>LNAC01000015.1:494377-872393 GCA_002007465.1 Ailurus styani
CCCCCGCCGCCCCCGCCCCTGCCCAAGACCCCCCGAGGAGGAGGGAAGAGGAAACACAGACCTCAGCCTCCCGCCCAGCCCCCGCAGCAGCCGCCCCCGCAGCAGCCCCTGCCCCAGGAAGAGGAGGTGAAGGCCAAAAGGCAGAGGAAGTCCCGAGGGAGTGAGAGCGATGGCCTTCCCTAGGGTGGGTCTGGGCGTCTGAACCTGGGGCCGGGGGGACTGACACATTGGAAGTGCAGTGAGCCGGGGTGGGGGCGGGATCCCACGCTGCAGGGACACCGATGCCCTTCTCTCCAGAAGCTGGGCAGGCAGAATCGCGCCAGATGACGGGCTGGAGCCATCAGTAGCTCTTGGGAAAGCAAAGCAGGGGGACGCCTTCAAAAGAAGCTTGTCTGTGCTTCACAGCAGTTGCAAACCACGCGGCACTTCAGTATGGCTAGATCCTTTGCAGGCGTGCAGAAGACCCGTGGAGGAGGAGAAAGCCGGGGGTGCTCTCTGACAGCCACCGGACCTCCTGCATCCAAGGTGCGTCTCTGATGCCGTTGCATTTGCTGGCCAGGAAAATTGAAAGGGAAGCACCCTCAATTAGGAAACATTCCAAGGGGAGAAAAGCTGCAAATTTCTCGACTGGCTTTGTTGTAACCCATTTCCATTTAATTGGTTTTTACTTTTATTTTGGTTTTTCCAAGCTCGGCTAGGCTTTGGGGCACCAACATCATCTTCAGGTGACCTGAATCTTTGGCGTTAACCATACAGTTTCTCAGATGGATTCGTCATCAGAAGGTGGAATGCTAGTGATAGGCAACCTCAGACGTGGATTCAGATTCTTCTGTATGCCTCCTCTCTACCACACACTGATACTTAGCGTAGTCGGTTCCTAGTTTTCCTTTGCCCATTGTACTTCCATATACCTTTTCATTAACTTACTTGTTGCCTTCTTTTCCTTGGTACACACCTAAATAATGTAAACTTTATGTGTGTTGTAATGTTCACCCTTGGCATGCTGTCCCAAGGAACTTGGCTTTGAATCCCATTCATTGTGAGACAGATACTCAGTATTGATAGAGCCTTTTTAATTACTGATTTAGAGCAGCCGAGGATATATTGGCCGGGGTGTCAACCAGGTTATTTTTATACTTAAAACATATCAGCAGAGAATAGGCAGAATAAAATGGTTTTAATAACCCACAGCAAATGGAATAACTGACAAATCACCAAAAATTGAAACCCCAGACCCACCAGAAAGACAAATGTCTAGCAATGCCTTGGTATGTGAATTTTCATACAAGTAACTATCATAAGTCGTTGAAAAAAAGGAAACAAAAAGACAACAGAATAAGTCCACTATCTCTTGGTAATTAATTTCTTAAAAGCAAATGGGAGTAAGTGTTCTTATCTGAAAAAAAAAAAGAAAAAAGAAAGAAAAGAAAATGCTCAAAGGGTATCACCACTCCAATTGTATCAAGCCACCTTGGACAAAGTATCCAAATTGTGGTTGCCTTAATAAACTAAAACATTTTTGTACATAATGTAATTATAAATCTATCAGTCTGCATGGATGCAAACTGTGTGTGACAAATCGTCTTTTAAATGGTCAATTTCAACTGTACATTTCTCATCCAAGTTGTACTCTAGCCATCGGTTTAGCGTGGACAGATATTCCATCTCTATCACCCATTTCCACAGCTCAAGTAAAACATGTTAAGAAGACTCAGAATGAATATGAAGTTATTCCATTGCCGTAGATGTTTTCTAAAAGTCAGATGTGGAAATTTCAAATAAGTATTTTCAATTTCCTCCCTTCCTCCTCCCCTTACCTTCCCCAAGACATCAAACACCTGGCATGGTAGATTATAAGAAGAGAGACACTGAGAGACAGAATTCAATTTTCTAATGGGAATTAGAATATCTGGTTTATCTCCAAATTAAGTTTCTTTACAGGAAGTTGGGACTGGCTGGAAATTGTATCATCACTTCAAAACACAACAATATTTCCTTAGAGAGAGAGATGGATTGTTGTTGGGAACACAGGAGAAGAAGGGATGGGGTATCTGTGGGAGTAAATTTTAAAATCCCAAGTTAATATGCTTGCGAACATCACTGCTCTGTCATGGCGCCAACAATGGGATGAAATTACCCACAGAGTCATCCTATTCTGCACTGTTACCTTGGACTTAACATCATTTGCTCCCCACTAGGTCAGTCACATTTAATCCTAGCAATATGTAAGTTTAAAGGGATGCATTCTCCTGTACTTTAAAGCTTATATCATAGATACTCCGTTTGTGACCTAGGTGGACCTTTGGCATTTCACACAAGTTGAACAGCAAAATCAAACCAGCCACTTTCAATTTGTCATTCCCAAGCCATGTCTGAGTGGTTCTAAAGTCACCAGAGAGGAAGATTTAAATTAGCCCCGCTCACCCCACCATTGCTATGAAAGAGCAACCATTTTCATTCCAATTAAACCATAAAGGGGTTTCTCTCCTGTCAGGCTTTGAAAAATCATTTCCTTCATTCTTGCTTTTGCCCTTCTTCCAACCATTTCCGCCACCAAGACTGTGCGTAGACTAAATCTTCCTGCAGACGAGAATGAGCTGGCCCTCTCTAAACTTCTTAAAGTAGGACCCAACCCCTAATTGACATTAACCTCTAGTTGGAGAGAAATGTCAGATAACTTAAGGACACATTAGAATTTCCAGACCGAGGCAAGGCATTCCCGGAGGGATACGGCAGACTTGTAACTTATACATAAATTCAGTTCTACGGTTGTCATGTGGCTTAGAGGCAAATCGTCCACACTTAGGACCCTAAGAATAGATTAGAAAACTGCAGAGGACCCAGGGTGAGACATGCCGAATAAGCCCCGGGGAAGGTAGAAGCAAGTCCCAGCACCTGCCAGCCTCTTCTCCCCTGCCCAGCGTCCCTTCAGTGTCACGTGACGTTTTCCCTTTTCTTCTGTCTTCCATTAACTTAACTCCTCTCACTGGTACAACCTTTTCCTTATTCTCTAACTACCCCTTTCCCGTTAGCCTCGCCTCGCCTCGCCTCTCCAGACTCAACACTGGGCCAGTCTGGTTTCACCTCTCATTCGCTGCAGACCCAGGATGAGAACCACAGCAATCCTGACCCAGACCGAGAGTCTAGCCAGTCAACACTGCCTTCTGGGGCTGCATTTTTATTTAGAGAAAATGTCATTTGGGATGTATAGGACCCCATAAACACCTCCACAGATTATTTTATTAGGAATCTCTTGGGTTTTTTGTTTTCTGTTTCTCTGGAATACTTTCCTTTAGCAAGCGGGTGTGAGCCCACTTACAGGGAGTCTGATTAGGGGTGAGCAAAGGATGGAACTGAAATGTAAAAGCCTCCTTCTAGGTGATGATGGGTCTCTGATCCACCTTCCTAAGTGGCTGAGGAGCCACTTGCTTTTCAACCCCTCATCTCAGATGAAAGATCCAGAAGTCTGACTTCCTCTAATAGCATGGCTCTGGCTACAACCCAAGGAAGATAGGTCAAAAGAAAGGAGAGCATGTCAGGGGCTGGTTTGTGACTTGGCAGGACCGGGACTCAACCACCACTGACAGCCCAGAGTAGGTGACTAAGGGCTGACAGAGGATTAGCATGTTAACTTGGCTGCTGTCCGGAGTGGGAGGCCACGTTCCATGGCAGCCGGAATTTGTGCTCTGCACATTGCTCGCTCTATAAATATGATAAGCAAGTGGTGACAGAATTATAGTATAAGGTGATGTACTACATGCAGATCATAAAGGATTTGGTTTTAGTGCTTTAGTAGAAAAATCCCACTCCTACAGCTTATTACCCAACAGTATTCAGATAATGAGTTTTTGGAGAATATTTTTTCCCTACCACTAGGAAGATTTACCTGGGAACTGTCTAAAGTCTATACATATATTTCCAAAGCCTTTAAATGCCAACTGTAGCATGGAGAGAGACGGGGTGGCAGAAGCCGAAATGCCTCAAAAGCCATTTAAGTGTTACATTGCAGGATTTTTCAGTCCTCCTCATCATGTAAGAGTAGATAAATATAGACGTTATTCTCAACACTACCCTATAGTATCACAATGGTCCAAATGCCAGAGCTTACAGATAATGTCATCACAGTGCCTAGAAACTCAAACTGTAATATACCGTAGCATTTTCTTGGTGTTTTTTAAAGTTTCTTTCCACAATACAAGGCTCCCTCTGCCTCTTGTTTCTTGGAGAGTTTGCCCCACTGATGAGTCTTCCCTCCCGTGGGACTTGGTCATTTGGGGAACAGTCTTAGAAGCACATATCAACCAAGGAAGAAACTTCCTGGATATCGATTGCCCACTTCCCTAGGTATAATAAACACTACGGGGCGGGGGAGGAGGGGAAGGATTGAGAAGAGCTGCCCCCGGTCAACGCAGAAGGGCAGTTCCAACCTAGGTTGGTGTCTTTCTTTTCTTCCTTTTTTAAAAAATCTATTTCTTAAATAATAATAAATGCACATGATGTGTTAAATATGTATATATATATTTCAAAAGAAAAAAAATGGGGCACAAGATTGTCTTATAAGTCGTGCTGGCTAATTTTTAGTTTGTATTCATAAGTGGTTTTTAAAAGCCTTTTTTAAAGTGTAATTTGCATGTTCTACTTTGATTGTATGTAAACATATTTTAGAACAAAAAATGTATTTGTATTTTATTGAATATAGAGGCAAGAAAATTGTACATTGTTTGAAATGTTCTTTTTGTAACAGTTTTTATTCATAAAGCATTTTTGTACATTTAAAATGAACACGGACTTGCTGTTATTTGAGGCGTAGATACATCTGGCATGCTTTACTGTCATGCTCCTCCATGGTCTTAGATGTTGGGTTTTAAACATTTTTTCTAAAAGAAAGCTCAGTCTTTTTCGCTACCAGATCAGGTTAGCACAGTATAGAGCACTTAACTATTAAAAAAAAAAAAGTTAATCCTATTCATATGTTATTCATTGTGTGAAATTAAAGACATTCAATTCAGTCTAACATGAGTTGTGAATTCTTTTGTTTTATTTTCCATCTGGTTCACATCACTAAGGAGTTTAATAGTATTTGGGGGGTCTTTGCTCACACAAACTGCATATAGAATCATTGAGAAAATTTCTAACCAAACTTCTGCCTTTTGTCTGAATCTGGGAAGTACGTTTGGGGCAAGATTTGAGTCTGATTTACTGGGTTACTGTTCAGAATATATTACACCTGGATGCGAAGCCAATGGCTGATTCAAAGAACCAGTCAGACCTCTGCTGGAAGCAATCAAAGCTTGTTGTGTAATGCTGGAGACCCATCCCATCCTAAAGTTTTTGAACATTATGGATGGGGTTAAGCTTTCTTACCAAATATCCCACGATGTCAGATATGTGAAAGATAGATCCCTGGCTAGATTTAAAGTTTGGAGTGATAGGAAAGGCTAATCAACTATAGCCAGTTATGGGTCACCTAGCCAACATCTACCAGTCTGAACAAGACCCTGAGGACAAGGGCCAGGAGTAAGAAGTCCTTGTTCTGAAGGAACTTACAAAGCCTGAGTGTGAAAAATAAACTCGCAGTTCTAAGTGAAACGTGGTAAGTGACGGGGTCTCAGGAGAAGCGGGGAGCCTGCAGCTGGCACTTTCTTCTCCAATTTGGTGGAACAGGCTGCCACTCTGTTCCAATTTTGTGTTTAGAGTCAAGTTGTTTCTTTAAAGCCCTTTTGAAGTAGAATTTGCACGTTCTACTTGGGAGAGTATGTAAACATACATACATTTATGTATTTTTCATTCTCTTTCTTTATCTAACCTGATGTACCAATTTCAAAAGCCAACAAGGTACGTAGGAATTGTTGTGAGCAGCTCGCATCCCTATCCTTATCAGTCGGACCCGCTGTGACATTTATTAGGACTTTGGGTGTTTGCAGCACCCATGGTGGCATAACGGAGGTCTGGTGGAATGAATGGAAGCCGTCAGGGTAGGTTATCAGGGCAGCCTAAGGACCATCAGAGCACTGGCTCTTTAGGTAGCCTCCTGGAACTCAGAGAATTTCGTCAGCAACTCCTAACAAAGTAGAATTTGCCCTCTTTTTCCTCTCTGCCAACCATCTTGCACCGAACCAGGAAAATTTAAAGCCTTACATAGTCCTCTTTCCAACTCAGGTTCATTAGACCGATGGTATTTCTGAAATCAGCAATGACTTCCCAGAGTGCCCCTAATCTCTTCCCACCAGCAGGGACAAAGCCGTTGCCTTGGCATGGATTGGCCTATCTTTTGGGCGCTTTAATCAGTCCACAGAGTGACAATGTGCTGACAAAGATTCTCGGGAAAGTCAGAGGTGTTCACACATGGCGCTGGTATGACTCTCAGTCTACAAATAGGTGGGTGGAAGGAGCAGATATCGTTACATTTCTCTGCAACTCAACATTATTAATTTTTAAGTCCCCATTCCACCAGCATAGCAGAATCTTAGTTCCAGACCTTGGGGATCTGCTTTGTAACCTAAAGGGGAAGGAAGGAAGGGTCACTTAGGAAACTTCGCTCCAACTTCCTTCCAAATTGTTTCTCTGTGCCCCAGAGTCCTTTCTACTTGCCTAGTTTCTAAGCATTTGAAACTGAAAAGCCACGGGGAAAAAAGTCTTTTTGATTTTTTTCCCCTCTGCTTTCTGCTGTCAGATACATGCCCTGAGGGTATGAGCACAAGCCCGCCTCCCTGGCTGTACTGGGGGAGGGGGAGGAAGCAGTAGCATGGAGGGCATACTGAAAACCAGCCATGGCTTCAAAAATTTCAACCTGTCACACATGTGATAGGGAGTGAGGACAATAGGATATGAAAGGCTAAAGGATTTGCCCAAGGTCATAGAAGGCTCTTTATAGGTTAGATGAGATAATGACCAGGTGTGAAAGGAATCAGGAAGGGGGAAACATGGTGGGTGTCTCCACTGTTACTAGTAACTTTCACTTTTATGGGAAAGGCCCTCATCCAGGGCTTTACTTGTTACACAGGGGTGGCACTGCACTTCCTAAAGCGTCACGAGGGCTTCTGCTTCCAGACTTAATTAAAGGGAAAACTGGTTCCGAGTCTTATTGACCCGTATCTATGCTAAATTGAAAAGTAACAAATTAGAAATAGTAAAACCTGAGAAGGGTTAGAAACCACACATCTTCTCTCATTACTAAGCTCGCTATTTTAAAATGTAATTCTCCCGTTTTTAGTGGGTAGAGCAGTAAAACAAGAATCAAGAGAACTGGGATGTATTTCTGCTTGGTCACTAAACGAATTCTGCACCCAGGTACAAAACTTGTCGGAGTCTCCCTTGCTCACTCTCAAATGCGAGGTTCAACTCTCTAGGATATCTGTGGTCTCAAGTCTCCAAGGCCGTCATTTTGTACCTTCCAAACAGGTCCCACCTTGAGTTTCCATTTTTGTCCCCCACCATTGTGTGAAGCCGATGACATATTGCGGTTGTCACCTCAAATCTATCCTGTCCTAATCTCATCAAAGGATGTGAAAGTATGGAAGATTAGTGGACAAAAAAATAGAATCATGAGGACATATATATATACTCAAGATTTTCCTTCCTTTTTTCCCTTATTTCCTTCCCTGTCTGCACATTGCCAAGTACCAAAAATGTAAGGATGAGCAAGGAAGATATAATCTCACTGAGATTTATGCAAGCAAATCCAGATCATGAACTCCCTGCTGCCATCTGTACTCGTCCAACTTCTCCTCGTCTTTCAAAGTTCAATTCAAACCCCACCTCCTCTGGGAAGTTTCATGTCTACAACCCACAAATTCTCAAACCACTCTTTTGGTTACTCTTTTTAATAATACCACACGTGACAGAGTATAACCCTCAGCCAGGGCCACCATGTCAGGTTGTGGAGGTTGTGCCCTGCACAAGCAGACCTGGCTTGAGAAAGAAAGCAGCAGCTGAAATCCAGCCTGCACAGCCCTCGTCAAGCCGCGCACCCTTGCTGTGGCATCTGCACTAGATAGGCGTCTTTTGCTCACAAAAGTGATTTTGTGAGAACAAAGCGTAAAAAATCTTTGAGATCTGTGCATCCCTGGAAGGTGGAGATGATCTCTGCAGCTGCTTCTCAGACCATCCATGCTGCCTTTGCCCCTGAGACCCCCAAGACCAGTCTCCCAAGATTTTGCTCACTGTTTTCATTAATACTCCAGAAGACCCTAAATTCATCCCCAAACTAAATAACTGGAAGAAAACAATGAAACCAGATGCGATGGTTCATTTTATGTGCCAGTCTTACTGGCCACAGGTTGCCCGGATGAAACATTGCTTCCCAGTGTGTCTGTGAGGGTGTTTCCAGGTGGGATTCATGTTTGAATCACGAGACTGAGTTAAATGAATTGCCCTCCCGGTGTGGCTGGGCCTCAGCTGGTGCTGCGAGGGCCTGGATAGAACAGGAGGAAGAAGAGGGAATTCGCCTCTCCCTTTCTGCCTCATGGCTGAGATGGAACATCTCAGTGCACATCTCATCTTCTGCCCTCTGACTGGGATTCACGGCATCAGCTCCCTGAGTTCTCAAACCTTGGAGTGTGGACTGAAGGACACCACTGGCTTCCTGGGCCTCCAGCTCTCAGACGGCCGACTGTGGGACTTCTCAGCCTCCGTTACCAAGTGAGCCAATTCCTATAAAAAGTCAACCTCTCTCTCTCTCTTTGTCTGTCTGTATGTAAATATAATCTATTAGTTCTGTTCCTGCCTGGAGAATCCTAATACAACCAGACACCTGCTCATGCAAACACGTCAGGTAGTTTCAGAGTCACATCCCATGAATATAACTTGCTAAGCTCGTGGACGTCTGAAGTCTCAGAAGGTCTCCAATATTCCAAAGACTTTGGAAACTTTGATTTTGAAATAGTTATAGCTTCCTGGGAGGATGCTCAGGAATATAGACAGATGTCCAGGACAACCCTCTCCCAACTGCCTCCCCCACCCCATGTCAATATCCCATACAACCACAGTACAATAATGAAAGCAAGACATTGACATTGGCACAGTTCACAGAGAGTACTCAGATTTTACCAGTTATACATGAACTCGTGTGTATATGTGTGTGTTTACATGCACGTACACACAGAGATCCATGCAGTTTTGTCACGTGGAGAGCCCTGTGTAAACAGTCCCCCAGTTAGTAGACCATCACCACAAAGAGTTCCCTCTGCTGACCACTCCCTCCTTCACCGTCCTAATCCCTGGCAACCACTAATGTGCACTCCAGCTCAACAATTTTCTTATTTCAAGAATGTTACATAAATGGGATTGTGCAATACGTAGCCTTTTCTTTTTAAATAAAGTCTATTTTTAGAACAGTTTTAGATTTACAAAAAGTTGTGAAGATAGTACAGAGAGTTCCCATAAACCCTGTAATAAGGCCAGGTTCCCTTAGTAGTAACATCTTACAGTATAGTGTGACATCTATGTCACAATTAATGAAACAAATTATTACATTATTATTAACCATATATTATTCAGATGTCTTTAGTTTTTAGTTCACATCCATTTTTATGTTCTGGAATCCCTTCCAGGAGACCACATTATATTTAGTCATGTCTCCTTAGGCTCCTCTTAGCTATGACAAGTTCTCAGACTTTTGTTGTTTTTAATAACCTTGACCATTTGGAGGAGTATTGGCCACGTATGTCCCTGAGTTGGGTTTGCCGGGTGTTTTTCTCATTAGACTGGGGTCATATGTTCTTGAGGAGATGACCACAGAGGTAAAGTGTGCAGACTATCAAGACTTATCACTGCTGATTTTAACCTTGACCACCTGGCTGAAAAGTTGCTTTCCACCCCCTTCCCCCACTTTCTCATACATTGTTCTTTGGAAGGAACTCACCACATAGAACCCACACTCAAGAAACGGAGAGTTACGCTTCTCTCCCTCCAGGCTGCGTATCTACGTAAATTACCTGAAATCCTTACAAACAGAAGAGTGGGAGTTTTTTTATACTTTTTATTTTGAAATAATGTTAGGCTTACCGAAAAGTTGCTAAAACAGTGTGGGGTTCTATTTAATGCTTCCACCCAGTCTTCCCCTAATGTTAACATCTTACATAGCCGTAGTACGATTATCAAGATTAAGAAATTTAACTTTGGAACAATATTATTAGCAGAAATACAGACTTTAGATTCCATCGTTTTTTCTAAAAATGTCTTTTTCTAATATTTTAATGAATTTAATCCTGGTAAAATACACATGACAGAAAATTTATCATCTTGACCATTTTTAAGTGCACACTTCAGTAGTGTTAAGTATATTCACACTGTTGTGCAACCAACCTCCAAAACCTTTTCATCTTGCAAAACTGAAACTCTGTATGCATCAACAGCAACTCCCCGCTCCCCCTCTCCCCAGCCCGTGGCATTCTACTTTCTGTTTCTCTGAGTTTGACTACTCCAGGTATCTCATATAAGTGGAATCAGAGAGAAATTGTCTTTTATACGCATTTATTCATTTATTTAATGACTGATTTATATTGATATGAACTCGTAGATATTGATTTTATATTCTGGGTTATATTCTAATACCACCTGATTTTGTTGCTGCTTAAATTATTAGAATTGTAGCCATTGGGAATTCTTTCAATTGGCTCCTATATTTCTTTGACATATCCTCATCATTGCATGTGCATAATTTTTTTGGTAGGGGGAGGTGGAAGTTGGTGGCCCTTTTTACTTTCTGGCATGATAAGATATTCCAGGCTCATCTTGTATATTTCCTATGCCAGTCCTAGAATTAATAATTTCTCTAATGATCTGGTTCCTTTTATTAAAGAATGGTATTAGAAGCCAAGATATGGGCACTAGGTTTGCCTATTGCTATTGGTATGTCATAACTTCTTGGCCCTCTTAGCTGGCAAAGCAAGGAAATGTATATGTGTGTACTAACCTGTGTGTGTACACTATATATAAATATTTTTAAATGCAACCATCTGTATCTCTATTAAGCTAAACATGAGTCTAAACTGGTATCTCTAACTATAATAAATTACCACATGATCATTCTTGCCTTCTTCTCTTGCTTATCTGTAACCTTCCACTCCAGCAGACAAAAACTCGGTTCTCATCATCTGCCATTCATTTACTCAATTGTTTAATTCCAGTATACCTGTATCAGAGTAGTTGACTTATACTGACGCTTTCAAGTTGACTTTTTTTTTTCACTTAGCATAACTTTTTTGAGGTTTATCCAAGTTGTGCATTTCAGTAGTTGGTTTCACCTCATTGCTAAGTAGTACTCGATGGCATGGATAAATCAAAAATTTTCAACTATTCACCCATCGAAAGACCTTTGGTAGTGTCTAATTTGGGGCTATTACAAATAAAGTTGCTATGAACATTGATATGCAAGTAACTATTTGGAAATAAATTTTATTTATTTTTTTTAAAGATTTTATTTATTTATTTCACAGAGGGAGAGAGATCACAAGGAGGCAGAGAGGCAGGCGGGGGGGGGGGGGGGAAGCAGGCTCCCCGCTGAGCAGGGAGCCCGATGCGGGCCTCGATCCCAGGACCCTGAGATCATGACCTGAGCCGAAAGCAGAGGCTTTAACCCACTGAGCCACCCAGGCGCCCTGGAAATAAATTTTAATTCATCTGGGAAAATTGCTCCAAACTCCAATTGCAAGGCTATATGGTCAGTCCATTTTTAGTTTTGAATGGAAATGATAAATGATTTTTCAGAGCGGTTATACCATTTTACATTCCTACCAGCAATGTATGAATAATAGAGTTTCTCTGCATCTTTGCTAGCATTTGATGTTTGTTATCACTACCTTCCATTTTAGCCATTCTGATAGGTACATAGTGATAACTCATTGTGGTTTAAATTTGCATTTCTATAATGGCTAATAATGCTGAACATCTTTTCATGCATTTGCCATCTGTATATCCTCTTCAGTGAAATGTCTGTGCATGAATTTTGTCCCTTTTCTAATTAGATTTGTTTTAATGCTGAGTTTTCAGAATGTTTTATATATTCTAAAATAAGGCTTTATTGGGTATATGACTTGCAAACATTTTTTTCCTAGTCTGTAATTTGTCTTTTCACTTACATTTAAAGTCTTAAAACATGAGCGTTATTCACATTTTAGCATGAAGAAACAGGCTCAACCAGATAAAGGACTTGTTTTTTAAATACACAGTTATTAAAGGCATAGCTGGGATTAGAACTTGTACATGCTAACTCTTAGCCAAGTGCTTTTCAATAATGGACCATAATCTTGGTGATGTCACACTTGGTAATGTGTTTCCCTTTCTTGATGCCAAAGACTCTTTCAATTAATAATAGACTGTTATTTTGGAAGAAACCTTAGAAAGATTATAGCTCAAGTCCCTCCATTAACAAATGATAAAACTGAGCACAGGGAGATGAAATGAATCAGCTGTATTCACATGCTTACTAATTAATGATGGAATCCAGCCTAGAGCCCAAGGCCTAGACTCCCAGTCTGATCCTTTCCCTGCCCTACCACACGTGCCCTTGGTACTCTTGAAGTCTCTCCATTGTTAGCATGCTCCATGTCCTAGATCTTAGGGAAGGGGAGAATAATGACCTGAGAGCTCAGAAAGGAGCTCTTCCCCTGGAAGTGTGAAGGAAAGTAACAAAGTGCCCCAGAAAACAAAATGGCACCAAAGGCAATTGATATGGGTGCCTGGAGAGCCTTGGAAGCTTCACCTGTGAGGGTGCATGGGGGCTGCTGGTGCCTATGAATGTTATCACTGCACCCCAAACAGATTTACTTCCCCACAATATCTGTGACAATCTTCATAGAGGCTGTTTGTGCCTAATAGTTTACTGTTATCTTGATTCAAAATGCTAAAATATATTTCTCTTAAATAAGTGGATTTTCCTCAGTGCAGCAATTTATACATATACCTTCTATTGCTCTCTTCATCACCACTCCCCTATCCTCTCACACCCATCGAGACACACACACACACACACACCTTGATGCAGGCTGGGGTGGAGTGGTGATGACCACACCACTAGGGAAAGAGGCTCTGCATCTCTTTCTGCCTGAGCTAGAGCCTTTGGCTTAGGAGAAGGTTGGTGATACACTGTTGGTTCTTGGTGACTGAGGAAATGTACATGTTTAGAAATAACCATGAGGCTCCCAAAGGCTCTCTAAACTCTCTGGGTCTCTGGAACACTTCATTTTATTTTTTAAAACTATGTATTGTAAAATAAAACAGTTATATAGAAATCACACCAAATATGAATCATTGCAAACACGTGTTCTATAAGCACCACCCAGGTCAAAAAACAGAAACTATTAAGTTACCCCAGAAGTGCTTCCATGTTCCTCATCCCAACTCAGCCCATCCCTCCTTCAAAAGTCTTTTACAGAAATCACTTCAGTGCACTTCTTTATGGTTTTATCAGCCAAGTGTACCTTCCTAGACATGAACAGTTAGTCTTACCCATTTTTTAAACTTGCTATGTCTTTCAGGTCTCTTTGAATGTACATGTCTCCCCTTTATCCCTTCCTCTTCTGTCCATGGTCCTGTTGAAGAGCCTTGGCTCTTTGACGTGCAGAGGTGCCCACAATGTGGAGGTTGCACACTCCTGGTATAGTTCAACATGTTCCTCTGTCCTCAGAATTCCCTGAAAATTGGCAGCTAGATCCAGAGCTATATTCAGAAATAGCTGGAATCCGGTCTGATCCCTCAGGAAAGACTGTAGGTGGAATTGTATCCATTCATCAAGAGGCACATAATATCTGGTTGTCTGTCTGTAATGTTAACAGCTATTGATGCTCGATGCCCAGAGCTATTAATTTATTAAGGATTGAAAACTGGTGACATTTTAATACTGTCATTACTTTCCACTGATTAGTTGGCATGGTTTTATAAAGAGGTGCTTTCCCTTGTCTCCTCTTCAGTCACCTGGTGGTACAGTTTATATAAGAAAAGCATAAGAAATATTCTTTTATTTTCTGGATAATGAGTTCATTCCCTATCACCCTCCAAAGGTGACTAACTAGTCTTCTTTAATACTATTTTGAACTCAGGGATTTAAAGATACTTGAAGAGTTTCACTCCATTGCAATTATTATCATTATTAAAGCTCAAATAGGTCCATCTGTGGCCAGTTGGAGTCTCTTCAAGTTGGCTCCTGAATGCTTTTTGTCTAACCTCAGCAGTTTCATACAACCTAGTGGCTTTGATAGCTTCTTGGCTATCTGGTGTGATGAGATGTCCTAAGCTCATCTCGCAATTTTTTTCTGTTCAGACCTTAAACAAGCCAATTCTCTAGGAGCTCTGATTTTTCTTTGTTTTGTAAATTTTTAAGTGGGAAATAGTATTTCAAGACTAAATTTTGAGCACTAGAGCTAGATAGAGATAGATAATCCAAAATAAATTTGAACTGAAAATATCAGTATGAACTTGGTGTGTGTGTTCACACTGATACTTCAAAATCAAATACCTGAATTTGAGTCAGAAGAGTTTTTTTTACTAAAACTGACATCTGTGTTTTTCTTTCAAACCATGAATCTTAAGGACATAAAGGCAAATGAAATAAAAGAACCATAATCATTTATTTTTTCGATTCCATATCATATATACAACAGTCTCTGTGGAACAACCTAATACCATCAACAAAATGATTTTCTAAAAAGTGGGGAAAAAATAGCATGAGCTTTCCTCCTTCCATCTTTATTGCTGTTCTCTGTCCACATTATCAGAACATAAAGAACACATACACTTGCTCTCTTTTGACACACATTTAATCTTAGTTCTAAAACTAGCTGAGTATTTAGTACTTAACCACTGGAATTCGACCAATGTCTCTACTTGTTTTGGTGTCTGAAGCTCAAAATCAAGTAAATTGCTAAGAAAAGATTCTTGGGAGTATAATTTCCTGAGTCCTGGCAGGTCAATGGATCGGTGCCCTTTACACTTGAAAGTCCATTTGTTGTGTATAAAATCCTTGTCTCACACCTTCTTTCCCCGAGTCTTTGAAATAGGTCCTTCCGTCTCCACTGGCATGAAATGCTGCTTTTGAAAATGATCGAATGTTCTTTCTTTTTAAGTCCCTTGCTTTTGTTTTTGCTTTAAAACCCAATCATTTTACTAGAATATATTTCAGTGTTGGTCAATATTCTCTTAAATATGTAACAAATTTCTTTTAAGGCAAGTTTTTCTGAACCCTATTTTTTTAGATCCTTTATTCTGCTTCCTTGTTTTGGTTTTCTTCTTGAGGGACTCCTGTTACCTTTCTAGGATCTTCTTTCTATGGCTCCAATTTTAGCCACAATATCACACTTCCTTTTTTCCCTCTTCATTCTACTCATTTTTATTTTAAATTTTTTCCTCCACTTAACTTTCGATTTCTCTTCAGGTATTTTTGTTTTGTGTTCATTCACTCTGGTATTCCTTCTTTCATTTTCATTTTTTGACATATTTTTATTGATTTCAAACCTGTCCCCGAGTCCTGTCACTTCATCTCTGAGGTCTTTCTAATTCATGTTGTTCTTTTTTTATATCTTTTAACATTTTCTTCATATCTTTGAGCTCATTCTGCAACAGCAGGCTGGGGTTTTGTTCTGTGGGCATGTTTTACTGGAATATGTTTATTCTACCTCTTGATTTTCTTTTTACTAAAACAGATTTTAAAGGATTTAAAAGTTGATACTTTCCTGTTTCTAATTTTTATTTGAAATTAGTTTTCCTAAACTTTTACAAAGAGATGAGGGTGAGGACAGCTTTTCTGATTCCAAATCGCTCCATCTTCTGTGTTTCCCTGTCATGTTAAACATGTTCGTTTGTGTTCTAAGATTTCCTGCCCCAGTTTCCCTCACCCACTCTTCTCTGAACCTTCTCCCTCCATCCTATTATCCCATCCTGTCTCGTACTGGTCATTTTATTTTTTATTTTTAGTGTTTTAGGTTTTTTTTTTAAAGATTTTTTTAAAATTTAAGTAAGCTTATACCCCATGTGGAGCTCAAACTTCCAATCCCAAGATCAAGAGTCATATGCTGTATGGACTGAGCCAGCCAGGTGCCCCTCTGGTGTCATTTTAAATGACAGAAGGGTTTGGTGTAAGTATATTCTCAGGTGTATTCTTAGTGGTCACATGCTAATCACTGGCTAGAACTGAAGTGGCCTGGAGGCCTTCTCTGCTCACAAGTGAAGGTTGTCTCCACCTTTCTCTATGGATCTGACATGCAAAATGAAAGAAGATGACTAGGCCAGGACCTCAGGATTTGAGGAGTTAAGGAGAAAAAGGATGTATTTAAGTTAAAATAGGACCCAAGTACACTGCTAGAAAGGGCAAAGAAGAGGCATCCCCTGGCGTGTGTCATAAACAGGAGGAAGGAAATATAAGCAAACATGCTGTAGGCTATGCATGCGCTATGATCATGGAACAGAACAATCAGACCGGCTGGTGTGGGAAGGTGTCACAGAAGAGGAAGAAAGGATCAGTGGGGAATAGAAGTGGATAAATAGGAAAGCATCGTTATGTTAAAAAGAAAGAAAATTGGGCTGAAATTGCTGAGCATTTATGATACATTTTAAAAACAATAAACCAGGATTCAAAATTCCAGAGAGATTGGTTTATGCTTTATGGTCCAAGTCTTATATTTTCATTATGTGCTCCCTTTAATACTTTGTACTGTGCACATAGAATACTTTCAAATTTGCTGATTCAACACAATAATAAATTACCATAGGCCCACTCCATAAAAAATTCTGTGGGAGCCAATATAAATACAGTGGCCAAAAACACAGGTGCTGGCCCTCAGGGAAAGGACAGCCAATGATGGTTAACGTAACTGAGATAAAACATTCACAAACCAGCATGGCTATGAATTACTAGCAGCAGGGCTCAATTAAAAAAAAATACACTCCTTTTTAATATTTTTAAGAGAGGTTCTTTTCAAGAACCACTTACCTATGTGAAGCAAGCAAAGAGCAAATGACTTTCAACTCACATAGAGGTAAATGTCAGTACTTAGTATATGCCATTGTTCTTCATCTTCCTCTCCTTCCTTCTCTACCACAAATGGGATAGTTTCTCCTAGACCAGGAGTTAGCGGACTACGGCCAAGGGCCAAATCCAGCCTGCTCCCTGTTTTGTATGCCCTACGAGCTAAAAATGGTTTTTACATTTTGATTCAAAATCAAAAGAAAAATAAGATTCCATGTCCTGTGAAAATGACATGAAATTCGAATTTTAGTGTCCATCTATAAAGTTTTATTTAAACCCAGCCCCACTCATTCATTAACATGTTGTCTGTGGCTGCGTTCCCACTACCACAGAGCTGAGTAGTTCCATCGGAGGACGTACGGCCTGCAAAGCCTGCGACGTTTACTGCCTGACCCTAAAAGAAAAAGCGTGCTGGTCCCTGGCACAGACTAACTTAACTATTGGTCACCAGGAAGTTCTAACACAGGCTGTGTGCGCACAATTCAGCTCATTAGGAAAGTCGCTCAGCTCCCAAGAGGGAACAATAATCCCCATCTCATTTTTATAACTTCCTACCCCATCCACTTTCATGCCGTGCTTCAGCCCTCAGTCACTGGGGCTTCTAGTACCTAGGTTAGGCTGTCTTTATGGGTTTCCCATTATCTGAAAGAGGGTGTTCCCGTGAAATCGTAAATTGAAACGGCATCAAGTGAAGAAGCTGTTAACTATTAATTTATACGGAAAAATGTCTGCATTCCCAGGCCCCAAAAACAACCTCTCTGAGGCTTTTCTGAGAACTCGGGACACGTCTTGCTAAGGGATGCACGAAAATCCCTGGGGGTCACGCATGCGGGCACGGTGGAAAGCCGCCTGGGCAGCAGGTGCGGCGACGCGGGGCCTGGTTGCGGGGCGGCCCGCGCTGCTCGCGGCACAAGCACACGCTCCCTAACACGGCCGGTGGCGCGAAACAAACAACGAATGCTACTTCTGCGTTTCACCTTTTTCATAAAAGCAAAAATCCTTTTCGAATCTCTTTTGGTGAGCAGAACAGGTACCAGTGTAGGTCTTTCAAAGAAGCCAAGTGGTATAAGGCAAACTTTTGAAAAGCAGGGGGGACAACTGTATTTGGATTGTTCTTACTGGCCCTGTGGTGTTTCCACTGTGTCAGGTCTTCCAGTCCAGTGAAAGGCCCCTGGCCTCCCGAATCCCATCCTGTGTTCTACCAGAGGAAAGCGGTTGTGCCTCCGCCCTCCTGGAGCTCTTAGGTGTTAAAGCCAGGGAATCTAGTCCTGATTCATAATTAACTGTCTCTTACTGTGTTCGCTGTTGGGGCTGTCTACTCACGCCTAAGGCAAGCACCCACTTGGAAGCATAGCCTTGGTTGAGGATTTTGTTCTATCCCTCCTGTCCAAGGCCAGGCACAGCCCCTTTGGAGATGATCAATACCCTTTTACTGACTGACTGACTGACTGACTGAGCAGTTGATCCACTGAGGTGTCAGCCTCCAGGAACTGAGCAATCAGAAAAGCCTTCCAATGAACACTGTGCCTGGGGCAGTGTTTGTTTGCTCTGGCTCTTTCTCTTTCGAGCTCCTCCGGGTTCTCTGGATTGGAGTAGCATCTGAGAAGGAGAGAAGATGGTGCAAGTGAACCAAAGAACTCGCTTCCATCTGCCTTCAATTCTCAGACTGAGGAAACATTCCCAGAAGGCCTGGTGCATGAGAACCTGACGTGGTGACAGAACGTTCTGTCTCCCTCTTATTACATGAGCAGCACACAGAGTCTCTGCAGGCTCATAAAACCTGAGGGCCTTTTCCAGCCACAGCGCTTGGGCTGCTGGCCCCCCTTCCAGGAAACAAGCACTTTGAAACCCCCGTCAAAAGGGAACACTGTGTTTCTGCACATCCAGGCCCACTGATTTCTCCCGGCGCAGGTAGGCTGGGCTGTCCAGTTAAGTCAGATGTGCTTTATGCTTCCTAAGCTCTGGCCTGTTGGAAAATCGCAGAAAATTCAGTTGCCCAACACTGTTCAGTGGTATGTTTTGTGAACTGAAGTATGTATTATGAATTGGCTACATTAAATTTTCCGGGAGAAAACCCAGAAAAGTGTTCCCCAGGGGCTAACACAATGTGGTGACTCAAGAGGGGAAGTGAGGAAGACCAAGTTGCCCAGAGAGGGTCCAGGGCAGACCTAAGGAGTCTGTGGTGGGCCCCAGGTGAGAAGCTCTCCAGCTGCCCTGCTTTGGGGGCTCTCCCCTGGCTGCCGAGGGGGAGAAATTCTGGTGCCCAGCCTGGAGATGGAAGGAGGGAGGTAGGAGGAGAGAAGTGAAAACGCCCTGGAGATTTTGTTCTCTCCCTGTCTCTCTCTCTCTCTCTCTCTCTCTCTCTCTCTCTCATACACACACGCACGCGCACGCACGCACGCACACGCACGCACGCACGCACGCACCATCAGACGTCAGCACTAGCCTTGGCCAGCACCCCTTCACACACTACTCACCTCCCTCGCCAGGCAGCAACTTGGTCTTGGTTCTGCCTTCTCTTCTGCTTCTTTTCCCATCAAGATTTGTGGTGTTCCTGGCCGCATCTGGAGTATTTAGTGTTTGGCGACACATTAAAAAAGACATGTTGTAGCAGAAAGAGTATTACACACTGGCTTGAAGGCAGAGCACTGGATAGAAGTTGGGCAAGCGATACATTGAGTTCCCTCTCCTGTAACATGAGAGGCTGTAGTATCGACCTCCCAGTGTTACTGTGCAAGTAAAATAAGACAATAGCTGTGAAAGTTTTTTATGAACCACAACACAAGTGGAAAACATTATTAGTATGCCTGGTAATATTATGTAAGCTGCTACTGTTAAACTTGCTACTACTATGACTACTTGTCCTGCTAATACCACCAGTGATTTTCATCCAAGGGCTGAATGGCGAGGGTGAAGAATCTGGAAACCACATCATACCTGAGAAGAATGGTTGAATAAACCAGCTGGAGTTGGCCCAAGCAGAAATCTCAGTGGGAAAATAACTGTCGAGGATCTGAAGTTGTGCCATGTGGAAAAGGAGGTAGCCTTATTCTGAGTCCCTCCAGTACAAACTCAAGACCACAGAGAATAACAAGGAGAAATATTTTATTAAAGGACAAGAAGAATTTGCTCTTAATATAATTGTTGAACGATGCAAAATACCACCTTGGGACACACTGGACACGTTGTCTTTGGAAATGTTGAGGTGGAGAGAAATGAACATCTCTACAGAAAGACTTGGTCATTCATCCATTAATTTCCTTATGCAACAATTTCTGTGAATGGCCTACTGAAGAGCAGGCAGTGCTTCAGGTGCTGGGAACAGCACAGTGAACAAGAACACTTGCTCTCTTAGATTAGATCAGATTAGAGCTTTGGGTAGAGGTAGTATACTACTTGGTGGCTGTCATTTCTTATTGCTTCTATCATTCTGAGTCTTCCAGAATACTATGATTTCACAAGTGTGCAATGAAGAGGAGAGAAGGGGACAATCAACCTGGTTTTGCTCTGCATGAAGATTCTCCCTTCAGCCTGGCAGGGAATGGACCTGGAAGTAGAGGATGGGTCATGGAAGAAGCCTCTAGCTCTATGAGAATCCTTTTCCCTGACTGGCACTCCTTGCCTGAGGATGGTCTGCACTTTCCCAGTGAGTTTCAGGGGCTGGCTTTCCTGGGAGCTGGACTTACAAGAAGCCCCCAAGACCTCTCGGAAGTTTCTGCAAGGTGAGCAGCAAGGTTCTTGCACTCTGGCAAGGGTGAAAGCAAACAGGATGATGTAACACTCCCCTGCCTAAAATACATCTCCTCTTGCCCTGGAGGTAGCCTGCAATTCCCCCAGGCAGCCTCTCTTAAAATGCAGATATTCCTGACAGGAGTACACAGTACCGCCTGCATTCTAGCAGCAAGCAGTTCCTAAAATTCACCCTCCAAAAACCTCATCTGGCCATCTCCTTCTCTCTCCATATCACCTCTGTCTCTCCACATCTTGCCTAAACAGCTGCAATGGCCTCCTGCCCTCCCCACCATTAACCCTCATACCCCTCCTATCCTTGACACTTATAGGACAATGCCTGTCTCCACAGCCAGCCTCTCAATGATTAACCTTCAGTGGCTTCCTGTTGCTAAGACCATGATCTTTAAGGGGAGTACACATGCCCCAGGACTCTGGGAAGCAAATACTGTAACTTCCATGGATATACTTTTCTAAAAAGTAGGACAAAATAATCTTTAGAAGAAGCAACATATAGATCAACAGAGGGTCCTTATCCAGTGCTTTTGTCTGATTGTCATGGGTTACTTAGGGTTCCGGAGGTATTTACAAGGTAATGAGGTGGCTCACTGGAGTTGGCAATGGCACCACCCTCTGGGTGTCCATTTGCATTAGCAGATTAAGAAACCAAAGACCTTAGAGTCAGAGAGACCTGGATTCAGTCTTGTCCTGCCATTTCCTAGTGGTGCCACCTTGAGAAGGGAACTTACTTTATCTCAAAACCATAACTTCCTCTTCTGTAAGATGGATGTAAGACACTTAGCTCCTACTCATGCAGTAAAAATTAAATGAGATAATACATGACTTTTTTGTAACTGCTAAAAAATAGTATTCCATAAATGTTAGCTATTTTATCAATACAATAATACAAAATTGCCTGACTTGTATTTTTGTCCAGGGTTGTCTTTGACTAAAATTTACGAAGTGCTAGGATTTGAATGACTGAGGGAGTCAAAGATCATCCAGAATTGGACAGTCAATGCAGAAATCTGCATGTGAGTCAGGATTTGTAGAGGGGAGGAGGATGTATACTACTGAGATGTATGCCATTCTGTTTATAAAACCACATGGCAAATGTCTAAAAGTATCTATTCATTCATCTAGCCTCTTTCACTCCCTCCCTATCCCATCCTCTTCCTCCCTTTCTCCCTCCCTCCCTCCCCCTTCCTTCCTTCCTCCCTCCCTTCCTTCCTTCCTTTCTTCGTTCCTTCCATCCTTCCTTCCTTCCTTCCTTCCTTCCTTCCTTCCTTCCTTCCTTCCTTCCTTCCCCTTTCCTCCTTGTTTCTTCTTCCTTTCAGTCAGGATTAGAAGAAGGAAGAGAACTGCCCAGGTGGGGAAAGAAGCAGAATCTAGCATTCATGGACCATTTCCTCAAGTACATGAAGCTCAGTTCCTAAGTGAAACCCTGAACCATAAGGGCTACAGATGGGTGGGATGGTGGTTTGAGATATCCAGGGGGTGTGGAGTTTGCTCTTTTACAAAAGAGTTAAATATAATAGTAATTGAGGGAAGCAGTTGGATCAAAAGGAATTATTTGCTAGGCAGTTTCAAAACCAGAAAATGCTTAAAATGCAAACCACAAAATGAAGAAACCCCAAAGGTTAATGAAAACCTGAATAATAGACAAAGGAAATGAAGAATTGCAACAGAGCCCTCCTTCCAAATCTATTAAGCAGTCATACCAACATCCTTCCAAGTGTGGAATGCTATGCAGCTCCATTTATTCTGCCTTGGAACTGCTGAAATAGGGACAAGATGTTAAGATAAAATGCCTCAGTGTCTTCTCTCTTCACTAGACCAAGAATAAAGACACCGGTCCCTCCAAACATCACTGAGACAGCACAGGCTTGTGCCTGGTAGGTGTCCCACAAGGATTTGTTGAATTAATTAGAGTTCCTGGGTCTAACCAGTTAAAAGTCAGGCATTTTCTAAGAGCTGGAGAGAATAGGAGTAGAGAAGCTGTGGTACGTCTAAGGTAGAGCCAAAAATGCTGGTCCAGGGAAGGCACTTAGTGTCAAACAATCAAAAGTCAGAGGAGTGACCATAAAATCTTAAAAGGAGTGACAGGGAGGCCGGAAAAATCAAACTGGATATCAGGTTCTAGATTGAGAGGAGAGAATGCAGTGCTGTAAAGGGCACAAGTTCAAGATTCAGGAATTCACATCTGAAAAAGAGCAGGACATGCAGCCCCGAGAACAGGCCAGGGGCTAGCAGACATGGGCCCAATACACATAGCAGAGTGAGTCGCCCCTTGATGGTTAGGATTTATGCTTCATGGCCCCTGGCCCTTCTGCCAGCAGAATGCATTCTTGAAACAGTGCTGTGTTCTCCACACTGTAGTCTGGCAGTGAATGCCTGAAAATCAAGAATTGTGACTTCCTGCCAATAATGCCTTGTCCAGTGCCCTGTGAGAAGTCACTGAACTACATATATTACAGAGACGGAGGAAAGAACTAGTTCACATGACACAAAACAGCCAGGGAATGGGAGGGAGAGAAAGCCAACAGACAGCTTTCAGGAGGCCTGGGTCTAGGCCTAACTCCATAACCAATTCATCTGTGTCTTGACAAAACTTCTAGACTGTGTTTCAGTTCACTCACAAAGAAGACAGGGATAAAATGTCTTATAACTTGCTCCTGGGGATATTGTAGAACCCAAATGAGATCCCACAGGTACAGGTTCTTTGTAGACTTTAAAGGACTATTCAGACAACAGGCCTTGTTTCATTTGGACAGCAGGACATCTAGGTGTTCAGCCAATGCCATCCTAAAACTGTCCAATTTCTTTCTAAGGAAGAACTGAATTTTGTTGTTTTTGGTCTGTTTTGTTTTATTTTTCTCCCCCAAGTCTTTAACCTTCTCCTGGGCAACCGAGGGTTGGTCTGATCTAGGCTTGGCACACTCATCCTTTTCTTCACCTGGCAACAGCCTTCAGTTGCTTTGATGTCAGGCACTCTGGTTAGCATCTCCAGCACATGCTGCATTTCCCTGCATGTCTCACAAGCTGTCAGGACAACAGGAAATTTTACAGTTGGCATCAGAGTATAACTCAGCCACCCTGTACTCTGTTCTCTCCAAGAGAAGCTTAGTTGACCGTGAAGACGAATGGAGGGTAATTCTGCGGAAAATCGCAGGGAATTGGCCCATTTGGGTGCCATGTTGTGGCGATCTTGTGCACATTGGGTGAATTGATTTTCAATGAAAACATCACCTCTGTTTGTTCCTTTTTGCTGACAGCACACAGAAGGAATGCTGAGCCAGGAGAAATGGTTGCAAAGTTTGGCCTGTGGTCTTCCCCACAGCCCCCCCAACCAATTCTCAACACAAATATACACAAGTATCTCCTGACAGAAGCAGCCTCTGGAGGGGGAGCTCAACTGACATATGATTGTAGAGTCACCCTTGTGTGCCTTTTCCCTCCTCTACCTCTTTAACCATTGTTCTCTCCTATGGGCCCTCAAAATTTGTTTCCATGAAAGATCCTATTATCACTAATGAAGCCTTAGAGTAATGTATAGTGCAATGAGTCCAAACAGTGAATCAAGAGGCTTGGGTTCAGTCTTGAGTGTTCTGCTGTGCATTTGAGTGGCATCCTTCGGTTCTTTGAGGCCCAGCTGCTTCCAGTGTCAACAAAGTGAGGGATTACAATGCCACAGTTTCCCTACCCACCTTATATACTTGTGGGGGTCAAATGAAATTAAAAATAGAAAGGCATTTTGATAAATATCATGTTACAGTAATATAGATGGGTTTTTATCATTACTGTTAGTAGTAATAATAGTATTCGTATTGGTAGTAGCAGTAGTAGTGACCTGAGTAGTAGTGGTCTTTATAAAATCTTAGAGTCTTGGTGTTAGAAAGGACCAATTTCCCACCAGATATAATATTGTATTACCTATTAACTTCATTATCATAATTACTATTTTATATGCTTCTTCCATTCTGTTTTCTCTAGGGCATTCACTGAAGCAAAACTAATGTCTTCCTATCCTCTTCCACGTCTCCCCCATCCAAACCTGCTCTTAAGGAATCCTCTGATCTCAGTCAATAAAACCTCATGGTAAAAGTAGTAGAATAATCATAAAACCTAGAGAAGAGAAAAAGTGACAAGGAAGGAAAGAAAGAGGCCAAGACAGAGAAAGAGGAGGAGAGCATCTTCCTAGACTTAGAAGCTCATGGGGGAAGAAAAGAAGGAAAGACTATGTTAATGTCTCATTAGGACCTGCCTCCTCCATTTCCCTAGGCCAGGGGGAAGCTTGGCCAGTGGTCATTTTCACGGCTGGCTTAGATTTCCTCACTATGAAAAAGACTGCTCTTATAAAAGTCCCGACAGGGTTGGAATACAGGCGATTCTGCAATTCAGGGTAAAATCTCTGTGTTATTTTACACAATTAATTACTTCCTCCACATTTGCTTTAGGATGCTATTTTCAGATCCGAGTGAGTCACAGGAACTGCTAAGTCTCCCTGGACTGAATGGATGGACTGTGTCCTGGTGATCAAAATTCATTTCCAAGTTATTTCCTGAAATGGTGTTTTGACACCTGGGTCATACGTTAGCTTTATGGAGTGCCTGTATGACATGCAACAACAATGCAGATAGGCAATGGGACACTATTTACAGGGAGGTAACTTGGAAGTTCACTGCTGCTTGTCAAACTGCATTAAGTAAAGGGGAATGTTTAAGAAGTGAGATTTACTCAAATGCAAAACGCAAGCAGGTTAGTTCACTTCCCAGTTGGGAAGACCTTTCATGGCAGACCTTACTGTCTACAGCAGAGCCTTGGTAAAACTCAACTGAGAATCAGAGAATTCTGTATCTCAGGGCTAGAGGGACCATAAGGGATCACCTTTTTCAGACATCTGCCAGGAAAAAAACCCCAAAAAAACATATTATCTCTAATTTCCTGATGAGGAAACTAAGGCACAGAAATTTCAGTTAGTCATACAGCTGATAGGTGGTGGCCAACAGGCTCAAACTCAGGGCTCTATCCTAAGTAGAGAGATGCCTCTTACTTTTATCCATAATCATCCAGGATTATTGTTATAGGGAACAATTAATTAGTCTTTACCCTGGGCTTAAGAAAGTTATAGAAGCAGTCACCTTTGGCTTTCCATATCTATCAGTGTTTTCTCTGCACACATTGGGCCAGCACCATGAGTTGGCAGAATAGGAACCAGTCAACAAGATGTGACTACCTTCTCAATCTTCCAGGGCCTCCAACACTTGAAATAACTGTCCAGGATCAACATTTCTCTCTTTATTAAGCAAGGAGACTTACAATGCAAATATTACTGTGGCAGCATGCTACCGGAAGAGAAGAGGTTTCATATTGCAGGACTACCCAGGACCAACTGGCTATGTCACCTACTAGCTGTGTGGCCTCAGGCAATTACTTACGTATTATGATTTAGTCTGCTTCTTTGTTAAACAGTAGTAAAACATCATGTGAAGTTTGTATCTGATTAAATGAGATCATAAGATCCTGGCACATAGAATAGATTCAAGGATTCCATTTTGCCAAGATAGAGAAATAGGGCAGTCCTTGGCTCCCTCTCACAGATCAACTCTTGAAGAGCTGTAGAAGTAAGAAGTTAATATGAATTCCAGGAACTAGTAACAATCACAAGTGAGGAATCCTCATGAGACTGATGCATTGGGAGGTGGTCAGCTCCAGAGGGCAGCGAGGGGTAAAATTGGAGAGAGAGGTTATATTCTGCTCTTGCTCACCTAGCATTAACATAACTTTGAACAATCAGTGCCCACACCTTTGTGCCATAAATCTGCAGCAAGGACCCAAAAACCAGGGCAGGTCAAAAGCCTTGCTGGTGAGTAATTGAAAAGCAGGTGCAAGGTGCTGATTGTCTTTAGGCATTGGTTGCCACTTCCACCCTCTCTCTTTCCTGTAGGCTATTGGCCTGTGTATTAGTTTCCTATCGCTGCCTTAATAAATTATCACAAGCTTAGCAGTCAGTTCTGTGTGTTAAAGCCTTGGTCCAGCTTATCTTATTTGGGTCTTCTGTGTAGTCTCACTAGACTGAAATTAAAGTGTTGGGAAGGTTGTGTTTTCTTCTGAGGCTTTGACCAGATTCGGGTCTTTGTGATTTGGGGACTGAAGTCATCCAGGGGATGGTCTTTGCTCCCGAAGCCTGCCTGCATTTCCTCTTCTGCTTTCTATGTTGCCCCTCTCGTGCTCCAAATGTCCCCAACTTCTTTTCTCTGCCATCTCTCTCTCACTTCAGCCAGAGAAAGTTCTCTGCTTTTAAGGGCTCGTGTGATTAGATTGTGTTCGGCTGGATAATCCAGGATAATCTTCCTGTTTGAAGGTCTGTAACCTTAACTGCATCTGCAAAGTCCCTTTTGCCGTGTACCACAACATACTCTTAGGTACTAGGGATTAGGGCATGGAGCTCTGTGGGGAGATCATTCTGCCTACCAATGCTGGCATGCCTATCAGCATTTTTTTTTTTCAACAAGAGCTATTCCATCACCTGCTCAGAGCTAATCCCTTCACCTATGTGGATTCTTCCCGTCTTGCCTTCATTCATTGGTCATTTCCTTTTTTTGCATGTATTTTTAAACTGCTTCCCATTAGTTCATTCCCTACACCTATAAGCATTTTCTAGTTACTCCCTCCTATCTTTTAAAACCCTCTCTCAATACTTTATCTCTTTATCCTTTTTTATTCAAATTCTTCCAAATTACATTCTGTACTTGCCTCTATCATTTCATCTGCTCACTTCTCAATCACCACAACAAGCCTTTTGGCCCACAACAACCCAAGGAAATTTCTCCAGCATATGCCATTAATGACTTCCTAACTTTCTAAGTCAAATGAATGCAAATCTATGATTTTCTTATGTAATCTCTCTGTCTCTCTCTCTTTTTTTTTACATTTGGTATTACCCATGATGTCCTTCTTCCTCAAATGTTCTCAACCCCTGGTTTCCATGTCCTCCCCATTTCCACATTTCTCCCATCCTCTGGCCACTCTCTTGGGCTTCTCTCACCCACCCAAGTTTTTATTTTTTATATTTTTAATTAAAATTTTTTTTAAATTTCAAACATTTCTATTTTTTTTATGTTATGTTAGTCACCATACAGTACATCATTAGTTTTTGATGTCATTTCCATGATTCTTTGTTTGTGTATAACATCCAGTGCTCTATGTAATATGTGTCCTCCTTAATCCCCATCACTGGACTCCTCAGAGTTCTTTCTGAGGTCATCTTTTCCCATGACCTCATATTTTCTCCTTAGGCAATCTTAGCCAATTCTGAAACTTGCATTGCCATTAGTATGCTCTGGATTCTCAAATCTCTACTATAAACTCATGCTTTTAAATTGAATTCCATATGCTTTTATCAAACCACTTCCTGTATATTTCCACTTGAATTTCTCACTTTCCCCCCAAATCTCCTATTCCCCTTAGTTTATCTACCTATCAATTCTCGTAAAAAGAGGTATAATCCTTGATTCCCCTTTCTTTAACTCTCAACATGAAATCAGGGACCTACTCCTATCCAGGAGTATCCTATCCTATCCTATATTCTACTTCTTTAGTGCTTGTTACATCTTTTTACATCCTTCATCCTCATTGCTATGCATTTATACTGGCTATGTTTTATTGAATGTCTTTGTACGTGAGACATTGTGTTAAACACTTTTTGAAAATTATTTCAGCTTATTTTCACAACAATCTTGGGAGGTAGACAACATCATTTCTGTTTTAGAGTTGAGGACACCTAAGGCATGACTAGTCTAAATGACTGGCATGGGTTACATAGTTTGTAAGTAGCATCCCAGGTCCATCAAGTTCCCAAATCACTGCTCTTTCAAATGTGCTGTTGCAATTTACTATCTGGGCTCTTAGCATCCTTCATGTGGGCTCTTGAAAACTTTTTCTAACCAGTCTCACTACAACCCTCCTTGTCCTCTGCTAATCCCTCCTTCACACCCGCAATCAGAGAATGTATATAAAATGAAAATTCAATTACATTACTTCCTGGCTTAAAACCTGTCTTTAGATTGCCTTTGCCAAACTAGGATAATTCTTACCTCTTTAAATAGTCTCCTGTATGATCTTCTTTTGTCTCCAACCTATTTTCTTACCTTGTCTTATCTACACACATCAAGCTTCTAGCTCCTCCCAAACTTGCTTTCTTATTTCACACTACATTCCCCACTTGGGGTCCCCTCTCCTACCTTGTGCTCTAGAGCATCACTCACCACCATTCAATATGCTTCAGATCAACATTCCCATTGAAATTATCAACCTCCTCATAGAAATCTTTCTATGCTTTCTAAAATCAATGCAATTATATGCTCTTTTGTATGTACATCCACCATACCCAGTACATATTTTTTAATTGAACTCAACTTTGCTGCATTTACTTGTTTATTTACATGTCCTCCCCATTCTATTGGAACTATAAGTTCCATGGATCAAGGAACACATACTACTTGTATTTACTTTCTTAATACAGTGCCTCTCATATGTGAGGATTCAATGCTAAATGCTTGAATTCATGAAAGATAGCAACTTGAAGGCCAGACTAAACAGTCTGGATTTTATTCCCTTGACAAAAAAGAAAAAGAAAAAAGACTGAGCTTTGGGGGGCATTTGCTTGTTTTTGAGCATGAGAATGCCATGCCCAAGGCAGATTTAACTGACAGCAATGTGCAAGATGGGCTGCAATGGGGAGGGCTAGGCACTGGGGAATCTTTACTGGGTCATTTCTATAGGCCAGGTAAGAGATGAAGATGAGGTGGAGGAGATCACTGGTGATGACCTCTAAGTCAACAGTCTTTGACAAGAGAAAAAAAAATGAAAGTATCATGATGATTGTGAAATAATATACTCTATTGATGTGACATGACCACGGGCAGAGAACATGGAAAAAACAAAAGTGTCAAGAGTGATTTCACAATGTCTTTGGATTTTGGAAATGATGGGTGGATGGGGGGGAGAGTTTATCATGTCTTTTATAAAAGTCATAAATATTCCTGGCACCAACTGAAACTAAAGGCAGCAGCCCGAGTGTTTATTTAGCTTTTATGGTCCATTTATTGTCTCATAGTCCCCCAGTCAAAGATAATTATTTCTTAATTAATCATATGTAAACAGTCTATATCCTTTGCAGAACTGGCTACTTAAAAGAACATTTATCATAGCAATTGGTCCCAAAAACCCAACTGAAAATCAACTACTTTCAGCTGGTTTTGCTCTAGTTGACTTCTGATCATTTTTTGTATTTCTAATGGCTTTGGGGTGGGGAGGACAAAAGCTGGAAGAGGCTGAAGAATGTATAACATGTAGAATCGTCCATTTTTCTTGTTATTTCCTTTTAGGAAAAATGCCTGAGAATAGTAAGAAAAAAAGAAAAAAAAAGTTCATGAGTTGGGATATTGGCAATTTGTCTTAGGGTTTGTGATTTTACGTGTATAATAATAGATACACGTCATTATACATTTGTCCCAATCCACAGAATATACAACACCAGGAGTGAACTTTAATATAAACTATGAATTTTGGATGATTATAATCTGTAATCATGATATAAGTTCATCAGTTGTAACAATGTACCTCTCCAGCAGGGGTGGGCATGTTGATCATGTGATAGGCTATGGATATGTGGGAGTATATGGGAAATGTCTGTACCTTCCTTTTCATTTTGCTTGGAATCTAATATCGCTCTAAAAAAATAGTCTTGAAAAATATTTGCCTGAGAAAAGTTACCACCCTTTTCAATCTCATGGGATGGTATTTACAAATGACTCAAAACTGCAGAAGTGGGCCAGTGCCCATCTTGGTATGGATTGTATCATCCTGGAAAGAATGTACTAAGTGTTTCATCTTCCTGGATTCTCAAGTGAGGATGCAATAATAGCATTCTGGCATCAAATCAAGGGACATCTAATCATTTTGTCTAGTGGTTCTTCAGACTATTTAGAAAGTGCTGATCAACTTTCTCCACCTCCTGTGGACCACTGCTGATTGACATACAATATAAAAGATCTAAGTTAGTCTAAAGTCCAGATATAGAGAGCCTGATCACTTGGGAGCAGTTGTTGCCTGAAGAAATCAAAAGTACTTTATCTTAGAAAACATAAGTGGACCCCAGGCCTATAGGGCAAATGTTAAGTCTAAAGGACAGTGGATCCAGCTTTCATATAGATCCTTCTCTCTGAGAGCAAGGACGCTACCTCCTAGATCCTCACATGTCCTCTAGCAATCAGTATAGTTTCTGACTCTAATTAACAATAACCATGAGGGTAAATAGTTTTAAAAGACTTACTAGGTGCTGGGTACTATTCTAAGTACTTTGCACATTAGATTAAATTAGCTAATTTAATCTTATCAACAGTCCTAACAGGTAGGGTTCTGTTATTGTTCTCGCTTTACAGATAAGGAAATTGAGACATTAAGAAAGCAAGCGACTAAACCCACTCTTACACAGCGAGTATGTGCAAGTACTTCATGTATGTGAAACAACTCAGATTGAACTGAATTGTGAGTTCAAAGATGGATTGAGCCAGATTTTCTCAGAATATGTGTTACTACTTGCACTGCCTTGGATCCAAGAAGATCATCGCTCCCACCCAACATATCACTGAGATTAAGAATTAAAAACTCATTCACTAGGCAGGCCTTCTTTACTGCCAGCTGCACATACTAGCTATGGGGATTAACTGGCATTGACCATGCCTTTAGCACAAGTTTCATGACCAACCCCATTGTTGCTAGTGGAACCTTCTGTATGCCTCCTTCAAATAAGAATTGAGGAAAAAGTTATACTCTCCTTCCTCTTCTTGGCCCCCTTCTTTGTATTTTCTCTGTCCATATCTGGCCAATAGATCATTCTGAGGAAAAGAAACACGTCTCATGTTTATTTTCCTAATCCCGTTGTACAAAGTGGACTACAAGAAAGTATGTTAAATAAATATTTAAAAATTGGAAAGTTTAATGAATTCTTTCAGAGCACTAAATTCTAACTTAATTGAGAAACAAAGTTTTGAAAACCATCCAGTAATTCTCCTCTAACTTAGAGGTGAGGAAACTGGAGTCCACTGGAGACAACTGACCTGTCTAGTGTCCAGCTGGCCAAATTGCAGGGACCTGGAAATTAGGCTAATACAGGATATTTTTCCTTCTTCCTCTACCTTTCCTTCTACTTCTTTTCTTCCTTCCTCTCCTTTCAATGTTAATGTTCCTAATGTTGTGCTAAGGGCTCTACTCTATTACCTATCTATCTATCTATCTATCTATCTATCTATCTATCTATCTATCTATCATCTATCTATCCATCTATCTTTGCAAGTTTGTACCCTTTACCAACCTATCTCAATTTCCCCCACCCCCCGGCTCTTGCAATGACTTTTCTACTCTCCCTTTCTATAAGTTTTACCCCCCCCACACACACAGACATATAAGTGATACCATGCAGTAAATTTCTTTCTCTGTCTGGCTTATTTCACTTAGCATAATATATTCCTGCTGTTGCAAATGGTAGGTTTTTCTTCTTTCTCCTGGCTGAATAATATTCCACTGTGTATGTAGGGGTGTGTGTGTGTGTGTGTGTGTGTGTGTGTGACATTTTCCTTATTCATTCATTCATTGATGGATACTTTGGTTGTTTCCATGTCTTAGCTATTGTGAATAATGCTGCAGTGAGCATGAGAATGCAGATATCTCTTTGATATCCTGTTTGAATTTCCTAGTATATACCCAGAAGTGGGATTGTAGGATCATATCTTAGTTTTATTTTTAATTTTATGAGGAAACTCCATATTGTTTTCCACAGTGGCTGCACCAGTTTACATTCCACTAACAGTCCAAAAGGATTCCTTTTTCTCCATATCCTTGCCAATACTTGTTACTTCTTATCTTTTTGATGATAGCCATTCTACCAGGTGTGAGGTAATATCTCATGGTGGTTTTGATTTGTATTTTCTTGATGATGACTAATGTTGAGCACCTTTTCATGTAACTGTTGGCCATCTGTATTTTTTCTTTGGAAAAAAGTCTATTTAGTTCCTTTGTTCATTTTTTAAAGTCAGATTATTTATTTGTTTGCTATTAAGTTGTATGAGTTCTTTACATATTTTGGATATCAACCTCTTACCAGATATATGGTATATATTTCTTATTCCACAGGATGCTTTCCCATTGTGTTTATGGCTTCCTCTGCTGTGAAGAAGCTTTTTAGCTTGATATAAACCTTCTTGTTTCTTTTGCTCTTGTTGCCTTTGTTTTTGACCTCAAATCCAAAAAATCATTGCCAAGACCAATGTCAAGGAGCTTATCCCCCATTTTTTCTTCTAGGAGTTTTATGGTTTCAGGTCTTCTGTTCAAGTCTTTAATCCACTTTGAGTTGATTTCTATGTGTGGTGTAAGAAAGTGGTCAGTTTCATTCTTTGATATGTGGCTGTATGTTTTCCCAGTTAACCATTTGTTAAAGAGATCATCCTTCCACCATAGTATATTCTTGGCTCCTTTCTCACAAATTAATTGATCATGCATGTGTTTATTTTGGTCTCTCTCTATTGTTCCATTGATCTATGTACCTGCTTTTATGCCAATATAATACTGTTTTGATTACTAGAGCCCTATAGTATACTTTGAAATCAGGATATGTGATGCCCACACATATTTACGTTTTATAAAAACTTTGTAAACTGAATTTTTTTGCCCCTATTTTATGGACTTGGAAACTAAAAGTTTACAAAAGTCAAGAAACCCATCCAAGGCACATAGATAGGAAATTATGAAGCTGGGTCTATCTGGTACCAAATCCTGTGTTCTTCTCTCATCAATTCTGAGAATGATGTGAATTCCCAAAAAAGAAAACTTTTCATACTGCTAGGGAAACACTACTAAGATATACTGATAAAAAGATAATCAAGGTATACAGAAAAAAAGCCTAGAGTATGCTATTTTGTTTAGAAAAGAAAGAAAAAAATCAATTTCCCATTGGTTTACACATACCAAAATATTTATAAGAATAAATAGCAAATTAGTCACAGAGGTTACTTTTGGGGAGAAATGGAAACTGGGCAAACAGAGCAAGGGTGGAAGACTTCTGCCTGTACTTTAAAAATACATTTTAATATTTTAAACATGTACATAGATTACTTCTTACATTTTTTTAAAATTTAAAACAGGTCTTAAAAAGTATATGACTTTTTGTCTTGGCTGTTTTGATATGGGGTGTTTTAGCATGGCCTTAAATATGCAGCTTTTGTGACTGTGTAATCGCACGTTGGACACACTCCATTCCATTGTTGAGCCATGCCAAATCACAACTGGTACAGAAGCCTGATGAGGATTAGGTCCAGAGCTTCCGCTTTGACCCAAAGAACTTGAGAAATTTGAAAGAGTCACCATGATCCTGATTCTGCAGCTTTTAGCAGTCTGGCTGCTACAAGGTCTCGGTGTCCACCACTGTGATATAACCATAGCTCCTGGCCAGTTCTTTAGCCTTAGGTGCTCATACTCTTAAGTTTTCCTCTTGACCAAAAGTGGATCTGCATCCCCAGAGTAGATTCACATTATTCAGGTTTACAAGAGTCTGGAATATAGAGCACAGAGCCAGCTTAATGATTGATAATGAGCCATATAACAGAAAAGGCAACACATTCTCTCCCTCTGGGCAAAGACACATGGCAATGCAAACTGTATTAACAGATTGCTTGATCCATATGTCATGAGCTCAAGGGGGATGAACTCTGTGGTGGCGAGTGGTAGGTCAAGGCTGATGCTACCATCTCTGCAGTAGGAACACTCCTGCCACCAGGAGGACCTAGTAGGTTATGTTCTTGAGTCCAGACATCTCTCCCCTGGTTATGGCTTAGATGGGCACTGCCAACATCTGCCCTGGGACTCCATTTTGCTAGCTTCCATTGCATTCTCCCTGTAGACAGGTTAAAATGTTCAGCCTGATTTCTTTTTGACCTGGTGGTTATATGGCTTTTAAGACAACTCTGCTCAGTTTACTTCTAATCACCAATTTATTGAATTCTGTCAATCTGCAATGGCTAGTCTCATTTCCCTTAATTCCCTATTTTAGAGTCTCTTCCCTGTGAACTCCATGCCATACATGACATGAACGGTCTGTAGAACCCCTGTCTCCCATGCCCACCTCCCCATCTCTCTAGGCTTTTTCTGTCTCCTCATGTACCCTCCCTGGGGGCTGACTAGTGGTAAGTGGTGGCCAACTAAAAGTACTCAGGAATGATATCTGTCATCCAATCCAGATGCCTTTTTTCCTTCAGTCTAGAAAACTATATTTTCAATTCTTCTGTTTACATAGGAAAGGAAATACTTTGTGTTTGTATTAGGATTGCACATCTGTGTGAGTGAGTTGACAGCCACAGAAAGGGTCAGGGAGGGAACAGGGAGGAACTCAAAGGCAGTTCCTTGAAGGGAAGGGGAAGTGGCTGCAAAGCTCATCTGTCAGAGAGTAGTGAAAGAGCCAACTATACCCTAGGTCAACCTCACGGTTTTACAGAGAGCAGATGCTAGAAGACAGAATCCAGAGGAATCCAAGATCACCAAATCTATCTTCATTTCTTACAAGGTTGCTCTGCTAAGGGTAGGTCACTAGCACTAAAAACAAAAACAAAAACAAAACAGATTTCTTTGGATAGATAGTATTTCCAAAGTCGAAGTTCAGAAAAGTGTATGGCAGTCCTGGTCCATTAACAGTTTGCTTCTGGTACATAAGAAAAACTCAGAGTGAGAATTAGAGCGTTCTAAAGTTTTATAGCAATGTGACATTGTCAATCAAGCACAAAACCAGTGAACTCCAGTCCAGGAAAAGGCCAGAGACTAGTTAGATGTCATCAGAGTCACATGGTAAGCAACAAGCAGAGTGAGCTGGTGCAAATATGCACAGTAAGACTACATACTAGACTGTGATGAGTGAGGGGGAAATGTTACTGGTTTCTTGTGTGCCCCTGCACAATTCACAAACATACATGTATATGTGTGATGTGTGTATTATACACATACATGCAAATGGTAGCATGCCAAATGTTCTGCCACTTGCTCTCTTATTTAGCTATGCAGCTTGGAGGGTTTTTTCCCTCTCAGTTTCAAAGACAGCTATAGAACAGTCATTTGTATGGAGGTACTATAATTTATTTAACCACTTCTTTATTTTGCTATTCAGATAATGGTGCAGTGAATAATCTGATATATATTTGATTTCAGACATGCAAATAAATCCTTGATATTGAATAGCTATGAATTTTTTTAAAGCAGAGGGCATGCATAGTATGCACATAGTGGGCATTTAACAAATGCTTGCTGACTTAAGTGAAAAATACAAAAATTGGTGAAGCTTCTGAGGGAAGAGGGGCAGACAAGTGAAGCCTTTTGTGCAGGGAGGAGTTGGCCTCGTGTGGTGGGAGACTCATGAGAGGACAGCCCACAGATTGCTCAGTGCCACCTCTGCCTTGCCTTGTAAGAGGGCACCAAATGGCAGAAGTGGGCCTTGAACTCAGGTCCCTTCTATCCCATCTTCCTGTCTCCTTAGAGGTTCCCACTGGGATGCTCCATTCCTTCCTGTCAAACTACATAGAGCTCCCTCATTACTTGGAGGTTTGACTTGCGTCTTTCCTCTGCCTTTTCAGCACCAGGAGACAGACAGTAAAGTGGAATGAGTTCAGGCTTCGGTGCAGACAGAAGGTCCCGGCTTCAGTACATCTCTAGCTGTGTGACTTGGGCAAGCTGTTGAACTTCTCCATTTCTTGTACCTGAAATGCAGACTGTAGTGTGTCCTCATAGAGTGGGGAGAATAAAATCAGCGGCTCTCCTCATGCTCCTGTCCCGGTGCATCCCGGTGGGATGTCACAAGCTCTCAGAGAACTTTAATATCCCCAATTCTTCCTTGTCCTGAGCCTGGGCACTCCATAAATGCCCATGGAATGGAATCTAATTACATAAAGCACCAATGTACATTTCTGGGCCTCTTCCCCACGCAGGTAGCTGCATTCTTCCTTTCCACGTCTCTAAGATGCATTTGCTCCCAACTTCTCAAGGCTCATTAGAATGAGAAAAGCACAAGGAGCTGATTTTCCCCTAAGGAGAGACAGGCAAGACACTAAAGGAAACTGAGACTGCTGCTATCCTAGGAGTTCAATGAGAAACAGAGTCATTAGAGCCAAGGCCTGCTGTGCAGAAAACAGGCTGAAGTGAGAGCACGGTTTGGATTCAATGACCCGAAGTGCGTGCTTGCCATCTATTTGCTGCAGTCTCACATTACCTTAACAAATGCCAGCTTAGCTGCGGAAGGTACACAGGAGGAACTGAACACGTCTTAAGCTCAGTGTTGCTGCCTCCAAAAGGATCACCCTAACTAAAAGCGACTTGGCCAGTTTAGTTAGGGTGAGTGAGTTTGGCTCAGAGCGTGGGTGGTGGTGTGGTGGCCCACTGTGGAGCTCCCGGTCCACCTAGTATGAGCTCTTTAGCTCAAGTACGTTCAGATGCTCACAACGGCCACTTACATGGCACTTGCTGGATGAAAGGCAAACGCCTCTACAATCTCCTGTAGGATTAATTAGCGGTTTCCTGGCCTTTGGTAAGATATGCTTATGACTCAGCAACAGTCCCACATGGGTCAGAAACCTGTAACAGCCATTACTAAACAGAAACCGAAACTAGGAATTCCTGCCTTTCATAAACAATCTAACGCCTACTTTCATGAAAGGTATATTTTTGAAATTAAAGGTGTATTTATACCCCCAGAAAAAGATATTTTAGTTTGCCTTAAATACTGAGAACAATTTGGCTCCTCAGGCCAACGTGGGTATGATCTCTTCATTAGTCTTTTGCTGATACCCACGTAATATGAATATCAAAGTCTCTAATATCAGTTCATGTCCTTGGCTCTTGAAAGAGACTGGTAAAAGAGGATGATTCGTGGATGAAGAGGAGGATCTGGCCTCTCCAGGAGCAATGACGCAGGACTCATAGTGATGCTAAACTTTTCTGCTGAGCCCTGTATCATCCACCATCCTTCCTCCCATATGTCCATGCATCCATCCACCCATGCATGCATGCATGCATGTATCCATCCGTCCACATGTATGAAATAGCTGCTATATGCCAGGGTGAAGGATGAAGAAATCATGCTTTCTGTCTTTAAGCACCTGTCCAGGTGCTCCTGGAATGACAGGAGGCCACGTGAATTCAGTGCAAGGAATCACCAATGAGACAGAGAAGGTGTGACTGATGAGGGGATACAAGAACAGCTATTTACATCAAGATTTTTATGAAGTTACAGTTTTGTGGGGATCTCTCTATGTGTAAGAACACTGGCCAGAGGCTGCTTACCTGATTCATTCCTGTTGATTCCTGCCTTTCAATCAAGGATTCTGTTTAAGTAAGGCCTAACATTTGGTAAATACCTGGGCACAGGAATCATGTCTTCTAGAATGCCAAACTTATTGCTAAATAAGTATATAATTAATAGATGCCTATCTGGCTTTTTATAGCTTTGGTATAATCTTCATTGGTTTCAAGGGTACAAATAGGAAACACAAGCAGAAATGCCCATCACTCTTCCACCTGTCATCTCCTGCTCATTCATACCCACCTCCTAGAGAGCCTCCCCCTTAAGAGTCAATCCCAGTATCAGGGGCTCCATAAACCTGGCCACAGATGACTGTGTCAAGCTGGGACAATCAGTGTCTCTCAGAGTTTTAAAAAGAACTCACAGATTAAATACATTAAATTCATCTGTGTTCAGTGCTTCAACTAGAAGGTTGTATAAACTTGGGGTTGTGGTCATTTGGGGGCTGTTCTGAAATGTTTACAGGATGGATATATGACTAGTGAAGCTCATCTATGATAGAAAAAATGAAGCAGCCATGAGAAACTCTACCTCTCCACCCTCTGGGTCCTATGACATCCTGCTATTATGATAGCTACTGGGTTCTGAGTTACACATTTACCTTTATAACTCTCTTTCTAAAATTTGAGCTAGTTTGGGTGGGCTTCCAATACTTGTAACCACAGGATAACTGACTAATATAGGGAGAATAAAGCTCTAGATCCTTATTAGAAATATGTCGAGATAAGAGGCTATTTATAGAAGGAACATGGAATGTGGAGGTTAGGATGCATTAGTATGTGAAAATCCAATATTCCAAAGAAAAGAGGGAAAGATAGCACATTAACAGCAGTTTTTGCCCCAGTTCCTGGACTATTTGAACCCAGTGCCTTTAGTGCACCCTGGCTTCCCTTAGGACCTATTGGGCATCAAATCATCACATTGTCTTCATCTATAGCTATACCAGCTTGTCAGTATAAAGTCTTGTGACTTTATTTTTAGAGCAGCATTATCCAACAGAACTTTCTGTGATTGGGGAATGTTCTATAGCTGTGCTGTACAGTAAGGGACCACAAGCCATATGTAACTGTTGAGTACTTGGAATACAGCTAGTGTGATTAAGAAACTGAATTTTTCATTGTATTTAATTTTAATGGATTTAAATGTAAATGTAAATAGTCAAATATATTTCCACATCTCAACACTTTGCTGTCTTCATGTTAACAACCCACTCTTTTTTTTTTTTTAAAGATTTTATTTATTTATTTCACAGAGGGAGAGAGATCACAAGGAGGCAGAGAGGCAGGCAGAGAGAGAGGGGGGAAGCAGGCTCCCCGCAGAGAAGGGAGCCCGATGCGGGCCTCAATCCCAGGACCCTGAGACCATGACCTGAGCCGAAAGCAGAGGCTTTAACCCACTGAGCCACCCAGGCGCCCAACAACCCACTCTTATAGCCATATAACGGATCCCCATGCTTCTTCTCTTGCCTCTCCTTTAAAGTCCTTCTTTGAAGAGCTCCTGGAGAGGTCTTTAAAAACACAAATCAGGTTTGGGAACCTGTTCGAAACCCTCCTGTTTGTAATTAAATGTGGAATGAGAGCTAAACTTCTGTTGCCTGCAAGGTCCTACCTGAGCTGGTGCTCGCCTATCTTTCCCAACTTTTTCCTCCCAACTCCCCTCACCACTCTGTCTCATACTCACAACCTCCTGGCCTCATTGGCCTTCCTCCTGTCCCCTGAACACTTCAGGGTTACCATTAGCTCAGGATCGTGATTTAATGCTTTTTTCCGCTTGGAATGTCTTCTCCCACATCTTACTGTGGCTGGCTCTTTCTCATCATTCAGAACTCAGTTCCTGCATCATTTTCTCAGAGAGACATCTTCTTTGGGTCACTTCAGCAAAAAGAAGTTTCTGCCATGCTGCAATGGACCTTTCTCCCTCTCTCTTTAAAACTGTTTTATTTTTATTCAAAGGACTTATCACTTTCTAGAATTTATTCTGTGTATATGTATCAGTCTGTCTATCCATCCACCCATCTGTCCATACATCCATTCATCTATCTATCCATTCATCCATCCATCCATCCACCCACCCACCCACCTATCCATCCATCACTTCTGTATACCCCCACAGTAATGTAAGCCCTTAAGGAAAAAGGATTTGCCTGTCTTAGTCACTGCTGCAGACCCAGAGCCTAGAACCCTGCCTGGCACATACTAGTTGCTCAAAAATACTGTTTGATGATGGAATGACTGCCCTTTCAAGGTTTGTATTCCTTGGGTGCAACCCTCCTAAGACTCCCTTCTCAGCCCAACTTTGAATCCACTGGGAAGATCCTAGTATGTCAAAAACTGAACGTCTGACCTTTCTCCCCAAGCGGAGTCCTCTGCAGTTGTCTCCCTCTCAGTGACAGCATCATTCTGGTGATTGTGCAGGCCTAACTCATCAGTGTCATCCTTGACCCCCGACTTTCTCTCACCCCAATCCTATCCATCAGTAAATTCTGTTGGCTCAAATGACCACTTCTCACTACCTGTACCACTTTCTCCTCATCAAAACCACTATCATCTCTTCATCTTTTGCTCAGATCATAGTAGGGCTCTCTAAAGTTCTCCAACTTCTAACCTTGGACCCTTCATTCTAACCTCAACAGAATGATTCTGTTACAGTATCAATCAAATCATGTCACTCATTTGCTCAAAACCCCCCAGGGCCTTCTCATTAAAAGCCAAAGTTACCTCAGAGAGACAGCAGGCCCTACGTCATCTGCCCCCAGCCACTCTCAGATATCACCTTTAACATTGCTTTCTGCTTTGCTCCTTAAACTATACTGGCCTCTTGGTGCAATGAAAATGCCAGGCATACGCCACCTTGGGCACTATGCCCATGTTGCCTTTTCTAACTGGAAGCTTCTACCCAAGCCATCCCTATTCCCTTTCCACTTTACTTTTCACCGTAGCACTTCATATATTTTAATATACTACAGGATTATTTATGCTGTTCATTTTTCATCTGTTCCCCCTAGCATGTAAACTATATGAGGGCAGGGACTTTTGCTTGCTTTTGTGTTTGTTCTATTCATGACTGTATCCCCAGTACCTAGAACAGTACTATGCAGCAGAATTCAATTAAAATTTGTTAAATAAATGAATGACTAAATGAATGACACATGACAGTCAGAAATTTAACTAAAGGTGATTTAAATAGTAAATTAGATTTAATTTTCTAGAAAAGTGAATTGGTTCTCTAGATGGACCAAGGTTACATAAATTTACTAAGGACCAAAGGTTGAATTACTCAGACTTAAGTCCCAAAGTCTTGAGGTTACTGAAAGACCAGTGGATTGATCCAATTATCCAATTTCAGAGCAGAATATTTTCCTTAATCTTGGTGATTTAATACTGATGGCTTATTCAGATCTCCTTGGCTCATGTATCAGTCAGCTAGCTACAAATGCAGGCAGGAGGAGAACTCTGTAAGTAAGTCAAGAAAGTGAATGAAAAATTTCTTCCATCAGGGTTTTCTTGTTAGCATTGTTTACAAACTGCAGGCTCTTTAGAATTGCTTGCCATCCTAGAAGATGACACCTGGGGCCCAGAAAGATTCAAAATGGATATTGAGAAAATGTGTACTTAGCTACAGGGTAGGAACTGGTATTCAGACCACTCTATTCCAAGAAAAATACCCATGCATGTGGACATATTGCTGCATACACCTCAAGAAAGTTTAAGTCTACTGTCAAGGAGATAGAGGAAAAGCAGATGGAGAAGAGCTGCACTGCTAGCATTTCATGTCACCTCAATTGTAGCAACACTACAATATCCACCTTCAGCCTTCTTAGATGAAAGTAACAATAAAGCAAGCAATGAGATATATGCAGGCAAGAATGATGTATTCCATTTAAAATGTGTTGTGATAAGCACTGGGTGTTATATGCAACTAATGAAGCGTTGAACACTACATCAAAAACTAATGATGTACTATATGTTGGCTAACTGAACATAGTAAAATAAAATAAAAAATAATAAGAAATCAAGGATGTGGAGAGGTTAAAAGTTTAGTTTCATGAAATCTGGTTAGTTTATATAGTAGAGTAGCCACAGAAGAACCCCTTATTCACATCTGTGAATCCCCAAACTTCTAACTCACATCCCTGAGGTCTAATGAATTGAAGCATCCATATTTTGATGTTAAGTGAGCATCTGAGTAAGCCGTCAGTTTCCCTGGACTCACTATGCATTCCAACTCTCCATTGGGGGGGGAGAGAAAATAAATATTTCATAAGAATTGATATTTTTGTAAAGCATTTTGTGGTCTGGCTCTACTCTTTCATGTTTTACTCGTTTGTTCAGTCAATTTGTATGAAGTATCCATTTGGATTGGATCTATAAAGACAAAGAGAGGACAGAAGTCTTGTGGTAGAGTCCAACATGTAAACAGTAAAGGTAGAGTGACAGCTTCCCTGTGGCTGAACACTTACATTGGAGAGCCATTCTATCTGAGGAGTGGTTTCTAAAGCCAGAAAACATGATTCAAAATAAAAATTATCTTGAAATCCTGAAGAAACACCACACTGAGGACCAATTTACAACTTCTCAATAAGTTCAACTCAGCCAGTTTTTCCACCAGAGAACTGTTCCTTGGCTGGGCACCAGAGAAGTGGTTGGCTTTTGTTTAGGGGTCATGTGGAATACAAAATACAACTTTCCAAACAGAAAAATCCCAGTCAACATGGGAAGATTCTCACAGAAAAAGGCTCACATGAGAACTGAGACCAACGTGAGACAGACACTCATTAAGGGAAATGGACTACAGAATCACCACAGTATATAGCTTAATGCTCCCCCCACTTCGCTCCTTCCTTCTACCCTCCTCTCTATTTTGGCTAAACACATATATTTGAATATGAATAATTTCAATGCCTGAATGAAACTACTGGTTATTACAGTGTATTGGATGCTCTATATACTTCTCAAATCCTCATTAGAGTTGTACAAGGTATATGTTATTATGTCCAGAAGATGAGAAGGCAGATAACTTGGCCAAGATCACAGAACAGCCAAGCAAAAGTCCTTGTATCAGTCACAAGTAGCACAATAAAACTGGACATTTGAGGATGGTGAAATAAAACAACTATTTTTAAAGGTGTGGGCAGAGTTCAGTGAACAACAATGGGTAGTGCAATACCCTGGTCTAGTGATAGGGGTGGTGCTACCACCTTGTCGGCCTGAAGGAGAAAAGGAAGCCTTGTGGTTACAGAAGCATAAGGAGAGAGAATGTTGGGAACACTGCTGACAGGAGCTGTGGCTTAAAGTTGAGAAATGGAGCCAGCGGAGGTGACCAAGCAGAGAGGGAACTGGGGGGAATAAATATTCCCCAACTTCTCTCACTCTCAGTCAACTGCTTTTTTGCAAGGTTCTGCATGAACCGAACCAACTGGAAGGCAGAAGGCAAGAGAACCTGTTGATGTGGTCCATACTGCTCAGTCTTTTGGGACACTGAAGAGGGTGAGTGGTGAATCAGGAGGGGCAAATGAAAGCTAACCAGCACACTTCTCTGCCAAAGAGTAAGTAATTCCTCCAAATCAGTGACAGCAGTATCTTATTGTCTGCCATATCACAAATGATCAATAAACAAATACATTAATACTTTTTCCATTTCCTTTCCATCCTTCTGTCCTCAAAACCTCAGGCCAAAAGTGAAAATGGCATTGCTAGCCAACTGTGGGCAGCTGGTGATTATCTAATAAGAGAAAGTGTTTTGCCCTTCTCCACCTCTCACCAGAGTTTGGGTAGTGTGAGTAGAGAACACTCTAGAGCAGGATTCCCTCTTGTAAAAGACTCCATGTTCTTTGTCTTTTTGCAGTTGGCCTGGAGGCTGGGAACAGGGAGGGTGGACTGTTTCTTTTTCTGGGGTGGTTTCCAAGCCATTTTGTAGAGCATCAGCAACTTTAATTTGGGTCATAACCAATGTTTGAGAATCAAGCTATTCAGTGAACTTCTTTACAAGATGTTGAAAAAAGAAAACAAAAACCACTGTTTTTCAAGTGACCAAAATTGTTGTCAGAAGCATTTCAGATTTGAATCACATTTAGGAGAAAAATGTGGCAGAGGAGGTCTGCATATCTGTTCCTTCAATTGGTACTTATTAACTGTCAATCGAGTGCCCTTATATCAGCTAGAGAGGACATTAAAGAATGAATAAACATAGTTTAAAGGCTAACACCAATAATGATTTTTTTTTCTCCTCAAGTCCGCTCCCAAAAATCCAGTGTCTCATAAACAGGTCAGTCCTGCTCTGAGGAGGTCGTCTTGCTCTAGTTGTAGTATTTGTTTCTTACAGACCTTTCATATGGTTTTTGATGATCTTTTAACTACAAGCAGCTGGGATCTCACTATTTGTTAAAATTTCTTTGGACACATTTTGCACAACAGGAGAATGTGTTATGGAACCTTCAGGCTTGAAGATTTGGGGGAGGTCATCTGGTATTGTCCCCTGTCTTCTTGTACTCAGTATTTCCCATAATAGTTGATAGGACTCTTCCTGAGGGTGAGGGCCCAGAAGAAGAGAAATCATCCTTTTTTACAATCTGCCTTGCCTTGCTGTAAGAAATCAAGCTACTCTCTTTAATCTTGCCTGTTCAGAATTAAAAATGGAAAGTACAACAGTTTAATACATTTTATGACCTTCATGTTTTATTAAATTTCATAAAGGCATTCCATTTGAAAGAGGGTCAGATTTTAAATTAAGGCTCTACAACAAATATTTAAACTCAGATTTAATAAAAAAGTTATTGTGTATTCATGCAATTGCAATTGATTATAGAAGACTTAGGTATTGAAATTTTAAGAGGGTAATAGATATTGTAAATGGGTAATAATGTTTAACAGGATACTGAATTTGGCATTTATTTGGCCTATTTTATGTACATTTTGAAAATTTATGAAACAATGGCATATTGTTTTTTAGATACAAGTCTTTCATGCATAGAAGGAGCATAACAAATATTGATAGAAAGAATGTGTGGATTATATGAGTGAAGAAATATCTGCAAACCTTACATTCTTTTTTTTGTTATGAGGACTAATACATTTAATTAATTCAATGTAACAAAATTTCAGAAAGTATAGTTTATTCTAGTATGGCTAAGCTTTGAAGGAGTTACAGAAATGTTGTGCATCCTTAAAGAAATATGGAATTTCTGAGGAGCTATGTGAAATGTTCATGCATCCTTAAGGAACTAGCATTGGAATGGAGAAGCATGATCAGAATGAACAGGAAAAAATAAATGCCTGGCTCTGTTCCAGTAATCAGGGGAGCTTAAATGGTAAGGTTTAAGATGCTATGAAAGAAGTAAAATTGAGGAAGCTCTTGAGTAACTTCCAAAGGAGCATATAATCCATTCTCCCATTTTATCATAACAGGCATTTAAAGATTGTCAAAGGATTTGCCAAAGATTCTCAGTAAGGCGACATACAAAGGTTATTTAAAGAAATTAAGCTTCCTTCTCTATTCTAGTGTTTATCTCTATTGAAATGTTCTCTTTCATTTTGTTTCTAAAAGTTTGACTATATGGTGCCTACATATGTTTTTATATTTTCCCATTTATGGCTCACTGAGCTCTTTAATCTGTGGGTTGATATCTTTCATCAGAATTAAAAAGTCCATGGCCATTTTCCCCCAAATACTATTTCTTTCCTATCCTTCTCTTTTTTTCTCCAATGATTGCAATTATATATATGTTAGATAGTTTAATCCATCTCATACATCTCTTTCTGTTCTTTCTTGTGCTTCAGTTTTGGTATTTTCTAACAATCTCTCTTAAGTTTCAATGATCTTATCTTCTATTGTGTCCAGGCTGTTGTTAAACCCCTCCAATTTCTGATACTGTTATTTTGTACTTCTAGAAGGGTTCATTTAATTATTTTTTTAAAAAATAGATTCTGTTGATATATTTTGGCTTTTTATCCATTCCATCCATTTCCCCCTCTATTTTTTAAATTTAACATTTTTATGTCCCTATTAATTCCAAAATCTAATTACCTCTAGATTTGCTTCTGTTCATTGTCTTATCTCTCTATTGTCAGTCACTTTTTTGTTTCCTTTTATATCTAGTAAATTTTGATGGTATACTGGACATTTTAAAAAATGTTTCACAGAGGTTTTGGGTTATGTTATCTTCTGTTAAAGGGAGTTGAATTTTATTTGGTAGGTGGTTAAATTACTGGTAAATCCCCTGGATTATGTTCAGAGTCTGGTAAAAGCTCTATTAAAGCAGATCTATTTCAGTTTTTTTTTCTTTCTTATTCTTAAGGCATGGACCTTATACAGCAGAGCTTTTCTAGGATCTCTAATTGTCTAAGGTGTTTCCCAAAGTACTTACACTCCTCTGTGGGGTCTCTGTAATCTCTGATTAGCTCCCAAACACCTAGCATCTGCTATCACGCAGGCTTCCTATAGTTTCACGTTGTATCTGCACAGGCTAGTGGTTGGGCCAGGAGCTGAAGGCTATTTCCACATAGATTTCTGAAATGCTCTTCCTGTGGTTTATCTTTCGCTGTCACCCTGCTCCAAAATCCTAGTTATGTTAGCAGGACCAGACTCTGAATTTGTTTCCTTTGCCTGTTAAGTTCACTATTCATTATTTGGGTTTCTCTTTCTTTCATGAGAGCCTAGAAAACATCCTCAGGGAGAAAGTCTGAGTAACTATAGGTATCATCTTCTATGCCTTAATTCTCTCTCTCTCTCTTTTAACTTAGAAATATTTTTATTAGTTTAACACTAAATTCAGGTTATTTTAGAGGAGTTGACATTTTGCAAATACTTGTTTCTTTTGTAATGTTTCTTAGCCCTAATTATTCTGTTTAGGGTATTCTTTGCTGTTTAAACATTTCAAATTTTGTGAGGTCGAAAAAGTTTTCATTTGTAGAAAAAAGGTGCATGAGCTCTCTGGCCAGCAGGCAGCCATTGCTGAACTGTCCATTCTAAAAGGGGACAGTCAATTTTTTCTACACAGGATACTGTAATATGACACCCCATCTCCCACCATCAGAGATAACTGGCCAGGTATCTGTACTTGATCCAACCAAGGTCAATCCAATGATATTTTCCTATAATTAGGATCTAGGACCCAAATAAACCCAGTGGGTTTACTGTAGGATCCTTTTTTCTTCAAAATTTTATTTAAATTCTAGTTAGTTAAACATATAGTGCAGTGTCAGCTTTAGGAATAAAATTTAGTAATTCATCACTTACATACAACACCAAGTGCTCATCATAACAAGTGTCCTCCTTAATACCCACTTAATACCCATCACCCATGTAGCCCATCCTCCACCCATCTCCCTCCATCACCCCTCAGTTTTTTCTCTAAGAGTCTCTTATGGTTTGTTTTCCTTTTTGTTTTTTTCTTGTTTTCCCCCATTCCATATGTTCGTCTGTTTTGTTTCTTAAATTCTACATGAGTGAAATCATATGGTATTTGTCTTTCTCTGACTTATTTCGCTTAACATAATGTACTCTAGATTCATTCAGGTCATTGCAAATGGCAAGATTTCTTTTTTTAATGACTAATGTTCCATTGTGTATATATACCACATCTTCTTTAGCCATTCATTAGTCAATGGACATTTGGGCTCTTTCCATAGTTTGGTTATTGGTTTGTTTATTTATTTATTTATTTATTTATTTATTTATTTATTTATTTATTTATTTATTTATTTATTTATTATTTTTTATTTTTTAATTGTGTTATGTTAGTCACCATACAGTACATCATTAGTTTTTGATGTAGTGTTCCAAGATTCATTGTTTCTGTATAACACCCAGTGCTCCACGCAATACGTGTCCTCCTTAATACCCACCACCAGGCTCACCCATTCCCCTGCCTCCCCCCCAAAACCCTCAGTTTGTTTCTCAGAGTCCACAGTCTCTCATGGTTCATCTCCCCCTCCGATTCCCCTCCCCCTTCACTTTTCCTTTCTTTCTCCTAATGTCCTCCATGTTATTCCTTATGTTGATAATGCTGCTGTGAATATCAGGGTGCATGTATCCCTTCGAATCTGTATTTTTTTTAAAGATTTTACTTATTTATTTGACAGAGAGAGAGAGTGAGCACAAGTAGAAGTAGCACCAGACAGAGGGAGGAGGAGCAGGCTCCCCACTGAGTGAGAAGCCCAATGCAGGGCTTGATCCCAGGACCTGGAATCATGACCTGAGCCAAAGGAAGATGCCTAACAACTGAGCCACCCAGGTGCCCCACAAATCTGTATTTTTGTATCCTTTGGGTAAATACCTAGTTGTACAATAGGGCTTTGTTCTCTTAAAGAGCATAGCATTTCATTTGGTTGCTCCTCAAAGTCTGCAAATAATTATTTTGACATGATCTATCCTGATTTTATAGTTATTTGGTGGGCAGGTGAGTCTAGTACCAGTTATTCTGTCACAGCTGGAGTCTCCATACTAAAGAGAAGTTCAAATTCATATATGCACATGCATTACTTGTAAACTCACATGGATGTGTGTGATTGCAGATGTATATATGTATACAGGCTTTCTTATGTATAGATATGCACACAAGAATGTGTGTACCTCTATCTGTATCTATATATCACACACATACAAGTTTGCTTGTGCATATTCACATGTATGACTATATGCATTCATATACACACATACATACATACATGACTGAGGTTTAATTTATGTAGCTAGAGTTAGCTTTGGGTGATTACAGGTTTGCCTTCCTACTGCCAGATAGTCTACTGGAGATTTATTTGGCAAATTGAGGGTTCTTGTGAGGGTTAATTCATTGGCTATTGATTATTTTACTGTAAATTCTCTGAAATAAGCTCTACTTCTGGTAAAGGCTCACATGGGTAAATGCTAGAATTGGCATTCCCGAACAGGTCCCCAGTGTCTCACCCAGTGCTCTTTCCACTATATCAGATTGTCTATTTTTAAAAGGAATTACTCTTTTCCTGGTATTCCTCACTCAGCAAGGTACATGATTTCTTGCTGCACTGAGTATTCACTACTAATTGAGATGTTCTGAGTGGCTCTCTGGAGACTCCATCTTCCTGTTTTGGTTTCAGGCACAAGCTTTAGCAATCTTTCCTTTAATTCTTTCCATAGACAAAAGAGGGTATTGCTCACTCAGGGGTGAAGAAAAAGAGAAGAACTAACATTCAGACAGAGGAAAAGGCTAGAACAAAGCAAAGTGAATGGCAGTCATGGGCAACTTGTCCCTTCAGGGGCTTTTGATTTTGACATCCCCTGTCATCTACATCTGCTCTTGTCCACCATTGCAGATCCAGAGGTCCTCAGTACACATTACCTTCACTTTTCTAACCCTCAATTCCTAATTTTCAATTTTAGGTGACAGTGGCCAGTGATGATAAACTCCAGTAATTCCCCTTAGAGATACATGTATTTTAATAAGGGGTCTAAATCTTGCATTAACGGAGTAAAAGATAATATTTCCAGCCTCAGAGAATAAGTGGAGGAGGACAGGGTCAGGACTCAGAGTGAGGCAGCAAAGTCCTTGTGTTCTCCTGAGTAACTCACCACAGTTAGATTTCTGAAGGACCGAGAACACAAATAACTAAAATCCTAAGCTTCTGCCCTCAGTGCCCTCCAGGCGCCCTGGAGATGAGGATATTGCCATGCCCAGAATGAGGGAATTAGGGACTTTGTCAAGTAAAGTAAGTTGGAACACACTCTTTTGCGGTTTTTTTGTTTGGTTGGTTTTGTTTTGCAGTTAAATGAGTGTACTGGTCAAAGTTTAGTTTCACAAAGCTGTTTACAGGTGCTAGAAACCTGGACATGGTAATAAAATCTATTTTCTATATGGCAGGCAAGCTGATCTCTTAAAAATGTAAATCATGTCATGGCTTCTTCTAGCTTAAAACCCTCCAGTGCCTTCCACTGTGTGGAGATTGAACTCTAAGTCCCTCTGTGATCTGGCCTATGTGTTTTCCTTCTCCTTCTTCAAGCTCCAGCCACAGTGACCTTCTGTTTTATAAAGAAGACTAGCTTACACCTGCCTTGGGAATTTTTTACTTTTTGTTTTCAGTGCCTAAATAGGTCTTCTCTCAGGTCTTTGTTCCTTCTTGTCATTTAAGACTCATTTCCAATGTCACCTCCTCAGAGAGGCTTTGAAGACCGATCATACTCTGTTACATGCCCAGGTGGTACTTTCTTCAGCAATGATCTTGGTTATTTGTGTGTCTGTGACCTGACCCCTCCTGTCCCCATGAAAATGTTCTTTTTGAGGACAGTGACCATTTTTGTTTTGTTCATGACTATTTTTGACTTCCAGAACAGTGACTGGCTCAGAGCAGGTGTCCAATAAGGTGCTGAACAAGGAATTAATGATTATCAGTGAACAAGTAGTTTCCTCTGGCATGTTGATAAGAATGTCACTCATAGATTCATAAAACATCTAAACTGAGAATTACATAGAAATCCTGTAGTTCAATTTCCACTGAATGCAGCTCCCATACCCCCTACAGCATTCTTGAGAGCTGCATGTGCATAAAACAACTTTATGCAGTAGCTTGTTTCTCTCAGGACAGTCTTCCTAGTCCCTCAGTCAGTGCAGATTGACTTTTATTTACTGCACAATTTTCACATGTTCATCTGGATTCTAAGTCCTTAGGAGATCTGCAGAATCAAATCAGAAGGGAAGGGAACGGACTGTCTCAGAGACAGGAGAAAGACAGGACATCTCATAGTCTAACAGTGGAAGAGGAAGACAAAACTCCCTAGATCGCATGTGAAAACTCGAAACCTGGAAGCTGCACCCACTTAGGTAAGGGATGCACTTCAGTACCTGCACGGCATCATAATATCACAGAAGAGGAAAGCACTGATGAAAACCCAGGTATCACCATTGAACTGGACACAGTTCAAGTCTACATTAGGGGGCGCCTGGGTGGCTCAGTGGGTTAAAGCCTCTGCCTTCGGCTCAGGTCATGATCTCAGGGTCCTGGGATCGAGCCCCGCATCAGGCTCCCTGCTCTGTGGGGAGCTTGCTTCTCTCTCTGCCTGCCTCTCTGCCTACTTGTGATCTCTCTCCATCTGTCAAATAAATAAATAAAATCTTAAAAAAATTTAAAAAAAAAGTCTACATTAGTAGAGTGATCTCAGGTAACAACCCTGTAAGCTCCAAATTGCTCACTTGAACATTAGGGAAATAAAGTCTTCCTCAGAGAGATATTGTAGGCATTGATACAATCTTTGTAAAATACTTAGCCCTATATACTGACATGGAATAAACCTTCAATAAATGTGAGCTACTCTTATTACAGTAATAATGTTCATTGGGATGGCCTTATGCTATAAGTAAAAGAATAAATTATATGCAGTAAATTTTATCAATATCCAACACTGTGGCTCTTTTAAAGTTTTAGTATAAAGTAAATAAAACTTCAAATATCCAAACAAGCTGGCACAATTCATATCAATGTTAATAAAATTTTATTTTTACAATTTTTTAAAATTTTGCATCAGGGATAATCTCTCAGTTGATGATTCACAGCTGCTTATTCACTGAATAATGTAAAACTTTAGCAATATTTTGTAATAAAAGTTACCTGTATTCCAGTGCAAGAAGCAGCTGCATCTCCTCAGTCTTAATGTTTTGTTTGGCCAAATCAGATTTCCTGTGCCAGAAACTACAGAGCCAATTTGTTCTCTTGAAAGCTCAAATATTAAACGTAGGGAAGAAGAGTCTTTATCTTTAAAAGGCAGCTTGGAGGTGTCAGTTAAATTCGCTGCCGCCCACAGATGCTTAACCTGGAGAAATCAGAAATAATGGAGGATTAAAGATTATGCGCCTACAGTAATTTTGGAAAATGAAGGAGTCCCTCAGGTAGAAACATGATCCATTAGCCCAAAACTTTTCAAGTTACAGCCTATAAATATTTGAAGTGTTTAACTTCTAAGGAGGCAAAGGAATTATTCAACCCAGTACAAGGAGAGGTGATGAGGAGTAATGGCATGACATTAACAAAGAGAGCATTTTTTCAATAGGGAGAATATGTAACGCAAAGGCTCTGCTGCAAATGGAGGCTCCTTGGCTTAGCAGAGTTAAAACAAGATGGCACTTGACGGCAGGAGCTGATGGCTAGTTCCGTTTTAAGGTCTTGTGGCTGGTGATCTGTTCAGAGTATACTGAGTGATTCTTAATGGTTCGTTCAGCACCTTTTAAATCGGTTTGAGTGATCTAGTAAAAGGAATACTCACAATAAGTAGAAATGTTGATGTTTCCCTGGCACATTGACATCTACTTTTGCTGTTTTTCTTATTTAACACTGGTGTAATGAACACATGCCATTTTGCCATTTTATCTATTCACTTGACTGTTCTCAGTGATAACTAAATAAGGGAAGGAAAAGACCAAGAGGTGGGGTAGGGAGTGGGAGGAGGGTGAAAGGAGGATATTAAATGGATTCTCATGCACATGTAATCAACTGATGAATATGAACATCGCCCTAACTGTTCCTGTTTATACATCCCGACTTCTTTCTGGTTCCCTTTTCTGAATCTGCACCAGTAAGCCTGCCTTTTATAATATCAAATACAAGGAGAAAAGAAAACAAATACTAAGAATAAGAGGACCAGGAAGGGAAGGAAAAATAAAATAAGATGAAAATTGAGTGGGAGGCAAACTATAGGAGATGCTGAACTCCAGAAAACAAACTGAGGATTGCTCTAGGGGAGGTGGGTGGGAGAAAGGGATAACTGGGTGATGGGTAGGCATTAAGGAGGGGACTGGATGCAATGAGCATTGGGTGTTACATGCAATTGACGAATCACTAAATTCTACCTATGAAACTAATATATAAAAAAGAATAAGAGGACCAGGGTCAAAATATTTCTGCCCTCTAATTTATCAATCTTGAAGTTGATACTGAGGTTTTCAAATGTTTAGATGACATAAATGCAATTCTAAACAAATACTGTATGATTTCATTTCCATGAAGTGTATGGAACAGGCAAATTCTTAGAGACACAAAGTATAATAGAGGTTACAGCGGCTGGGAGAAGGCGAATGGGGAATTATTTTTTGGATTACTGTTTGGGATAAAAATGTTCTGGAGATGGATGGTGATGGTTGCACAACTCTGTGAATGTATTTAATGCCACTGAACTGTACACTTAAAAGTGACTAAAATGGGGGTGCCTGGGGGGTGCAATCAGTTGGGCACTGACTCTTGGTTTCAGCTCAGGCTGATATCTCAGGGTCATAAGAGTGAGCCCCAGGTGGGGCTCCATGCTCAGCATGGAGTCTGCTTGAGACTCTCCCTCTCCCTCTGCCCCTTCCTACCGTGCTCATGTGTGCACATGCACTCTCTTTCTGAAATAAATACATAAATCGTTTTTAAGGTTGCTAAAATGGCCAATTGTTATGTATGTCTTACTATAATAAAGTTACTGTTATTATTATTTACTTTGAGTGTTAGCTCTGAAGTCAAGGGATTAATTTTGGTTGATTTGCTAGCTATAGGAATTTTTTTTCAAGAGAAATTTATTTTCCAAATTCCTTAGAGATCCAAATCATTCCCTAATCCCCTTCTCTCCACTACCACCATCAATAAGTTTCTAATATTTAAAGTAAACTTAAAGATTGTACTCAAATATTTGTTATAGCCACATATTGATTTTAAATTTATGGTATATTACAATTTATAATAAAAAATAATCTATTCATTTATTAATTCATGCCATGAACACATCTAAGCACTTACTGGCCAAGATTTTATTCTAGGTAGTGAAAAAAATAATGGTGATGGGTGCAAAGATATTAGTGATATTAGTCTCTACTGTTAATGAGCTTAGTATCTGTTGGGGAAAATAAAACATGTACACTAACAACTGAAAAAAACGTATAAAGTAACATGCTGAAGATACCTCAACTGTATTTAAATTAATATCTTATATTTGAATACATTTGAAGTTTGGCAAACATATTTGCATAAAAGGAGGCTGATCTGTTTTAACAGTGAGTCTTTGTGGAGGACTGGAATTCCATCTAGGGCACAGAAAATAGCAATTAGATTTATCAACATTTTGTAGGTTACAGAAACTTTATATGACTATGCACAACTTAATAATTTTAAGGATCATAGATACTACATTTTGAAAAGGGGCATTGAGATTTGGAGCCAGACTAGATTTAATTTCCAACTCTACTGATTACAATGATGTGATTAAGTATAACTTATTTTTTCTCTTGGGAGTTTCAGTGTTGTGTCCCAGAAAATAGAGGCAGTAGATCTAAAATGGTCATGTACTGATGACTAAGATTATACATGTAAAGCACTCAGATGTAGCAGCTGCTCAGTAAATATGAGTTCTTTTCTAGCTACGGATGCTCTAGCTTAGGTTCTTATGACCGAATGCTGACTGAATACAGGATTTCCTTGGTGTGATCCCTGGGTCTGGCACACCAGTTCTAATCATAACATCGCTCCTATCTGAAAATATAATTTGGCTCTTAGTGATTTGTGTTTGATAATCCTTTCTGGTGTGGTTTCCAGGAATATGGCTTGATGAAAAACAAGGACTGTCTTATATGAGTGTGTGTGAATACCTATATACATATATAAAATACATTTGTACTATTTTCAAGTACTTTAAGTAATGCAATCTAGTGTCTAGCAAAGTGTTAGAGAACAGGGTTCCTACCAGATGTGTTTGAATGACTGGCTATCAATCATTTGTAATTAGCACACTGTATGTAAATTTATGCAACTTAAGTGCTTGAAAACAATTTATTCTTGTAAGTAGATTAAATTGTCCTTTTTACAATCCTGTTTACATTGGTAATTTATTTAACAGACCCTCATTTCACTGATGGTAAACTTTACCCCTGCCCAAGTTCAAATTCTCTCATTTTGGCTAAGTGCCATCTGAATTCATGAGGTTATATTGTACTAAGAAAAAAAAAAAAAGGTGGAGTACCAAATTCCATCAATCAAGGGTTGGCTGTCAGTGACAGGAAATTGGCACATGCACAAGGACCCCTGACCAGATGGTAGACATCTGTGCTTTTCTCATCAGCAGGGCCAGGTCAACTGTGCACCCTCCGTAGATAGGCCTCAAAGAGTTAGGGCCCCATAGGTGGAGGGCACCTCAGGGCTGTTAAAACATTTGGGTTATGAACAGCAAAGAGGAAACTGACACATTGGGATGCCTTAAACTTTCTTTTTTTTAAAAATTATGTCTTAAAACTTAGGACAGGCGCCAAGTTTGATCTTGAGAATTTCCAAGACCAAGTTAGTACCTGCATCTTCACAATGCAGAGAAAGATACAGAGGAGCAGTCTTCCCAGAAGAGCATTCTATTAGAAGTGTCCTGGGAGGAAAGTGAATTGGGGTAAATTGGAGTGGGAGATGAAAGATGAGAGACTGTGGATTCTGGGAAATGAACTGAGGATTGTGGAGGGGAGGGGGATGGGGCGATGGGTGAACCTTGTGGTGCGTATTAAGGAGGGCACGTATTGTATGGAGCACTGGGTATGGTGCATAAACAATGACTGGGAACACTGAAAAAAAAATAAAATAAAATTAAGATGTTAAAAAAAAAAAAGTGTTCTGGGAAGGCGTGCTGGGGACTTTGGCTCTAACCTGACGTGAGAACGTGGGTTACTTCACAGGTTGAAATCTCAATTTCTTTGGGCAAAATGGGAAATATATTTTTTGCTGAGAGTTTCAGGGTCCCATGGAGCTGAAGGATAAGAACGTATTTCTTAAATCTTAAGAGAACAGAAGAAAGCATTACACCACAATCCTCTTCAACTACTTAAATCCCAGTTACCCTTCATGACAAAATTTTGTGCTCCAGGAAAACCACCCCCGTTCTTGCTACCTAGGTCATGCTTTCAAGGCTAAAGTGCTAGAACCTCTAAGATCTAACAGGTTCTTATACTGTTCTTGACTCTGGTTTGAAATGGTAAGAAATCTAAGTGCAGGAGCCATGTCTCTCATCCTCTTTCACAGGAAGATGCTAAATAAAAATGTGTTAACTGATTCATAGCTCTGACATTTCCACTCATATTCACAGCCCACTAGGCTGCAGTACTTTTCCCTGAAATCTCTGGCTGAAATCCTGTTAAAAGGACAAGCAGGATATTTCCATTCTGGGGCCTCGTCAGTAAGCATCAGCTCTGCCAATGCCCACAGATGAATCTCTGCCTCTTCAATTCTATGAAAGTGAAGGGACCCCATCAACAGCCTCTTGCTCTCTGAGAAAGTCATCACTGAGCTTCAAATGCACTTGAAAATCTGACTCTCTTTAAAGATGGTTGCAATTGAATTTTCATCAGCAACAATGGTAGCAAGGACAATGAGAGAGAGGGAGAGAGAGGTTTCTCATCCTTGTAGTGGTAGGAAAAAAGTAGTAGGCAGAAACATTATAGATCGGAAATCTAATTCTAGCTCTGCTTTTAACCAGCTCTGTAACCTCGAGGAAGTTATTTCATGGGCCTCAGTCTCAGTTTCTGCTCCTCAGAAATGCTCATTTGGACCAGATGGTCTCTAGTGACCCTTATTGTTCTACTATTTAATGATTCACAGTGGAAAAGATCACAGTTAGAATTAATAAGTCCTAAGAGGGTATGGAGCAGTCAAGGAGGCATGCCAATTCTGACGATCTTTTTTGAAAACAAACAAACAAACAAACAACCCAGGGTAGTTACTTATGTGTTAGAATTAGGTTTCTGGTATGTCAACCTTTAAAACTCTAACAAAGACAGAATCTCTGTGCATGAGCAAGACAAAAAGTTTACTTTTGTATTTTTTTGTTTGTATATTTGTTCATTCATTCACATATTAACTTATTCAACAAATATTTATTGAACATTTAATATGTTCCACGTAATATGTCAAGCACTGGGGATACAACTGTACACAAAACAGATTTTTAAAAAATCCTGTCCCTGGGGCACCTGGGTGGCTTGGTGGGTTAAAGCCTCTGCCTTCGGCTCAGGTCATGATCCCAGGGTCCTGGGATCGAGCCCTGCATTGGGCTCTCTGCTCAACAGGGAGCCTGCTTCCCCCTCTCTCTCTGCCTGCCTCTCTACTTCCTTTGATCTCTGTCTGTCAAATAAATAAATAAAATCTTAAAAAAAATCCTGTCCTCCATGAAGCTATATTCCAATATTCTAACAGTGGCAGACACTAAAATAAATAATATATGAGGTATATAAGAATCCAAAAAAGGAACAAAGTAGGATAAGTATATAGAGTCAGGAATGGGGAAGGTGCTATTTTCAATATAGCAGGGATGTTTGAGGAACAACTAAGGAACTAGTGGCTGGAGCCAAGAGAACAATGAGGAGAGTGGTAGGAAATGAGGTTAGCGTAGTGGCGGGGCCAGATATTATAGCGTCTTATTATAGGAAGACAGGTGTTTGCGCTTTTACTCTGAGATGGGAGCCATTGTGGGGTTTTGAGTGGAGGAGTGTTGTAATCTGACTTACATTTTAGAAGGATTATTCTGCTGCTTTGTGTTGAGCAGATTGTACAAATGCAAGGATGGAAGCAGAGACCAGTTTGGAGGCAATTTAAATAATTCAGAAGAAAATGGATGGCTGTCAGATTAGGGAAGCAGTAATGGAAGTGGAAAGAAGTGGTCTGGAATCTAAATATATTTCCAAGGTTGAGCTTACAGAAGTTGCTGATGGATAAGATGTGTGGCACCAGAGAAAGACAGATGTCAAGGATGACTCATAACCAGGATGCTTCTAAGTTTTTCTGGGTGAGCAACTAACTGGTAGAACAGAGATGCCATGTGTGAGACAGGGAAGAGAGTGAGAGCATAAGGACTTTGGTGGAAGGCTCTGAATCAAGAGTCTCATTTCAAACACATAAAACTTGAATTGCTTATCAAATATCCAAGGCGGAATGAGAAGTAGGTAGTTAAGGACATGCATCCAGAGATCAGGATCAGAGAGAGGTCAGAGGTAGAGATACAAATTCAGGCATCATCAATATAAACAGTATTTAAAGCCATGGGACTGAATGAGTTCACTAGGGAAAAGAGAATAGAGAAGGCAGCCAAGAACCGAGCCTTAGAGTTCTCTAATATTTAAGATCAGGATGGTAAGAGAGTGATCAGTTCTGTCAAACAAATACTGCTGGAAAATTCAGTAGGTTGGGGGATTTTACTTAGAGATCCCATTGTGACATAGGTGACTTTTTCTCCCTCATATTCAATTATGATTCCTACCAGTAGGCTTTCTTGCTAATTTGAATGTGAGAAATGGCCCCTAAGCTGAAACTAAAGTCTTCATCTACCACTTGCATGAAGGCCCAGAACTAGCTTCTATTTGGGATGAATGAGTGCGTGTGTGTGTGTGTGTGTGTGTGTGTGTGTGTGTGAGAGAGAGAGAGAGAGAGACAGAGACAGAGACAGAGACAGAGACAGAGACAGACAGAGAAACAAAGAAATATTATTCAGAGAAGCACAATAGAATTAGACGTTGTCCCTGGCCTTGAGGAGTTTCTCTAGAAAGAAAGATAAGAGAACCACTAACAAGTCCATGTGGATTCAAAATATACTTATATAACTGCCTGCAGAAAGCCAAAATGGAAAGATTAAGCAATCAGACAGGTGCTGTGGGGCTGGGAAGGATCTATAATGCCTGAAAATTATTGTGACTGTCTTTGGGCAAACTAAGGAATTAATTTATTTTCAGGAAGTCATGCCTTAGAGTTATTTCTCAAGTTATGTTATTACATTCTAGCTTTTGCTTAAGAATGTCCAAAGGCGTTCCATTGTCTAAAGGATAATCTTCCCCCACAGCCCTGGCTGGCATTCAAGGTTTCTCAAAACCTCATCACAATCAGTCCTTTTAACTACTCTAACTTACAGTGAGTTCTCTCTTTAAAGTCTTAGATCACTAATTATCTACCTAGTATTCGTTAGCTATCTTTAAAAAATTATTAAGACTTTACTGTTTTAGAGCAGGTTCAGGTTCATGGCAAAATTGAGAGGAAGGTACACAAATCTCCCATGTATCTCCTATTCTCACACATGCACAGCCTCCCCTGTTATCAGCATCCCCCACCAGAGGGTACATTTGTTACAACTGATGAACCTACACTGATGTGTCATAATCAACCAAAGTCCACAGTTAGTGTTACCTCTCACTCTTGGTATTGTACATTCTATTGGTTTGGACAAATGTAAAATGGTAGTATCCATCATTATAGTATCATACAGAGTTTCTTCAGTGCCCTAAAAATCCTCTGTGCTGAACTTATCCATCTTCCCCTCAAACTCTGGCAACCACTGATCTTTTTACTGTCTCCACAGTTTTAGAGTATCATATAATTGGAACCATACAGTATGTAGCCTTTTCAGATTGGCTTCGATCACCTAGTAATGTGCATTTAAGTTTCCTCCATGCCTTTTCATGTATTGGTAGCTCATTTCTTTTTAGCAGTGAATAATACTCCATTGTCTGGATGTACCAGTTAATTTATTTCCTACTGATAGACATCTTGGTTGCTTCCAAGTCTTGGCAATTATGAATAAATCTGCTATGAGTATTTGTGTACAGATATTTGTGTGGACAAGTTTTCAATTCCTTTGGGTAAATACAAAGGAGCACAATTGCTGTAAATGTTTAATTTTATAAAAAACCACCAAATTATCTTCCACAGTGTCTGCACCATTTTGCACTTCCACCAGCAATGAATGAGAGTTCCTCTTGCTCCATATTCTTACCAGCATTTGGTATTGTCAGTGTTCCTGATTTTGGCCATTCTAGTAGGAGTATGGTGGTATCTTGTCAATTGTCTTGTCTTTTAATAAGTGTGTATCTTATTTCCTCAAATAGATTATAAGCTAAAGGACAGATGAGACCATATTTTCCCTTTTCTCTTCCCTCTTCAGTATCAGAGAACTATTATGAAATGAATACTTATTAATGCTACTTGAATGAATACACAAAACAAAAATCAAATATTTTCTTTACTTACTATTTCTAGTCTTTATCCAGATGTAATACAAAGGAAATGATGAACAGGAACATTTTGGAGTGGTGGATGAACCACTGGGCAGGTATTCAGCTGCTGTGTTTCTAAATTTAAGAAAAATACACAATGAGGGAATTTAAATCAAGCATTGTGTATATTATTTGTGCTCAGAGTATTTATGAAACTTCTCTCAAAGCCACCCCTCCTGACAGGGAAGTTCGTTCTGCAAAAAGAGAAAAACAATGCTTTGACCCATGGACCTTAACTAGAGTGACCAAATCATTTACCTTCTGGGTTGGGACAATTTTGAGAGTGAAAGGGGGTGCTAATAAAAATTCTAAGCCAGAACTGTCCTGGATACCTTTTGGGGTCAGAGACTCCTTGGAAAAAGGATGGAAACTGTAGTTTCTTTCTGCAGATAAATTTTATCTCAAGTTTTAGCATATATTCACCCCCAGTAGCCTGTCCAATACACTGACTGAGAATCTCTAACGCACACTCTCTTATGTCTATCTGAGTATATTGTTCCTTCGGTAAACTCAAAGCCCACATTAAAGGGTTAAAATGATCTTCAAAGTTCCCCAAATGAAAGCAGAAGAAAAACACTATATAGCTATTATTTTCTGAAACTGATATATGCTTTCAACTAATATGCCTATAAAGTTCATATCTATGGAGACAATCCTATTTTCTATAGTTTGCATTTTAAAGAGGTAGATATGTTTCCATTTAGGGAAATACGCTTAATATTTTTCTATCTGTAAGAGCATAGTAATTACTTTTGACATAGATTTATATTTTTCAGCACTTTCAAAAAGCAACCATAAGCTCTTTGTCCTTGATCTCCTTTGGCCTCCTTGACACACAGTTATAAAGTCACCTAACCTGTCATGATGTCTGAGGGAGCTTGGTTACTGTACCACATCAGGCCAGTAAGTGCTGCTGTCACATGCCAGGCTTCTCCGGGAAAAGAGTTCTTAAACTTTATATTTTTCATGTTTTCAAATTTTTTAATGTGGTTATAATCATTTCATTGTAAAACTCAAATAAGGCTTCCTGTGTATTCCTCTACTCTACTTTTTGTCCTTTCAATTTTCTAAATAATATGAGCAATGAGCAAAAATGTATGTTTGGCAGAAGCAGTCATAGGATGTCACCAGTCATTCATCCCAAAAGATACACATACAAATACACATATGCATTTTGGAGACAGAGTTTTATGTCTCTAGGACTGTTCTTTTAAAATAATAATTTTTAAATCTAAAGCCACTACTTCACTGTAGAAAATTTGAGATGATACACACTATTTCTATAAACTAGAAAGTGTTTAAATCTCCCATAATTCTACCTTCTAGAGATAATGACTAATAACATATGCCTATATACTTTTCTATTTACTTTTCTATGTATAGTAAATACATTTTAAAAGTTTATATGTGTATGTGTGTGCACATATAATATATATATGTGTGTGTGTGTTATATGCATACACACAATCTCCTGCTTGTATTTTTTAAGTTTATATAAAAGTATAGGGATTTTCCAAAAGTCTAGAACTTAAGAGTCAGAGAACACATTAATGATCTCCTTGTTTAATGTTATATTACAGATGAAGAAACTAAGACATGGATTTTGTATCCGCTTATTGATTTTTAAATGAATAAACACACAAAGAACCTATATTTTCAGTAAATAAATCTATTTATTGATGTTTAATCTCAAATTTAGATATCACGTTCAATAAATGCATAGATTCTCTATGAAAACTACAACTATACTTTTTTGAAAAGTACTTGAAAGATTATAAAGAACTTCCTGGTATATCATTTTCTTTCATCTCCAGAGTATAAGAAATACCATTATTATTATAATTCCCATTTTAGACATGAGAAAATTGAGGTTCAAACAGGTCAAAGAGTATGCCAAAATCATACAAGATGCTTTGATTTCAAATCGCATGTTGTTTTTAGTATCGTAATCCAGACAGTAAAGTTTAGGAAATACAGCTGATCCTCAGACAATTTTATAATTTTGCCAAAGAGACAAGAATATATGAACAGATAAACAAACAAAAATATCTAGAATTCATTGAATATTCACTAGGGGCTGAGCCCTCTGCTAAAGAATTTTCTTGCATTATCTGATTTAATCTAGGAACTATTTCCCCAATTTTACATGTGAAAAAACTGAAGCACAGAGAGGTCAATGATAAATTGGTTAAAGTAGGCTTTAGTCCCAGGTAGCTGGACACTGAATAATGATCTAAATACAATAAAGCTTCTTCCCTGAACACCCTGAAGTTCTTTTTGTGGCATTAAATCTGACATCTTTCTCAATGCTGGAGTACTGGGAAGAAGCTTCATAGAAGTTGTAGGGTGTTAGGTTATTGATAGTCAAGTAGAAGCTCAAACTGGACTTTGACATTGAGTAGTGACACATGGATGAAGCGAGAGTACGAACAGAACTGTTGTCATTGCAGACGTGGCAAAACCGAGAGACAGGTAGAAACAAGAATGTGGCATTTCCATTCAGGACAGAGCAGTACAGCAACGTGTGCAGCCAGAATATTGAGACCACATCTTAAATACGTGTTTAGAGACAGATCAGGAAGGGCCAGGAATGCCCAGATGAAGAGTTCGGGCTTTGCCATTAAAGAATTGAGGGCCACTGGAGATTTTTAAATATGAAAGTCTGACAATGGTTTGCCTCTGAGGAGGTGTGCCTGGAAGGGGCGGATGTCTAGGTTAGTACAATTGACATTGAGCAGGAGCAGCTGTCAGGAGCTTCAGCCTAAAACCTCGTCTTTGGTTTTGCCTACAGAGTTAAGGAAAAGAATCCTTGCTGTCCACAGTTCTATTGCAGCTACAGCCTGAGGCAAGGTTGGGGAAAAAATAGATGTCAGTCTGATTTTTTCTGTTGAAAAGCAAAAAAGAGAGCATAAACTCTGCCCTGCTTTAGCAATATGGGCTTTAGGATTCACATTTCGGTGGTTCTCAAGACTGCCTGCACGTTAAAGTTACCTGAAGCACTATTCCAAGGCATAATGCTCTGGACCCACCCCTGGAAACTCTGCTTTGGTTTCCTTAGGGAGGGGCCCAAGCCTCGAGAATTTTGAAATCTCCCAGATTATTCTAATATGCAGCAATGGGTCAAGAACCATAGCTGCAATGGAGGAAGAGTGCCTTTCCTTATAGTCTTAAAACAAAATCGGCTTTCCAAATCAGTTGTTAAAACCTGAGCATCCAGCCTCTTACAGCCAGAAGAACATGGTCAAGTATTTTCGAGAGTATTTCCGTGTAACTGCTGTGGAGGCCAGGGGAACAAATGGAAAGACTTAATTGTCCTGTCAGTGTTACTGCCCTCTCTCCTCAATTCTACTTGTTTTACATTTCTCATTATAAAGGGGAGGAGCTAATCTTACTATCCAGACCTACCTTTTTGGTCCATCTTCTTCTTGTCCCTCCACTAACTTTGTCTACTCATTCAACAACTATCATGTTCTTAGCAACTGGTGACCAATGCAAGTGAAACACTCTTTGCTCTAGAAGTCTTTGAATTATTCTTCAGGGCTCAGCCAAGGCAAGACTTACCGCCTTCATGAGTCTCTTCCTGGTGGACTTCTTTCTGAGATCTCATTTTTCCTCATTTATCGGTACTTAGGTCAGGAACAGGGCCTTGAGGCATCAAGCTTTTTGTATGTATGGTTTTCCCTCTTCCTCCTCAAACTGTAAGGCCTTGGGTAACTTTACATCCTGCTTAGAGTAGACGCTCTATGAACCTTCTCTAACAGTCTGTCTCCCATATTCATCACCACTCCTTAAGTCTGCTTGTGGGTTCTGATGCTTAGGTTGTACCCCAGTCTCTCACTTCTATTAATTTTCTCTTTCTCACCCACTCCTTCTAAATAGTTAGTGATTCAGGACTGCAGCTTTTTCTGAGGCAGCCTCCACAGGCTCTTGGATCCCTCCTTTTAGGATAGGACCTGGAAACTTGTATTTTACAGCTCCTAGATGGTTTTGATTGTTAGGCAAGTTTGGAAAGAACTTTCTAGAGCAATACTTCAAATTTCTTCTGCTGCTATGCACAGTAATACATTGACTATTACACTGTGACTCAATACCCCACACATCCCTAACTGAAACATATATATCTACTTTTACTATATGTGAGGTATTCTTATATTTTCTATTCTATTTTTTTAAATGGTGATCTTATAATTCTCTATTGGGTTGCAACTGTTAGTTTCAAAAGTATTCTTCTAAAATCTAGCACAGAGTTGCTCATATAAGTATTTAAAATGCTGGTGGTATTGATTTATATCTTTTTGTTTTTTTACTTGTAGGAAATGGTTTTTACTTAAAAATACTTCCCTATACCATTTCTCTCTCTTTTAAACTAAGTTATGAGTGTCAGCCATACTTCCCTGAGGCTGCTTACTCCATTCCAGTTCTCTGTTTCTTTAAATCTTCAGAAGTCCTGGTGCTTCCAGGAGACATTTCTTTGGAGAACCTCAGCCATGCTCCAGCCCATAAGGACAAGAAAGTGCTTTCTTTCAATACCATAAAGACCCTACCCTGTATCTTCATTTGTCTGTCTGTATGTCTTCTTTCGTGGACTTTAGCATCCTAGAGAACATAGACCTCGCCTGCCTCTATCTTTATTTCAAGAAATGGCAATATTGCTGTATATCATTTGTTTGTTCAACAGATAGTTGTTGAGTGGTTGTCTTGTGCCTCCTAGCTTGGTCTATGTGTAATAAAACTTGACATCAATTTATTCAGGCAGAGACCTCTTAATATACCAAGCTGTCACTCCTAGCTTTCCAGTTGAGAGACAAGATGGTTGACACTTGCACCAAGATGGATTGTGTCACCTGTTCTCCAAAGTGAGAAAATAGGGAAAAGAGTGAAGCCAAAGGTAATCAACAATACAGAAGTTGATTTATTCTTTTCATATTTGCTGGGTGAGGCCCTAAAAATAATTGACCAATCAAATCACTTAATCGCAGAGGTAGAGCTAAGAACAGCCCTCTCAATTGTCCATTCTGTGCTAACTGGACCAAGGATGGTGCTAAAAGGATCCCTCTGAGCTTGCAGTTCTCTCAGATACTTGGCAAAAGCTGACGCAAAGCACCTTACTTAGCATGTTGGGTTTTACGTGGATATTGTGGATGCTGCCCAGAAAAAAATGTCTAGATTAAAAACTTGGTTTATGAGTAATATTCTGTACTCTGCATGAAATTTATAGGGTTAAATTTGGGCTTGTCTTTTTAAATGTTCCATTTTAGATACCTAGGTTATGGCAGGCTATATCATGACCACATTACAGAAACTATGCAGAAAAATAATAATAGTTAAGACAGAACATGCTGGAAGACTAATTTTTTTATTACAATGAGATTTAGTTAATTTTATAGGACCACATTTTATATCCATGCACCCACACACATGCGTATACATACATACATATACACATACATTTGTGTGTGTGCATAGATAGACAGATAAATAGATACACTAACACCATTAAAGAGGTTCAAATTCTGCTGGGCATGTGTAGTTATGTAGGGAGAGAGAATGAACTCCTCTAAACTGACTATTGATATCTGAGACTGATAACTTCTTTGAATGAATTGGATTAAATAATTGCATGAAGATCATAAGATACAATTTCCTTTTGATTTTTATAAATTTGCTTTACAGATTTCTTTTCATTCATTCAACAATAATTTATTGAGTACTCATGATGTGTCAGGCAAAATGCCAGGTTCCTGACATTAAGAAGCTCTCAATCTAGTGAGAAAGCATGTAAACAAAAAGGTTTTTTGAATATAACTTTCAAAAGAAAACATAATAAAAGCCTTCTCAGCTAATGTAATTCAAACCTGTATTTTGTAAGTTCAGAAAGTTAGTTAAAGGCAAGGACTGTAAAAAAAATACTAATGCTATAAATATTATCCATTTTACTTAAAATGATAATTAACTAGTTTTAATGTAAGTTCAAGGACTTTTTTTATGGGTTCATTAATTGGAGTTTCACATGCTCTTCCTTACATAAATCACATCCATAATGCACTGTATACAATTTCTTATTTTATTTTTCTTTTGTTTTAAAGAAGCGAAAAGTTAAAAAATACACCAAGCAATCTGAGTTTTGAACACCTCTGGAATTTTATGTTTTTGCCCCTACTCTTATAATTTTTCACCCATCCCTAATTTGACTTGCTTTTATCAAGCCTTTCTAAACCAATTAACTTGGTTTTCACAGAAATAATACCTCCTTTTACTCCACACCATTATTTCATCAGTTTAAATAAATATATGATTGAATTACATAATTATAATGAAAAGTGTGACTGTCATAAACAAATTTGGGAAGGAACATGGTCGGTTCTTGGGAAGCGTGCCGTTCAAATGCTGGTAGGAACTGAAGTACATGAGTGCACTAGGTAGCACAGTGCCAGGCTCTCACATTTAATGTGCCCTCTCTGCTCTTGTAGAGGAGAAGGAAAACATAAGTTAATGTGAAAAACTGAGAATCAAGCACAAAGGAGCGAGGGCATAGAAAGAGAAGTGTCTAACTGGTTGGGGCAGTTAGAAATAGTTTCCTGGAGGTCATGGTATTAGAACTGGATGTCGAGCCTTGAGTAAGAATTTTCTACATGAAGAAGAAGGCAAAGAATATTCTTGGTCTGGGGAAACAGCTTGTACAAAGGCACAGAGTCAAAAAGTATTTGAGGAGGATTTGGAAGTTGGGGCTGACTGCACATAGGATTCTATGGGCAGAGTAGTGAAAGATGAAGCTGGAGAGGGACGATAGGGTAGAATGTGTAGGAGTATACTAACTAGCTACTTAAAATATAATTTGGAATACATGATGATTTATTAATTTATAAAAGGAAGCAAAGCACTTATTAGGTATATACTAAATGAATGCAAAAGAAAGCAGTGAAGTTCCTGTTACTTTGCATCACTGTTGGCAGAATAACCAGGTCAAGATGAAATCTTGCCTTAAATGTAAAATAAATGTAAAAAAATAAAACTTGTCTTCCAAATAGGAGGCTTGAAGTAATGCTCGTTATATGAGAAAGCTTTGTGTGTCTCGAAACTCAATGTTAAAAAAAATCCAACTAGAAAATGGGCAAAAACATGCACAGACATTTCACTGAAGAGGATACACAGATGGCAAATAAACACATGAAAAGATGTTCAACATCATTAGCTATTAGAGAAATGCAAATTTCAACCGCAGTGAGATATCACTCCACTCCTATCAGAATGGCTAACATGAAAAATAATGGTGAGGAAAAATGGTGGCAAGGATGCAGAGAAACGCGATCACTCACAAATTGCTGGTGGGGATGTGAAACGACACAGCCACTCCAGAAAAGTTTCTTTCAAAACTGAAAATCTACTTAACATCCAACCCAGAAATTTCAGCCTTGAATATTTATTCCAGAGAAATAAAGACTTATTTTCATGCTAGAACACTACGCAAATGTTCAGAGCAACTTCACTTGAGATACCTCCTAACTGGAAACTACCCTTGTGTTCTTTAATGGGCGTATAGTTACATAAACTGTGGTAATCCATACCATGGAATATTATTCAGCAATAACAAGGAACAAACTACTGGTATACACAAAATGTGGATGAACCTTAAGGAAATAATGCTCAATAAAAAAAATCTCAAAAGGATGTATAATGTGATTCCATTTCTGTAACATTCATGCAAAAACATAATTATAGAGATGGAGAACAGATTAGTGGTTTCCAGGGATTAGGGGTATTGAAGAGGGCATGGAAAAAGTGGCTATAAAGGGATAGCATAAAAGAAATCTTTTCTTAATGGTACAGTTGAGTATGATTGTGGTGGTGGTTACACAAGGTTACAACATGATATTTCATAGACCTTTACACCCCCCCCAAAAATGAGTGTATATATAGTTGGTAAAATTTTAATAAACTCAGTGGATTCTAATATCAAATTCCTGGTTTTAATAAAATACTAGTGTTTTATAAGATGTTAACAATGGGGGAGCATGAGAGAATGGTATACTGGACTTCCCCTCACATATCTTTGCAGATTCCTGTGAATCTAGTTATTTCAAAACAAAAAGTTTTTTTTTTAAAACTGTGCAAGTGTTATAATTTTGATATGTCCAACCCACTGTGCCGAGTATCAATGCTCAGTGATGTCTGTCATCTGGTAGTAGCCTCTGTGTTGGTCATTCTTTGCTAGGACGTGGAAAATCTATCCAGTATTAAGCGTTAGCTCAAAGCCATAATACATATTATGGATATACCTGTTACCCTTGCTAAGTGATAGGCTCTGTGATGGCTGGCTTCACAACTTCCTATTGCTTTGTGTAGCATGGGTCACGGCAAGATAGAATTGTTCGTGGGTAATACACATTGATTATACTGAGTGATCTGCCATATGTCCAATCTCAACATATTCATGTACCTTTTCTTTTATTTTTTTTTCAACACAGGGCTTGAACTCATTGACTCTGAGATCAAGACCTGAGCTGAGATCAAAAGTTGGATGCTTAAGCAACTGAGGCACCCAGGCACCTCATTAATGCATGTTTTCTTTAGGGAAGGGAATATAATACAGCATATTCTAAAATAAACTAACTGAAACCTAAGTGGTATCAACAAAGATGCTTCTCTGACCAATATCAGAATAAAAGAAATTGCTTCATATGAATATATATGAATTCAAGAAAATTCTAAAGTTATTTCTGGCGTTTCATTCCATATGTAAAGTTAGAGCAATCTTCATTTGCAGGCCTATAAGGAGGGGTTTCAGGGTTGTCATAAAGATGCTAATGTTTTTGTAATTTTTATTATTAACATATAATGTATTATTTGTTTCAGGGGTACAGTTCCATGATTCATTAGTCTTACACAATTCGCAGTGCTCACCATAGCACATATTCTCCCCCATGTCCTTCACCCAGCAGATATTATCTTTTACCTACTCCCCCGTCCCTGTAGATGCCTAAACTTTCACAGAAAAGGGATAAAACTTTTCCTTTCAGATGCAGAAGTCAGACATTCAGCAAGTCCCACTGGGGCAGGGGAGGGAGTGGTGATTTGGGGGGTGGCAGTGGATAAATGATGACTTAAATTTCTCTTTAGAGTCAGGTTACTGGTATAAGGCACTTTGGTGATTACAGTTTGATTTGGAAGATGAAGGGTCACCTGAAAAGAGGACAGAAACATGGCCTCTGAAGAGAGAAGCAGAGATGGAACAGGGAGATGGGGAAAAGTGACTCACAGCAGGATCTGCAGATAGAGTAGTTGGTTCTAACTTCAAGTTCTGTTGCTTGTTAGCTGTGCCATGCTTTGCCCTTTAAAGCAGGTATATTCATAGTACTGCCTTACAGGATAGCCATGAAGAGTACAGAAGCCCAGAAACACATTTCTTAGGGGTCCAGTCAATGACAGTGGTGGTAAGGGTGGCAACAATGGTTGTAGAATTGTCAAACCTCAACTCTACACAGAATGCCTCTCACATGCTCTTTACATTTCCTGTCTTGGCTCCCAGTCATGAAGGACTACAGACTGCAGACCCTGGGCTCCCACAAGTCCCACATTCAACAAAGAAAGAGGCAACTCTATCCAATACGTAGAAAAATCTTTCCAACTCAGTTATAATTCCCTGAGAAGCAATAACCTCTTCTTTTGGTTTTGAGTGTCTCTGGCAGGGTTTAGTGTGCTACGTACAGCAAGTGATCAGTAAATGTTTGTTGACAATCATGAAGATACTAGAGTATCTTAGTGGTTTCTTGAGTGCATGAAATAGAAACTTACTAACGGTAGTTTAGTGAAAAGATACAGGAAATGTGCATAAAACCCAACTGTCAGATATGCAGTGGGTTTTATGCCCAGGACCTGGGAAGCTGACAGGCAGCCATTCTTTCTCCATCTCTGCAGGACAGCTTCTCTCCACACTTAAGTCTTTCATTCTCCTTTCTGCTTTAGAATATCTTCTGGAAGCCTCTTAGATTCTGCTCCCCCAAAATGTTGGCTTGAATGTGGCTTTGGTATCCTGGCACTGACTCCAACTCTGAAGACTTACAGTTTAGTGCCTGGCATTCCCTGACTGGCTTGATCTCCATTCACCTGAAAGACTGAATATGCCTGACCCACCTCACTGAGGTAGTCAACTCTTGTTCAGTGTACTGTGACAAGGGATGTGTCCTGTGGTCTGAGGGCTGCTCCCAGGGGGCTATGGGTATAGCAGCTTTTCAACTAGCAAGGATGGGAAGGGAGAGTATAAAGGGTATCTTTAGAACATGGACATAAATATTTCAGATTTTTTTCCCCTAGAAATGAAAAGAATTTTTAAATTGAATATGAATGCAATTTACTAAGTAATTTCTAGGATAGGTCTTGAAATTGATTCAATATTAGAGTCAGGTTATGACGATTGTCCTCATGTCTGTGTAGAGTAAGTACTCCTTTCCTGCATTTGTGATTTCAGGGCTGGCAGAAAAAGGCCCTGCTTCAAGCACTTGACCTTAAGATAGGCCCATTGTCCTTTGATAATCCAAATGCTACACTTCTGTTACTTTTGCCCCAAATGTCAATGAATGTACATTTTCCTTGCCACAGGTTGAGATCCTCCTAGTACCCCGCTCTTCTCCCTTCTATGGCACCAAGCGCCTGCAGCGGCTCTAATGCGCCACCGTGTTGTGGATCCTGACTCTTCTTTCAATTCCCTCGGTCTTGTTGTCTCCGTCTCTGGTGCCTCAGCTGCTCTCTGTAGCGCATTAAAGACTTGCTGTCTCTATTAGCCACCAATAACGCACTAATACATTCGTTCTCCTATTACCTCGGACACTAATTTGGTGGAATTGGATAGTGACAGCACATTGATGTTGTTGAAGTTAATGACCCAGCAATTTACAAGATAAGTCACATTAGTAGTCAAATTGATTGTAATCATTGTTTCACTGAGCAGAATCTGCATTAAGTACAGTATGTTGTGCTCTGTCCTTCACCACCCCATTAATGGAGAGAAAGAGGCAATCAGAATCTTTGCCTTTCATACCTTCTCTCAAGTATCTGCAATTAATATATTGGGGCTTCTACTTTCTCCTAGGTCTTTAACAGAAAGATGCCAAGAACATATGGGAAAATGGATTTTTAGGTTATACACCTGTGAATTCAACTAGGCCACTCAAATCGTTATGGTTATTTATTCGTCCTTTTATTGGATACTTACTATTTTCTTGGTCTTATGATATGCACTAAAGCCTCCAGGACAAAGTAAGACATGCTTTCTGCTGTCAAAGAGCTCACATTTAAATAAGAATCATGCACCTGATGAGAGAGTAAAAGACTCTGAAACTTCCAGTGAGTGGAATAATCACTTCTGAGGAGGGAGAGATTGGAGTAGACAGGGAGAATGGCATGCTGGTGAAATAATTTCAGACGGGGATGAAAATATTGCTAAGATTTTGATAAATATCAGTGATCAAGTCTTTATTCTTTAATTTGTAACTACAAAGTATTATTTAAAATAGGCTTACCCCTTGCAGTTATCTAATTCTGGAAGATTATTGTGCCTTGTTTTCCTCCACTACTAAATGGGAATAGTATTACTGGTCTTATATATCTTCAATAATATAAGAATGATCAAAGAGGACATCAATCTTTCTGGCAGAATGTTGGTATATAGTGTTTCAATAGAAGCTACTTGATTCTATATCTGATTTAATTTTTTAAAGAAAATTAAAAGCCAGTTGAAGCCAAAATAGATATAAGGTGAACAGTCAGACTTAAATGCGCCATTTGGGTTATAAAGTCACAAGATATATCCCTGAAATGACTGCCTCATTTGTGGGGTGTGTCTGTGTGCACATAGGTACTTGTGTATGTGTGTGCATGGTTATGGCCATGGATGCAAATCAGCTCTAAAGGCAATGAAAAGAGAGAGATTCTAGAACTGTTTTGAGAGTCAGTAGACTAAGGTGGTAGGATGTGAGAAGGTAGGGAGTGCTAAGAAACTGTGTGGTATTATCTCTTAATTTTACACATGAAGAAATTGCAACCCAAAGGTGGGAAGAAACGGACTGCTCCATGATACACAATTAGGAAGGCATGAAGGATTAGAACCCTGGTGAACTCACCCCTAGAAAAATATTCTTTCTACTATTTCAAGACCCTAATATGTCTCTTATGAATGACAACATTGGTTATACATTCTGGGCTATTTTCTGAGTATTGAATCTCATTTCTTAATTTTCATGTACCCTTTTAAAAACCCTTCTTTTCCTCTGGTTACTAGGGTCTTATTATCTTTCATTTCTCTGAAGCACAGCAACCTCCCCACATCCTAGCCTCTGCTCACGTGCGCTTGAAGACCTTACTTTCTCTGCTAGTTATACTGCTGGCCACATTAACTATGGCAGACGAGCATCCTGAGCTGGCCTGAGAACCCTATTCTGCCACCAGTCCTGATCGGTCTTCAAGTGACTTCCCAGTTATCGGGAGCTGTCCAAGTACAAAGCATCCCATGTCCTTACAAATTAAAATAATGATGTTTGATGTCTCCTCATCTGAACTCCTGCTTTTGTGCTGTCAGAGAGATGGGGCCTGCATAAAACCCTCCTTTTGACTGGGATGTCTGCCTGCTTTGCAAGCCCAAGGACCCTTTAATTAACGCCAATGAAAAAGTTAAAAGCAAAGGCAGACAGAAACAATATCAATAATAATAATAATAAATGGGTTCCTTCTAGTCCAGAGAAGCCAGAGGGAAGGGCATGTCAGCAACTTACACTGTGATGTATTGTGGGAATGCAACCGCCCACCCCTGAGCAACAGCACGTACCAATTATAAATATAAAACATGCTTCACTGCCTGCTGCAAAGGCGGCCTGGCAAAATTGAATGGCAAAATTACTGTCCGCCCATGTTATACTTTTCTATAATCTCATCATAATTAAAAGTTGTTGCGATGCTGTGCTTCCCCGAATCTTTGTTGGTCTCCTTATTCTTGTGGTTTAGGATTCAAATTGTCAGGACTGGGTTACCATGGTATAACGGTGACGTGAGCCAGAAAGGACCAACAAAGTCATGTTCAAAAATGCTGGAGAGATATGGAGGAAGATGCACAGGCAGGAAACCAATGTTGAGAGGATTTGGGGGAAAGGCTTGGCTCGCAGGGAGGACATCAGGTAATGTGTAAGCATTAGGACAGCAGAAATGGCATCTCTAAGAGTTACAGGATAAAACAGCAAGTGAATCACTAGCCTCAGCATTTAGAGACTGAGATAGTCAAAAGGGCAAAGGCAGAAGCAGGTGCCCAGGAGGCTTTAGAGTTTTTTGATATATGAAGCTAGACTTCAGAGCTGGCACAAGGAAAAGTGGGGATTTAGAAAGAACAGTGCAAGTGCCAATGGCATGCTAAGGTATAACAGGCTAAAAATGGTAATACTAGGACACTAGAGTAAGCTGCCATCTGCCATCTAGTGCCATATTTTCTTGAGGAAATCACTATCTTGAAAAGATATCCACATTCCCATGTTCACTGGAGAATTATTTACATTAGCCAAGATATGAAAACCATCTAAGTGCCCACTGGTGGATGAAGATAAAGACAATGTGGTATATAGAGACAATGGAATATTATTCAGCCATAAAAAGACGGAAATCCTTCTATTTATGAGGCATGGATGGACCTTGAGGGCATTATGCTAAGGAAGTAAGTCAGACAGAGAAAGAAAATACTCTATGATCTCACTTGCATGTAGAATCTAAAGACATTGGACTCATAGGAACAGAGACTAGAATGGTTGTTGCCAGGGGATAAGGGGTTGGGGAAATGGGGAGATACTGGTCAGAGGGCATACACTTTCAGGTATAAGTTCTAGGAGGTTCTAATGTACAGCATGGGGACTATAGTTCATATTCAATCATATAGTTGAAAGGTGCTAGGCAGTACAGCTTCAGTGTTCTCACCATAATAGCAACAATAACAAAATGTAATTATGTGAGGTGAGGGATCTGTTAACTCACCTTATTGTGGTAAACATTTTGATATATATCAATCATATATACAAATATATAATCACATTGTACACCTTAAATTTACACAATGTTACATGTCAATTGTATCTCAATAAATTTGGAAAAAGAAAACCAAAACATGTACAAAGAATGGATAGCTTCCAACTGTAAAGTATGATATTCAATATGTATCCATTAGACCAAAGGAATTAACTGTGCAATATAAATATCCTTACTAATATTTATTTATTTATTTATTTATTTATTTATTTATTTATTTATTTATTTGAGAGAGAGAGAGAGAGAGCACTCACAAGAGCGTGAGCAGAGGGAAGGGCAGAGTGAGAGAGAATCTGAAGGAGACTCAGCACTCAGCTCAGAGCCTGACTTGGGACTCGATCCCATCACTGCACGATCATGACCTGAGCTGAAACTGAGTCGGACGCTCAACCAACTGAGATACCCAGGTGCCCCTCCTTAATATTTTATCATGTTTTATTACTGAGAGAAATGCGTTGACATTTCCCACACCTCTAATGATGTTTCTGTCAATTTCTCCAGAATTGTAAAATATTTGCTTTAATGTCTTTTTAGGCTATTTTAGTGAACATATATGAATTTAGAATCTTTATATATCTTCCTGGTGAACTGAATAGTTTTGACTCTTTTATCATTGAATTGTGACCAACGTTATTTCTAATAATGTTCACTGTCTTGAAGTCTATTGTGTTTATTATTAGCATAGCTATACCAGCTTTCCTCTGGTTAGTAATTGCTGGATACATCCCTTTTTCCCTCTTTATATCATCTTTCAAACTTTCTATACCTTTATTAAGGTATATATTTTGAAAATAGTCAATAACTAGATTCAGTGTTTATTAAAAAAATCCTGTTCGACAATCCTTGTCTTTTATTTTTTATTATTATTATTTTTAAAGATTTCATTTATTTATTTGACAGAGAGAGATTACAAGTAGGCAGAGAGGCAGGCAGAGAGAGAGGAGGAAGCAGACTTCCTGCTGAGCAGGGAGCCCGATGCGGGCCTCGATCCCAGGACGCTGAGATCATGACCTGAGCCGAAGGCAGAGGCTTTAACCCACCGAGCCACCCAGGCACCCAATCCTTGTCTTTTAATTTGAGAGTTTAGGGCACCTAAAATTATTGTGATTACCGATAAATTTGGACTTATTTATATCATCTGATCATGGGCTTCAATTTGTCTTGTTTTTTTCTTCAGCTTTTCCTCCTTTCTCACTTTCTGTTGGACTGACTTTCCCCCTTTTTCCCCTTTATTATGTCATTTTTTCATTATATTTGTAAACTACATTTCTGGTGTATGTACATGTGTGTGAGTGTATACATGTGCTTATAGTGACTATTTGAAGATGCATATGTAACAAAGTCTGATAACTAAAAATTTTACCTACTTCCTAAACAATACACCGGTCTCAGAATATTTTAAATATGATCAGCTTCCTCAACTAATATTCCATTGTTCCACTGTTGTCCGGCATCTTGATTTTAGTCAGTTTTCCTTCCAAGTATATATGTTAATTGTATTATAAAGTTAATATTTGTTTAGATTTACTCCCATATGACCCCCCTCTGTATTTATCACTCTTTTCTTGCATCCCATACCTTCCATCAAGGGTAATTTTTCTTCTGGCCCGAAATACAGCAAATCATCTTTTTGATGTCACCTAAGAAGTTTTTGTCAGTGAGGGGATATGAGCCAGGAGTTTCCTTTGTTTGACAGTTTTTAAACGACAAATTCAATTTCTTTAATAGACAGAGATATGCCGTTATTGGGTCAAGTATTCTATAAATATCAGTTAGATTAAGTTGGTTGATAATGTTCCACTTAGGCCTTCTATATCCTTACTGATTTTCTGTCTGCTTGTTGTAGTTATTACTGAGAAAAAAGTATTAAACTCTAGCTTGAACTGTGGATTTGTTGATTACCTTATGCATGGGAGGGGAACTGGTTTTGTCAGACTTACTTTCTCAATGTCTGATTCACTGTTAACATTGGGTCTTCTTTTTGTGCCTGAGAAGCACAGAGGCTCACCTGGATGTTCTTGTCCCGCCCCCTCCATATAAACTACCCTGATCTGTTACTCAATACTTGCTAGGCCCTTTGGAGGCAGGGGGAGCAGGTAGGCACTCTCTGTTGTCCTGGATCAGCCTTAGCCTTAGGCGGAAACTTTGTCCCTGGGTCTTATGTGTGGGGTCTTCTCCATGACTGCCTCTCTCTCAATGGTGGGGGATCTCTAGTGTTCTGGAAATATGTTTTCTTGTCCCCTTCTCTTCCCCAGGGATAGAGGGTTTTTCTTGTTCTCTTTCTCCAGCTGTGATACGTGTTCATCTATTTTGCAAGTTAAAGGTTTTTATGCTATTTTCCTAGCAGCTTAGGAAAGACACAGGAACCAAACTCAAGTGGGACTTTCTGCCTTCCCTGCAGTCTGCTGCTCCCTCTTCCAGGGCTGCACCACACGGAGGCCTTCCTCTGCTCTCTCACCTTCCCCATCTTTCTTGTGAGTATCCACTGTGGTCTATGGAAAAAAAGAAATTTCCTGAAATTTCCTTTGCACCTATGGCTTCCAGTGTTTCCATATTCTCATGCTATGCCATACTTAGCCCTTTGCAGTTGTTACAGATTTTAGCTGAGTGCTTCCTACCAGTTAGTATGATGCTCAGAACCTGCCCCAGATGAATAAATGCTGGTGCTCTGTCTCTTTCTGAATACTTTCCCTCTCCATAGGTCTCAGGCTAGTCAGTTGCTATCTCTGAAAACTTAGCTCTCTGATGGCTTTAAGAAAAATTATATTTTCATAGATTACTCAGTTCTTTTTTATTCTAAAGGCGAGAATGATTTTTTTTTTAGCTTTTTACATCCTACACAGATTCCAGCTATTTGTTTTTATTGTTGTCTAGTTTGCTAACCTACTTTTTATGGTCTCCTGTTTCCTGAAAATATTTTCAAGATATTTTAATAATTTAGACATAGATATAGTAAACACAGTTATATGGCAGTATTTGTGCAATATTTATAAAACATGGAATCTTTGTGACTATATTTTTTGGTCTGTTGTTTCTGCCAGTTTGTGAAAACATTCACTTGTGTCCCTGTTTATACTGACTGTGGGCTGGTCATTTTCCTTGAAAATTTATTTGTAGTGGCTCCCCGAGTTGTGGGATGAAGATATCTTCCCCCAGAAAAAGTTCATATGTATTTTGCTGGATCTTTTTAAAGTAAATACATTACTTTAAGTCAATTCTTGCATAGTTTAAGGTTTCTTTCATCATCCTAGGGATTTAAAAGTGGTATGTAGAGACACCTAGGTGGCTCAGTCAGTTAAGCGGCTGCCTTCCACTCAGGTCATGATCCCAGGGTCCTGGGACTGAGTCCTGCATCAGGCTTCCTGCTGAGCGGGGAGCCTGCTTCTCCCTCTGCCTCCACCTGCCACTCTGCCTGCTTGTGCTCTCTCTCTCTTTCTCTCTCTGACAAATAAATAAAATCTTAAAAATAAATAAATAAATAAATAAAAGTGGTCCGTACCTCATACATGTCTATTGACTTGGGATTGGACTGATTCTCTCTCCTTTCTGTCGTTCATTCATTTCCCCTCTTTTCTCTGGTTCTCCTTGATAACAAGGCAATTATCACCCACTTTTAGGAAGGTGAGCTGAAACACTCCAGAAAGACTCATTCATACTGACACATCGAGACATAGGAATATGGTAACAGTTGAATTCAAAGAATAAATCCTTTATGATAAAATATCATACCCTTACAGAAGATTATTAAAGGAGACAGTCTGTGGAAGACAGGGAGACAAAAGGGTCTCTTCCAAGGGACCATATAATCTCTGATATTAATCATCTCTCTTACACAACTAAGTCATAGCTGGCCCAGAAGATCGGTTTCTGCGATGCAGCCTATAGATAGGAGATGGCTGGCTGCCTGATCAACAACTTGCTATGTGGTCTAAGAATCAGAGGGTAGAAACCTAGGCAGGGACAGAATTACCACTTTGTTTGAAGACTAGGCTGGGAGTTTCAATTGGTTGGAATGCATTCTACAGCAAAAGGTCACTGAGACTTGGCCTGAGTCCAGCTTCCCAAAACCAGTCAGTGGTTTCCTGGGCTTTTCTGCATGCTGGTTACTGAAGCCTTTTTTCAATAAGCCTACTCTTCATATTCTCCATAGGCTTTCGCAAAGAACAAATGTTGATCTTACAAATTTTTTTTGACATAAAAATCTATACCTCTATAGCTCTCCCTAAAGCAAGACAGAGTTCAGAGTTTATCAAAATCAATAAAATTTAAGGAAAGGGATATTATTACAGCTTGGCAAATCAGGAACATAAATAAGGGTCAGCTTTCTCCATTTCCTACCTTCTAGTAGATGAGACCTTCGATACCTGAAATTATATTTTTGTTGCTTAGACTTGACGACTCTAGGATTGGTCCTTGAAATTCACATCTTGGCTTTGTTTCAATTTGTTAAAATCATTAAACAAAAGAAGAGATTTTCTCCTTTCTTCCTTCAGGGGATTCTGTCTACTCATACAGCAGAAAAACAGCCAAATATTTCTCAGGAAATTTATCCTGGAAAACTGTAATGTAACCCTAGCCCCATGCTAACCCTGTGCTACAGGCTTCGATGGTAAAAGAGCAGTGTAAATATGATTTTTATTTAATTAGAACGGACTGTTCAGTCTAGAAGGGACTTAAGGTAGCTTACCAAGATATGCAAAGTTTAACAAAATGGCAAATAAATAAATAACTAAAACAAACAGAGAGAAATTAGGTGAGAAGTGAGAAAGAAGGAAGTAAATGGAGCCAAACATCCCGCAAATGCTTCCTATGAGTTTGCCACAAAATTGATAATAAAATAGAATTTAGTCTCCCTTGAATAGGAAAATCTGATGAATTACACAAATTATACAGTGCCTTACCAGATAAAATTAGATGAACTGTTAGGGAGAACCCAGAACTCTCCTAATACTAACACCGGCTAGGAATGTCTCTCATGGAGCATCATAAAGAAGACCCTCACTGAAAGAATAAATAGCACTTTTAAAAAGCATTTGGGCAGTGACAGAGCATACAGTCCTTGGAAACTTTTCTTATGGGTCCCTTCAGCATTGGCCAATGATACTGTTAAGAAAGCACAATCTGTATATGTAACACCATAGGGGAATAAAAAGGATAAAATGGGAGTCCCAGGCATGAAGGAGTGTTTCTGAGTCTTGGGAGATTATAGAATGAATTCACGGAAGATGTGTCCCTGAAGATGGATATCTAGACAAAGGAAATGATGATATTGGAAATCACTGTCTTGTACATATTTGAAGTCTTCTAAATGTATTGAGCAAATTCATGGCAAATACAGAAAATAAGTTTTCCCAATAACTCTAAGTTCTTTGAGAGTTAGTGTAGTTAAGACTTTGTTTCCTTAACATAGTGTCTCGGCCATAGTAAATGCTTTATCAGTAGAAGTCATTGAATTAAGCCATAGTAGGAGGTAGAAATGTACATGGCTGGCACAGACAATGGTGAGAAGACTGGCCTGGTTGAAAAGGAGGACTCTTGCTGGAGAAAAGTTCAAGCATCTCCTCCAAGAGGCTTTTCTTGACCACACATCTTCAAACTGAGTCAATCACTTCTCTGAGGAACTGTCTCTCTGCCTGCTATGGGCTCCTACAAGGGAATCACCCCATACATTCTGACCATTTTCTTACTGATCTCCTCCACTGCCCAACAAGGAATTCCTTGGGTACAAGGGCTCGGAATTTTACACTGTTGCATCCCAAGTCTATATTCTCCATTAATGCATAATGAATTGAATTCACAGGAATATTGGGCCTCATAACTGGATAGTCCTAAAGGGACTTCCCATGGGAAGACTGTTCTACGGAAAAGAAATTAAGTCCCTTGAACAAGTGAGTTAAATAGAAAACTTTTCTAGGAATATTTGTTGCAAGAACGCAGACCTGGAACCATGAGTAACCATGTAGTAAACAAACACAAAACTAAAACAGTTGTCTCAGCAGGTATTTTTTTACATCCAAATAGCTTATGAAGATAAAAAAAATAAGTTTGAGATTGAGTTTTGGTTAAATTATACTTCTTCCTTTCCTATACACACAAAAATTATTTTCACAAGTCCAGAAATAAATGTCCTTATGTGTATTCACATATCTTTAATATCTTTTGGGGAAAACTATAAAAACAGCATGAATAAGGCAGTACTGAAAGCTGCCATGAAGTTTGTCTGTTCTGAAGGGAATGAGGATAAAAGGGAAGTCCTAACTCTGAGACACTGAAAAAGTTGGACTTTATCCTACTCCAACAGTAATGCTGGGAAGTCACTTAACATTTCTGTGTCTATTTCCTTATTCGTTAAAGGAAGGATATATAACAATAATAATTTCCATAACTTGGTTATGAGGCCACTGAAGGCAGGGATCTTGTCTTATGTCCTGACACTTAGCACAATGGAGATGATCAATAAATATTTGTAAAAGAATGGATAAATTATATAGAGAATAGTATAATGTCAGGGCAAGGGATTGATATTATTATTAAAAATAAAATCATATATATGTGTGCCATTGCATTTGGAACTTCAGTCACAAAGAGGCAGTTTTTGCTCATGGACTGGCATTTGCTGGAACATGGCTAGTCAAGAGGGAGGGACAGAGGGTAGTGGTGATGAAGAAATGGTGAGACAATTTAATCCTTTAGCTGGGTGCCTTGGGAGATATCTACAGAGCCTGGTCATCTCTGTAGAGTATTCTGGATTCCACCCAGCTTGCCAGAGGCTTCATGTCAACAGCCAGAATTAATGTGTGTCTAATTTTAACTCAAGTGGAGCAGACATTTATTTTGGGAAGACAGGATCTTTTTGAGAATGGCTGCAATTGCCCGTGGGCTGGGTCAGAACTGAATTTCTTGATCATCTTCCTTAGCTGGTGGGAAGATTTTATTGAACTTTTACCTGGCTATGATATGATCTCTTCCTGTAACTTTCTAAAGAATGGTCAGGAGAATTTATTTTTAACTCCTCAAGATGCCTTACCTGTTGCACACTTCATGGAGTCCATCTGGGTTAGCCTTCATATATATCTGAAGGAATGTTCTAGCAGTAACCTTTGATGGTATTTCCCCTCACCCTCCAGGGTACAGCAACTGTAATGAGAGGATCACCAGTTTGAGAGTTAGAAAGACCTAGAAGCCATTCTCTGATCCTCCACTTATCAGCAGCATAACCTAAGGTACCTCAGGCATGAGACCTGCTAAGAGCCTCCATTTATTCATTTATAAAATATATATTTATGTAAAATAATATTGCTTTTCTTGACTCTGTAAATATGCCTAGAGCTTATGTTGTTCATCTTGTACCTAAAGCTTTCAAGACGTATGTGAATTATTATTCTGGGAATCTCTGAGGCTGATGCCAGAGTCATTCTTTATATTTTTTTGTACTGCTTTAAAGATGGAATTGGGCATGGATGAAGGAGAGGTAAAGGAAATGTCCCAAGAATGCCTTCAAAATAGGGTTGCTTCTATTTAGAATCTAGTGATATCAGTAAAGGCTCAAAGGAGGACAGAATTATTCCTTGATAGAATGCTCCTGGTATATTATTCCCAGCAGGATGAGTACAGATGGGTGTTTTCTCAAGACCAAGTGCTATTGTGGTGATACTTGCAGGGTCATGGGGCAACCTCAATGTGAGAAGTATTCCATTCAAGGTAAGAAATGTCTACTGGAATCTTCTCTATGCCTGAGCATATAGTATATGTTGTGGAAATGACTATATAAGAAATTGTCCTTGCATTGAAGGAGTTAATAGTTTATTGTGGGTATACAATATGGACACAAGAAATAGAGAACAATGATAGACAGTGTATAATGAAATCTAAGTGAAATGCAACCCAAGTAGGGTGGCAGAAAGAGCAATGGAATGTCTGAAATGCCAGCTCAGGTTCCATTAGCTCTGTAAACTTCAAAAAACCATTTGTTTTTCTAGGCCTCATTAGTTCATCTTTTAAATAAAGGATGGTATAGTGCAGCAGTTAAGTGTGAAACCCAGCCAACATATATAGTAGGCACAACCTTGTCAAGTTCCTAGAGCTGTCGACCTCCCTCTCCTCAAGGCCAGGTGGGCACATTCAGTTTTTCACCGCTGGATCACGTGGCCCGTCTTCCCTCCCTCCGTAGGCCTGGAGGGCATTATTCACCCAGCAAGCCTTAAATGACAGCCACAAAGCCTGTCCTCACCGGATACCAAGGCGTATCCCAGAATGGATGGTCTTGAACACTACCACTACCTCACAAGGGGGGACACCTGTGTCACTGCGAGCAGGACAGTGCGTTCACACCCCAGCATGCAGCTAATGTAGCACCTTCACTAAATCCGTGAGGATAGGAGTGAATGCCCTGAGTGATCCGACTCCCAGCGCAGGGGGCTTAACCAGTGGTTTGAATCATGAGGCTCTTGGTAAAGAAAACTGTCACTTACTTTAGGCATCATTCTCTGGATACTGTTTTCTCTTGCGTGAGCTTCCACTGCTGCTCTGGCGACCGCCTGAGCTGCAGCCAGGTAGCTGCCCAACTAGCCATCTCCATCTGAGGGGAGCCCTGGCTCAGCCCAGGGCATGAGGAGCAGGAGACACGTCAGGCTAACAGCGGGTCACGAGGGCTGGAGAGCTGGAGGAGGCCCTGGAGGGATGTGACTGGTTCATCAGAGATCTGGAACCCTGCGAGCTGGGGGATCCTCATCCCCTCTCGGATCTCGTAAAGTCCAATCTGCAGTCCCCACCCCAGAGCCATCTTCCAGTGCGCAGCCGTGAGCGGGCGCTTGGCGCTGGGACCCTCTGGGCGCATGCGCATCGGCGTCCATTTCCGGCCTCATTTGAGCCCTTTCAGACCCTGCGGGGAGGAGGTGAGCTGTTACGCGGCGCCGGCGCCAGGACCAGCCTCCTGGGTGAGTTCCCTCCTTCTGAAACTGGCAGGGCCTGCCTCTCTCCAGTCCCTCCTCGCCTTCTGTGCAGAGTGCGGGGGCCAGTTTGTGAACCAACACTGGAAGAACACAGGGCAGGTGGGGCGTCCTCAAGGCCAGGTTAGGTGTGGCGTGTGTAAGAGAGAGCAAGTGGCTGGATGCCCTTTCTTGGAGTTGAAACTTCCTGTTGGGAGAGTCATGAGGAAGGCTTGAGTGTTCTGACGCCTCAGGGAGTATTTCGGTTTGAAAACCAGTATGAAAGGGACACTGCGGCTACGGAGATTCTTCAGGTGGTGGGCATTACTATATTGCCCACACTGCAGAGAAGTGAGACGTGCAAGTGACCCTGCAGTTCTCAAGCTAACATCTCTGTTCTTCCAGAAGTGTCACCGCCAGTGCAAAAGTCTTGTATGATTTCCTAATGAGATGGCCAGTGTCACTCCATTCCCATCCCTTTGTAGGGAGTCTGCCTTTCCTCTCTGGCAGCTTGCTTGCTTGCTTTTTTGCTTTCACATTTTTATTTAAATTCAATTAATTAACCTATAATGTATTATTGGTTTCAGAGGTACAGGCCTGTGATTCATCAGTCTCATATAACACCCAGTGCTCATTACATCACATGCCCTCCTTAATGTCCATCGTCCAGTAACCCCATCTCCCCAACCCCCTCCCCTCTAGCAGTCCTCAGTTTGTTTCCTATGATTAAGAGTCTCTTAGGACTCTCTGATTTCCTCTTATTTACTTTTTCCTCTCTTCCCCTATGATCCTCTGTTTTTTTTCTTAAACTCTAGATATCAGTGAGATCATCTGATAATTGTCATTGTCTGAGTGACTTACTTTGCTTAGTTTAATACCCTGTAATTCCATCCCTTTTGTTTCAAATGGCAAGATTTGAATTTTTGATGGCTGTGTAATATTCCACTGTATGTATATACACCACATTTTCTTTTTTTTAAAAGATTTTATTTATTTCTTTGACACAGAGAGAGAGATCACAAGTAGGTGGAGAGGCAGGCAGAGAGAGAGGAGGAAGCAGGCACCCTGCTCAGCAGGGAGTCCGATGTGGGGCTGGATCCCAGGACCCTGAGATCATGACCTGAGCCAAAGGCAGAGGCTTTAGCCCACTGAGCCACCCAGGCGCCCCTACACCACATTTTCTTTATCCATTCATCTGCCGTTGGACATCTAGGCTCTTTCCATGGTTTGGTTATTGTGGACATTGCTGCTATAAACAATGGGATGCAGGTGCCCCTGTGGATCACTATATTTGTATCTTCAGGGTAAATACCCAGTAGTGCAATTGCTAGGTCATAGGGTAGCTCTATTTTCAACTTTTTGAGGAATCTCCATACTGTTTTCCAGAGTGGATGCACCAGCTTGCATTCCCACAAACAGCGTGGGAGGGTTCCCCTTTCTCGGCATCCTTGCCAACACCTGTCATTTCCTGATTTGCTTATTTAAGCCATTCTGACTGATGTGAGGTGGTATCTCATTGTGGTTTTGATTTGTATTTCCCTGATTCTGTGTGATGGTGAGCACTTTTTCGTGTGTCTGTTGGCCATTTATATGTCCTCTTTGAAGAAATGTCTGTTCCTGTCTTCTGCCCATTTCTTGGATTATTTGTTCTTTGGGTGTTGAGTTTGATAAGTTCTTTATAGATTTTGACTACTAGCCCTTTATCTGATATGTCATTTGCAGATACCTTCTCCAATTCTGTCAGTTGTCTTTTGGTTTTGTCGACTGTTTCCTTTGCTGTGTAAAAGCTTTTTATCTTGATGAAGTCCCAATAGTTCGTTTTTGCCTGTGTTTTCCTTCTCTCCGGCAGCTTTTAGATGTTACTCTTCCCTTGATGTGATAGCAGGTATGTTGTAGTTTGCAGTTTTCCCTGTGTTTCCAGATCCTTATAACCCAAGACTCATGTCTTTCTCTCTCTCTTTCTCCCTCTTCCTTAGTTTAGGGGCATTTTTCTGCAGTATTTCTTTATTCCCTCTTCACCATTCTTCCTGATTGCTGTTTCTAGAATTCAGATGGATCTGGAATTTCTGGATCAAGTTTTCTTATCGCTTAATATTTGTCTTATATTTTCTATCTCCTTGTCTTCTGTCTATGTGAATTCAACTTAATATTTAGCTGGTTGGTTAGGCCTTCAGTTGTGTCTTTCTTTCTTTTTTTCTTTTTGTTTTTGCCATTATATTTTTTATTTTAAAAATCTTTGGTTCCTTGTTATAGTTACCTACTCTTGTTTCATAATTTCCTGTTTTTGTTTCATAGCTTTTTTGAAGAATGTGATTATCTTCTTGAGAAAATGTAAATATTTTAAGAGATTTTCAGATTACTCTGTTATCTCTAATTTCTTTTATAGTATTAGCTTTCCTCAGATAATTGGTGGTTGTTGGTTAAATGCTTATCTTCAAGAAAACTTTCCACATGACTTTCCCACACAAATTTGCATTATCCATAAAGCCCTCATTGTGGGATAGCAAAGTAGCAGGTATCTGTCTTCATTATCTCTATGGCAATGGCTTCTCCTGTCAGTCTGTATTTCTCTTTTAGAGATGTGTTCCTTGTTCTTGAATATGGCTTCGTAGTAATTAACTTCTTTCTTATATGTGTGATGATTTGATACAAGAAGTGGAAATTTTTTCAAAGCGCCCAGTCCAATTTTTTAAAATAAGAAATCCAAAACTACCTATTTCTTAGATCTTCTATAGGTCTAAAATTCTATAATTCTTTAAGTTCCCTTAGGTATATAACTGTATGTTGAAAAATATTGCATAGGTCTTAAATCTTCTCTTTGTTTTTCATTTCTTAAAAAGGTCAAATCAGTGTTTGTCAAGCAAAACAGAGTTTGTAGTAAAATATTATAAAACACTGAGTTTTTGTTTCTTTGTTTTTGGCTTTACATCTGTTTATTTCCAATAAAACTGAAGCCATGTTTAATTTTTTTGTATGATCTAGAACTGCACTATCCAATATGACAGCCACTAACTACATGTGACTATTTAAATTGATCTTAATTAAAAAACTAAAAATTCAGTTTCTCAGTAGCACTAGCCACATTTCAAGTACTCAGTAGCCATATGTGGATAGTGGTTACCATATAGTAGAGCACAAATATAGAACATTTTCATCATCACAGATAGTTCTGTTAGACAGCATATTGACTTATATCATTGAGGTCCCGGGGATATAAACAGAATTTATCTTAACAAATATGTGTATTTATATTTATGTAGGTGTGTAATTTCACATAAAATGTTGCATTCCTTTATTGAACGATACTGAATATGACTAGCAAAGCACCAAGAATATAGTTTTTTAATATGGTGAATGTATTTATTTAGATCGTTTAGCTAAAAACTTATCCATATGAATAGGCTGTGAGTTCTTCACTGGTAGAATTCCAGCTGAAGTGGTCCCAAGTCTACTGCTGTCTGTGGTTTGTATATCCCTGTCCTGATAGATCAGGAATCAAGACTGATCACAGTAATGTAAAAGACCTACATATTCCATCACTTGGGAGAAGCAGCAACTACATCTTGTATTCATTTTTGTCTAAATAAGAAAACCACTTCCAGAAAGATAATGTGTTAGTGTTCTAGGGCTTCCAGAACAAAATAACGGACTGGGTGGCTTAAATCACAGACATTTATTTTCTCACAGTTCTGGGTGCTAAAAATCCAAGTTTTGAGGTGCTGTCAAGGTTGGTTTCCTCTAAGACCTCTCTCTTTGGCTTGCAGATAGCCTCTTCACATGGTCTTTGCTCTATGGTTGTGCACCCCAGCTGTCTTTCTGTACATCCAAATTTCCTCTTCTTATAAGGACACCAATCATATTGAAGAAGGGCCCATCCTAATAGCTATTTTAATTTAATCATCTATTTAATGGCCCCATCTCCAAATACAGTCACATATAGTACTGGGCTTAGAGCTTCAGCATATGAATTGGGGAGGGGGTCATAATCCAGCCCATAACAGGTAATGTCTGTAGAATTGAAAAAAAAAAAACATAGTCGGTTCCTCACATAGTAGGATTTGATTATGGAGGTTAGAAGTTCTGTTAAATTTGATTCTTTGTGTTCTTGGAGGATAAGTGGAAATTCCCAGTGGTTCCCACCACATTGTTTCCTTGTAACTGAAGTGTGTTGTGTATCAGTACTTGTTTTTCCCCACTAATGAGGAGGCATCAGAGTATAAGGATAAATATTTCTTTTTAAATAGTGAAGAAGGTTAGAGAGTCATCTTGGGATTCAACTTCTTTGAATCTCAGTGTCCTCCATTATAAAATGGAAATAATCATAATTGCCTCATGGTGCTGTTTTCTGAGGTAATGCCTGTGGAAACTACCTAGCACAAATCCCATTTCATGGCCCATGCCTATAAATAGCTGTTGGAAACAGAGGAGACTGAGTCTGTGCTGACTACCAGACAACCTATACTTTAAAAAATTTCTTTATCAAGAATATTTTCCTTCCATTTTCTGATAAAATTAAAATGTCATAAGATCCATGTAATTAAATATTCCCATTACATGAACTTTAGCTTACTAAGGTTTAACAAAAACTCAGGAGAATTTGGATGAAATGCGTAGAAGACATTTTTCTCTTCACCAGAAGACTGTTGGTGATCCCTGCATACAATTCTTAGGGAACCTTCTAGTTGGAAATGACCACTGTTCCTGACAGTCTTCTATTGGGAGAGTCCCTGTGCTCTTACAATCCATCTGGGAGCTCCCTGGAGGAGTTTGCTCCATTATATGTCTTCTTGACTAATTACATCACTCCAAGAAATAACTGAGAAAAGAACACAAATACTTTTGAATTGGAAGGAAACATGAGCCAACCTCCCACCCAGTGGAGGTATCCTTTCTCCTGCACCTTCAGCTTCCCTTGGGCAATCGTCAGCATATTAAGCTCACTATCTGACAAGAAGCATCCTTCTCTTCTAGTATCTAATTATTAATTGTTAAGAATTCCTAATATATAGTGATAAAAAAACTTCCTGCCTATTACTTCTAATCCTGGATGCAATGCAGCATCTCCCAGCCTAGTCTTAAAAAAAACAAAAACAAAAAACCCCCACATTTATGGACTAGAAGGAGAACAAACTCATTGATTTAATGACAGCATTCACATTCCGCTGACAGCAGTTTTAAAATGCTGCTCTGAGGACCATCCCTGCAGTTCAAGTTTGCCCGTTGTGAATTGAGTCATTAAAGGTGTGTGGGTGAGTTGGTGATGCCAACCTCATGGAGAGTTGGCTGAATGATTAATGGCCTTGCCTTCTGATTTTAGAGGTTCCCATTAATTACAAGGGATTGAGTCTTTTTCATGAAGAGTCTGTTATAGCTTCTCCTGCCACCTCCTCACTTCCTTTTAAAAGTGAGTAAGATGAGTATTTTTAATTTTAAAGTGTGGAAATCATTTCTTGTCATTTCCTTTTGGAAATTTCTGGATCAAATCACCCTAAAAACACATTTCTTAATCCTATAATATCTGAAAAGTTCTGGAAAAAGAAGAAAACTGGTAGAGGTGCCAATGAATGTACTTCTGCAGCTTCGTCTGTGACGTCATTACCTTTATCATGGGGAATTTCAAGGACAGCTTTATAGAGATCTTAGTAAAACTAGAATGTCATTATCACCAGAATCATTAACACGTTGAAGAAGATTGCATTTGCCATCATTGTCTCTTTACCATGGGTGCGTTAGATGAGATGAGAGCATGATGTGGAATGGAACTGGCTCCAAAAGATGGGCCAGGAAATCTGGGTTTGAATTCTGGCTCTGAAATGAACTGGTTGTATTGCACATAACTTTTACTGGCCTCAGTTTTCTCATGAGAAATAACAAATGGAAAATACAGATAAAGTAATATGAAAGACATGGAAAAATCCATGCAATTATTAGTCCAATTCTTATTTAACCTCTACTCATTTCTTGTCTTACTACCCTTTATGATTCCCAGATTTTAACCATTCTGTGCAAAATTGAGGTTGTCCTCTTGGATAAGCATTCAAGGTCACCAGCAAACTGACCGATGGGACTAGAAAGTAGCATAGTGAGGTGAAAAGAATTTGGAATCATACATTCCAGGGTTCAAATTCTAGCTTTATTTACCCACATAATCTTAAATAAGTTACTTACTTCACTTTCTTGATTTCATCTCTAAAATAGTAATAATGCAATTTACTTCAGGGGATTATTGTAAGGATGAGAAAGATGATATATATATAAGAAATTACACACAGTGCCTGGCACTTAGCAGGTCATTTAATCTCTAACCAGCCAGTACGAAACATGTGATAGGGGATGGAGGTGGGATAAATAGTAGATTTGGCTGGATTCAGGGAGTCAGCAGGGCAAGAAAACAGTCTACCGTGATCTTGCCCATCTGTTATGGGATGAGAACTCTGTGAGGAGTTTATTCTCTTTCATCACAGATTCTGATGGGTCCTCCTTACAATAGAGTAGAGCAGCAACAGTAGGGACAAGGAAAGATTCTTGATCTTAACGTTTTCTATAATTGCTCTCCTACAATATCTTATTTCCCAGGCCAGGACCCTAGCCTGAAAATAAAGTCAAGTTCTCTGAGCTACTTGGAAAAAAAAGTTGCATTTTTTTAAAAGGGTTTTATTTATTTATTTGACACAGAGAGATCAGATCACAAGTAGGCTGAGAGGCAGGCAGAGAGAGAGGAGGAAGCAGGCTCCCTGCTGAGCAGAGAGCCCGATGCGGGCCTCGATCCCAGGACCCTGAGATCATGACCTGAGCCGAAAGCAGAGGCTTTAACCCACTGAGCCACCCAGGCACCCTGAAAGTTGCAGTTTTGACTTATAATTCATGTGGAAAATGAGGGAATCTCAGATTCTCTTTGCATGTAACAATATTGAAGGCTTGCTTATTGTCAGAATCAAGCTACTTGTAACCTCTTGCCAGTAATATTTCTGTAGGATGAATAGGTCACAAATACTCAGGGCCATTCCTGCCAATCTGACAAGCCAAGTAGAAGCTGATCCTAGTGGTGATCTCGGGGTGCACTGGAATGGACTGGGTGAGGTCCTAATGAGGCACGCATTTGAAAGGTTCTGATCAGACCAGACACAGCCCAAGGTAATATAAAGAAGTCTGCATGATAAATTCAGAGACATGGACGCTAGTCCAGACTCCACCACAACTTGTTTGGGACCTCAGGCAAGCCTTTTGAGTTTTCAAGGGCTCGATTCCTCATCTTTAAAATGTGGATAATGATCATTATATCTCTTTGCCTCACAATGCTATGATGAAGATTAACATAGATTATAGGTGATTATAGGTGTGAAAGTGTTGTATAAAAACAAAACACTATTATTATCTTTAATAATAGTCTTCTGAAGTCTTGCCATAGCTGTCCTGGGGCTCTAATCTATGGGAGCACTTTTTAATGAGGTCTTTTGGGAATTTTGCTAACCAAATTTCCTTGGATGCCATTCAAATTGGACCAGAATCATAGTATTAGAGAGTGTTAGAGCTGGAAGGGGTTGTAATACATCTAGTTCAACCCTCTCATTTCACAGATGAAAAAAAAAAGGAGTCCTAGATAAAGAGAGGGACTCGCCTCAGGTCACCCAGCTACAAAGTAGAAGAGTTGGTGTAGGAGCCCATTGGCTCTATACACTCTATATCCTGCATTTTACTTTTACAGAGAGAGTGCATAAACCAAATCCACTTCTCCCCTTCGTCACTGCCACAGCTATAACTTGACCCCTCCTCAGTTCTTATCTCAAGTCTTATATTAGTTCCTCCTAACTTTCTTCTTTTTTAAAAAAAGATTTTATTTATTTGTCAGGGGGTAGGGGGAGTGGCGGGCAGAGGGACAAGTGGACTCTCCACTGAGCAAGGAGCCCAACATGGGACTCGATCGCAGGACTCTGGGATCATGACCCAAACTGATGACAGATGCTTAACTGACTGAGCCACCCAGGCATCTCAAATTCTTCCTAACTTTCAATCTGTCCATGCAACTTCTTTCTACTTCTGGCCACTGGGAGCTTTTTGAACTACGGAGCTGTTTATAACACACACAGACATATACACTATTTAATTCCTTTAATCTTCCCCATTACCTTCAATATAAAATTAAAATTTCTTAAAAATAGGGAATAAGCTACCCAAGAATCAGTCATCCTTCCACCTTACCTCCAAACTCTCTTTCATGTGGACTTTACATTCTAGACCTCCCGACTTAACTTGTCATTAAACACGTGTTTCATGCTTTCTCTTCCTTCATTTTGAGAATGATCTTCCCTCTACTTGAAGCAGTTTCTCCCCCTTCTTAATATGGCAAATCCCTCCTAGACACCCATCATGAAACCTTCCATTCCACTTCCATGTCCCCAGTTATAGGTGCTTTATTCTCAGACACACCTTTATTACAACATCTCCACATCATGGGAGCTAGGAGGCAGAAATTGGGGCTGGTGCAACTGACCTTTAAGTCTGTGTCAATCCCAAGCTTCTACCATTCTATTTGATCACTGAGGAATGAAGCTTCAGGGAAGACTTTTTATGTAACAATATGGATTTGAAAGATAGAGGAGTTTGGAAAAAGGGAAGAGAAAAAGATATATCAATTTTTACGTGTCCATATATTGTTTCATAAGACATTTAACACTGTCTGTTATCCAAGTTATATTATACTGTTCCTTATAGGCAGGGCTCATGTGTTTCTAATTCTTGACTCTTGCTCTCTTCCTGTCCCGCTCTCATGCCCAAACAGGGTGCATAAATGTGGTGGCACAAGTGGTATATATGCCTTAGAATATTGCAAAGAAAAAATGCTACCCTGTCATTTCTGCAACAAAATGACTCCACTGTTTTCTCTTCTTTTTCTTCCTCCTCTTCTTTTAGGTAGCATCTCAGGGGAACTAGTAGGAAGGATGAAGAGGAATTCTTCCAAGTTACTCAGAAGGAACTGTTTAGCTGTCACTAGTAACCCCATTTATCCTAGACTAAGTGGAGAAAACTGTTCTAAAAATAGGATTCAGTAATTATAGCACAACCCTACAGATCCTACAGATTTTTAGTTTCTTCAGTGTGTTAAGCCATGATTGTTGGATGTCATAAAAAGCTATGAAGCAGGTAGAGACCAATGTTGTTATAGCTATTTTCCAGATAGAGAAACTGAGTCTAGGAGGGTTTAAATTACATGCCTCCTTGGAAATGCTAGGATTGGAAGCTAGGGTCCTGACTGCCCATTCTGTGACCACCAAAGCCAAAGTTCTGCCACAGATGGAGAGGGCTGAGCCCCTATTCTGATCACCTCCTGTTCACTGCTTTGGTGAGGGAGGGAGCCTCCTCCTTAAATAGTATGAGTTGGTTGAGCACTGACACTTTGACACTGGACAAATGAGGTTGATAGCAGTTAGTCTGTAACATGCACTCACAGTCTAGGGGTAGAGAGATGGGAGAGGACATTGAACACCATGCAGGACCACATGGGGATTGCACTTGGGTTAGAGTGAACAAGCAGAGGACAGGGAAGCAGGACTTGTAGTAACAAGAGGGCAAGGTGACCTGTGGTTCCCACAGAATGATATTCTTGGCTCCTCTGAACAAGTCTTCAGGCTGTGAGGGAATTGAAACCACTAGGCTGAGGACTGAAAGTGGTGTAGTTGGTCCATCTGATAGGGGAATTAGCTGGGTGGGCAGCCTTTCTACTGGATTGGGGAGTGTATTTGGAGAGAGCAAAAGAACTCACAGTTGGGGCATTTCAGCTCTGTGGGGCCCAAATATATCAAGGCAGCACATGAAATTTTAGGTCTTACAAAATTTTAGGTCCCACGGCTCCCATTCCTGTGCACACTGTATCTGCTCTGCAGGAAATACTCTTATTCATTGGCATTTCCATTAGGGCTTTTGCCAAGATATTCTCTCACACACAAATGACTGTTCATAAAAGAATTCTGTCAAGGAGCTGGCCTGTCCCTTGATGGCCCAGTGGATAAGGAAGCCTGACATTAATTTATTTGCCTAATGAATAACATGGTAAAGTCTTGGTTTGATAAGTGCACCACTTATACCAAGGTCTTTCATTCACATTCAGCTTCGTAAAATGGACATCCCTGTAGAAACTAATTGAATCTTGTTGGTGTCTGGGATAATGAACAATGTCAGCACACTTCAGAGATTAAAGATCACACCAAAGGGAAGTGGCAGCAGAAGAGATTAGCTGTGCTTCCTGGAGACATCAGTTGTAGCAGGATGGTCTCCTGTGGTTGGACCATGTTCCCCGCTGCAGGCACCAGGAGAACCGTAACACCTTCTACTTTCTCCTTCCTTAAAGCTTACACATTTGAATCTCAAGATTTCAGTGAAGGCACCTGATTTCAAAGAATGTTTATGCTCAGTGACCTGCATGAGAGCTCACAGGGAAAAAAATGTAGCTGAATTTCCAAATTATTAGGAAGAGTTATTAGGAGGTTTCCAGTTATTATTAGGGTTAGATTTTGGCTCCTACTCCAGATCTCCTAATGATTATCAGGGGTACAACCAGGAGGGCTAGATGGAAACGTGAGATGTTTGTGCCCTCTCTTCCTACAGATGTTGCCTCTGCACTAAAACTTACAGGGAGTAGGATCACTGTGGTGGCTCCATTAACTTGTACCTGAGGGCAAATATCTCCCTCTGTTTTTGTCTTTGCTACACTATAATGGACAAATAGAATCTTGGACTTAAGCAGGCCTAAGGAAACCATGACTCAGTGTCAAGTTAAATGCTTCTCATCCCTGCCTGTGCATGAGAATGATCTATGGGATTGTCTCTCTATATACACAGGAAAATGTGCTCCTCCTATTTCTGCTAAATCAAAATATCAGGGGCAGAGGCTATGCAACTGACTTCACATATGATCTGCATGTGATTCTCATGCATTTCCAGGCTTGAGAACCCCTCATACCTTTTGCATAGGGAGGATTCAGAAGGCACTACATATCCAGAAGAGAGCTATAATTTCAGATCAGAGGATCAGTTAAAATGGAGTAGAGCAAATGTGTCCGGAAGAGAGAAAGCAAAGTGGTCAATCACCAGGAAAGAAAATGAAATCCAAAATAAAGCAATAAAAGGGCAGCTACAATCAGGAGGCTGCTATGAATGGCTATAGATGAGAAGATAGGTATGAACATTTTTCTAGATAAGTCCTGTTTTCCCTTAGTCCTTGGTTTATATTCTATATTGGACGGAACCAGGGCTCACAGCCCGCCTGTTGCTAGATGGTAGATTTAGACAGATTCTGATTCCAAGGAAGCCTAAGGGTGGGAGGGGTGAAGGGATGCGCTTGTCATAATAAATTCACCTTATAAGGTGACACCCAGATTCCAAACAAAATAAATTTAAGAATTCATGCATGCATGTACATGTGTGTACAGCATCCATCCATTGTACAAAATGCTTTTGGCACAATTAGCTACTTCTATTAGTAAATAACTTATGACAGAATTTTACTGGGGGACACTAAGAAGTAAAAATCACTGTACTGTTATTAAATTCCTCAGTGAACTTAAAATCTGGCTTTGAAGGCAAAACTCATTCATATTGATTATTCTAAAGGCAGGAGACATCAGGATGGGTTGAATTCTTCCTTTATTAAACCTCCACAGGCTCCTATACTCTGGAAATGCCAAATGACTTCTAGGTTCCTAACATGCCAGGCAGTTTCACATCTTTTTGCCTTTATTGGTATGCCCCCTCCGTGTGAACTAGCCCTAACTGGTGAGTTAAGTTATGGCCACCCGGCAGTGCCTTTGCTTCATTTAAGACCCAACTTCAGTGTCAGTCCACCTTTCAATCTTTCCCCCACTTCACCAGTCTTCAGAGAACTATATCTTCTCATTTGCAAGTCTGTCTTCCTGAATAATCCTGTTTGGTTGTGACTGGTTATAAGGCTCACCTTTGAAGCGTATCTTGACTTTTATCTGTTTCCTAGAGTTGGCCTCCTCCATGGTTTTGCAAAGAGATGGAACATAAACACACAGAATGCTTAAAGCAATATATTTTTGTTCCGACTGATGTAAATGTGCTTTATATAACAAATGCTGAGGAGCATCAAGGCCATTTCATAGTGTGAAGAAAAAACTAGGGTTACAGTGAATGAATGGCAGGCAGAGAACTTTGACTACATTCATCTCTTTAAGCAAGCCCCTTAATTATCTCATTGTCTTGAAAGCATCTATCTGTGCATGACTATTTCCTGATTTTAATGGTGTATAATATTGATTTAGTTAACATTTATTGACAGCTCACTGTGCCAGGAAAAGTTCTAGATGTTTTACATGTGTCAGCCCATGTTATCCATACGACATTACTATTTGATAGGTCTTTTTGCAGCTGAACATACTGAGGCTTAAAGCAACATAGCCAAGAAAAAGCAGAGATGAGTTTTAAACTTAGATGGTCTGGATCTGAAGCCTGTGCACTTAACCATTATGTGGACTTTTGGAGGTAAAGCTGGGAAAATCCTGGCTGAATTGGGGCACATTGGTCATTCTGACTATGCTCCAGGATTAGGGCAATTGCAGTGCAGTCTTAAGGGCAGTATTAGTTTCCTGGGGCTGTCATAACAAAGTACCACACACTGGGGGACTTAACAGAGATTTACTGCTTCCTGGTTCTGGCAGCTAGAAATCTGTGGTCGAGGTGTTAGCTCCCTCTGAAAGTACTAGGCCTTCAGATCTGCTCCAGGCCTCTCTCCTTGGCTTATAAATGACCATCCTCATAATCACCTGGTGTTCTCCCTGTGTATGTATTTATCTCCAAATTTCCCATTTTTATAGGACACCAATTATATTGGGTTAGGTTCTACTGTAATGACCTCACTTTAACTTTGCCTTATCTCGAAATAAAGGGTGGGTACTAAATCTTCAACATATGAATTTGGAGGGATAGAATTCAGCCCATAACAAAGACCGTCCAGTAACCAGAGGTCACAGGTCAACATCAGGCCATGGAGTAGATCAAGGGTTCTCCGTTTTGCTGCATGTTAGAATCACCTAGGTGATTGAAGACACACACACAACAACAACAACAACAGCAACACCTTCAGGCCCCACAGCAGCCTAATTAAGTAAGAATTTTGATAGTGATCCAGGACATTCGAAAAAATTTTAAAGCTCCCCAGCTTATTCTCATATATATCTGGGACTTAGAATACCTGATCTATCTGAGCTGAGGACCCTGCGAGTAGCAAGACCAGGAGAAAGAAAGTTGAGGGAAAGGGTGGAACACAAGCAGAGTCAAGGGTATGACCAAGGGGCTGTATCAGTAGCAAAATCTGCGCTTGATTTGGGTGTGGAGTACAGGAGGTCAGGAGACAGAGGAAGGTGAGACAGGATGAGGCAAAGAGGTAATGAACAAAAGAAAGGTACAGACTTAGGCCCCAGCTGTTCAATCGGCCAGTCCTGGTAGGAGCAGTTTCCCAGACAGAAAATGAGAAGTAGCTGACCAGTGGTGAAATCCAGGGGCTAGAGCTCAGGTGTGTGTAGGGGACTACCCCCTATGATGCTGCCTTTTATCCATTATGGACTATTATGGACTCTGCCAGCCTGTCCACTGCCTCTTGTCAGGAGAAGCTCTGAGTAAGAGTCAGTAGCTGAAATGTGCCAGCTCACGAGTACCTCACTTTCAGCAGATATAGGTTGTTTAAAAATCCAGATTTGTAAAATAGCTGCATTAGTGAATATTTGCTTTATAAAATGACTCACAATGGGACTCTTAAATAGCGAGTTTCCCCTGGGCCCAACTGATTTTATTTGCTAGAAATCATTTCACACAATAGTTTCCCATAAGTGCGTCTAAATTGTGAACTAAGTTGCAGGAGACAGTATCTTCTGATACTTAGCAGTTTTGAACTTAAACACATAATTTACCTCTCCGGGACTTAGTTGAGTCATTTACAAAATAGGAATAGTACTAGTCCCAATGAACTCAGTATTTTAAATTAGTGAGATGGCATGTGTGAAATTAATGCGAAAATGCTGTCTTAACAAAAGCTAACATTTAAGGAAGTTATCAACAGCACTAAAAAGTGACTTGAGAAAACCTCATGACTCCTTTGACATTTATCACTGACATGATATTGCATATACGATGGAGGTGATTCGCATAGTGGATGGCTTCAGGGCGAATGCTTAGTGGTGTGCGCACTTCTCCAAATCAGGAGCTGGATTCCCCGCCTGTACTACAGTGGAGGACTGAGGAATTGCTCAGCAGAGATAATCCGCTGGAGAGGAAAGTACAGACCCATCAAGTCATTTCTAGAGTTTACAAGCAAAGCAGGCAGCTAACATCTTGTAAAACACAGGAAGGCAATTCAAGGCTCCAGAAGCATACATTCATGTGGAAGCCTGGGCATTTGCAGATGGAAAGACTGAAAACTTGATAAGAAGGGCCCTGGAAAAGACAATAAAAGTCAACGCAGCAAAGAAAGGCTGTGATGGCTTGCAGAAATGGGGTTAGCAGAAGGGGTGTTGCAGGGTGTACCAGAGCAGAAGGTAGTGTTATCAGATGTTCTGCTAAAGGGTTACCAAACTGTCTTTTAGAACAGAACTAGGAGGTAATTTTGGATATTTGATGGTCAGTATTTGCAGCTAATTATTTAAAAGCTTAAGATAACTGGTAATGAAATATATACCTCTCATTAATAGTTCATTTTTGACAGTTCTTTTTTCCTAAATAACGAACTCTTACAAATAATCTCTCTGAGTCCTGTTATATACAGAATGGTCCTACCTCATTCCAAGGCAAGCTGCTGATGGTCCAGTGGACCCAAGCAATGAGCAGCATCCTTATGAGATGGTATCTGGATGGAGGGGTATTTGGGTCTGGCCAGCCTGCACATTACACACATAGGCCCCTTCCCTCCTCCCTGACCCACACCCTCTCCTGGCCACTTCTAGGGGACTAGAGGAAGTTATAAACTGATGACCAGACAGATTTTCACTTCTCTCTCTCTTGCTGTCCCTTCTCAGCAGCAGCACAAACACAGGAGTAGACCTCAGAGCCAGAGGGTCAAGCAGATGCAAAGTAGAAGCAAAACATGTGGAAGGTGTGATGGGATGACCCTCATCTGAAGAACTAATATTTATAAAGGCAGTTGGGAATGCATTTTTATAAAAAGAAGGAAAGGGAGTTAAAATGAGAAACACTTGTCTGAAGGAAAATGCTGAAGGTCTTAAAGAGGGCTTGTCAGCAGGCTTGCTTCAACACTGCCTAATCATTCTTTTTTGAGTCTAGCTATTGCTCATCCTATATTTGCTGTATTTTGGGGAAGATTCCAGAGATAAAGCAGGACTAAACCACATCTGGGAATTTGAGTGAATTTCCTTTGTGAATTGCATGGAACTTAAAATAGGCAATCGAGGGGATAGTTTTTGAGAAAAGAGACCTTCAAATTCTTGAAACCGTAAAGCATGTTGAATTGTTGCTGTCTCAGGTCATGGTCTGGGTCAGCCAGAAAAAGTTCTGTAGAACACAGAGTTTGGTGATACACATGTCTAGAAAGTGTCTGAACATTATACTGAATTGTCATACTAAGTAATGAATTGTAAATGAATTGTCATATCAAGTCCATCTGATTTCTTCAAGCACATGAATATATGTTTTGGAAGATGTCTAGTGGGCTGGCCTAAGAAATTTAAAATGCTGTGCAAAGTAATCTAAAAGCAGATTTGACACAGCAGCTCTGGCCTGGATTGATTCCTCTCACCAGGGTTGGAACACACTCTAGACAATATCAAGACCCTTTTGTAATGCTCATGTCAGAGGAGAAGTTTTCCTAAATCTGAAGATGATAGGATTTATTATCTGACTCACAGTATATATGACCATATGACTGGGTATTTTATAATTATTTTCTTTATTCTTGTAAACTGTTTTTTAAAAGTGATATGCTATACTGCAAACATTGTTCAATATAAGCACATGGTCTTCAAGATCTTTCTGGATCTGACCCAGATTCTACTCTTGAGTTTAATTGTCTGGACTTGGTATAGGCGCCGATCTGTTCTGATAACCACAGACTGAGTTTGAATTCTAATCTCATGACTCATAGGTTTGTGTGGCATTGGGCAGTTCCCCTACAGCCCTCCAAGCCCTGTTTGTACCACAGTCACCTTGAAGGCAATGCGAACATCCCATAACACCTGGGAAGAATAAATGAACTAATGCATATGAGCACTCTATACTGAGAGTTATTCTCAGTATATAGTCCTGTTCTCCTGGATGCGATGTGGTTACTTACTTACTCCTATCCCGTGAGGTCTCTGACCTTGGTCATATCCATAAGCTGATTTGGCTAGAGGCCCAAAGAGGGCAGCACCAGCCTGTCTGATTCTGTGGGGTTCTGTCACTCTCTGGTCTGGCCTCATAACCTTTTGGATGTGGTGAATTAGGATAATGTCAGGAACTCAGGATTGCCCATTAGGGTTCCCAGGAGAATGTTATAGTCAGTGAGGGAAAACAGGTAGCCACAGCCACCCACCTCATGACAGCTGCGCAGAGAATATCCTTATTTCCACTTCCTGCTCCTCCACTAGGAAGGGTTACTGCTTCAGTCAGCCACTTGTTATATTTTACATTGATGGCATGAGACCTAAGGACTTTCAAATGTGTTGACGGTTCCTTCTTTACTGTATGCCACTTCTACGGAATGATACCACCATAATTCTCATGTGCGGTTGGGTCAGCATCAAGCCTGGGTGCAGCCCTGGATGTCAGTCCCCCCACAAGCTGTTGAGCATGCCTCTCAACAACCAGTGAACTGACCACAGCCACAAAGAAGGAGAACCACGAGTTTGAGGGCTAATGTTTTCCTCCTAGAAGCTCAAAACAGGAAGGCACAGATAAAACTGAGCTGACAAACACTGGTGTGCAGACTGTGTCAAGCATTGGGGCTGCATCCTGACTTCCCTTGTGTTTTGCCCTCATCGCCACTTTTATGGAGATGGTGAGGCCTATTTATTAATAAATCTACACTCTCCATTTTCTACAATAGTCCAGTCTGAATGCCCAGCCAAGGGGTGATTTCTGGCTTGGGAGCTCGCTAGTGGAATGTGGGGACCCTAGGCCGTCTTTCCCCAAGTCTCCATTTCACTGAAGAACCCCTGGCAATTCACCTTCCTGCGTCCCCTCCAGGTGGCAGCTCTCCTAGCCTTCTGATGACTTCAACTGGTGCTTATTGAGGGTTTCCAGGTAGTGTCTGGTTTTGTACCAGATAGGATGTTATTTGAGCTCTCTGCATGGGAAACAAACGGAGGCATAAGCATTTGTTGTTACTTCCCAGTTAAGTTTTGCTGTTGCAGGTCACAACCTGACTCAAGCTCCGATTTTCTGTGTCGGCCTCCTCTACATGCTCTGATGCTCGTTTGTTGTTTGGGTCCTTTGTTGCTGGATAACTAAGTGTGCACCTGACTGGGGCTTTATTGCAGGCCCACCTCTACTGAACCTGGCTTGCTCAACCAACAGCCAGTTTGCTGAGTAGCCTGGTGGAGAGTTCATCTACCTTGGTGTTCCCCTGAATTTGCAACTTCATGATCATGCTGCTGAATAGTTCTCTTTCATAATCATATGGTTCATGACAGTGGCATTCTCATCAAGCTTTATCTTTCTCATTTACTGCAACTTTCTTTTAAGGTAACACATAATTGGCAAAAAAAAAATCAGTTGTTTCACCTTTAAGTTTTTTTATTTATTTCCTTACATTGCTCTAGGGCAAAACAAACTAATTTGGTTTTTAGTATTTATAGGTAAGGCAAACTACTTACCACTCTGTATAGCCAATAGCATGGGGCCTCTGAAGGCAGGTTTTTTACTTGAATTCTGGCTGAATCACTTAGTAGCTTTGTCTGTGAACAAGCTGTTAACCTCTCAGTGCCTCTGCTACCCCATCTGTAAGATGGAAATAATAATTAATGCCTACCTCTTATAGTTTGTATAGGTTAAATTCAGCTACAAACAGGGGTTAGAATAGTATCAGGCATACAAGAAACACTTAGTAAGTTATATCTTTTAATAATATTTTTGAGATGTACTTAAATCCACAGCATAGAACCTACACATCTAATTCCTTACATCTTTTTTTTTTAAAGATTTTATTTATTTATTTGACACAGAGAGAGATCAGATCACAAGTAGGCAGAGAGGCAGGCAGAGAGAAAGGAGGAAGCAGGCTCCCCGCTGAGCAGAGAGCCCGATGCGGGCCTTGATCCCAGGACCCTGAGATCATGACCTGAGCCGAAGGCAGAGGCTTTAACCCACTGAGCCACCCAGGCGCCCTAATTCCTTACATCTTGGTAAAAGTGACTTACTTTTGAAATTTACCATTTTGTGATTTAAGTGCTTGTGATATGCTGGATCATGAGAAATCTTCTTTTGATGAAATGTTTTATTTATATTTATTTTTATCCCTTTCATGCATTTTTCCTGTCTCCTCACCCTCCCCTTTGGCAACCGCAAGTTTTTTCTCTATATTTATGAATCTGTTTCTTTTTTGTTGTTGTTTTGCTTTTTAGATTTCACACATAAGTGAAATCATACAGTATTTATCTTTGTCTGGCTTATTTCACTTAAGATAATACTCTCTAGGTTCATCCACATTGTCACAAATGGCAATATTTCATTCTTTTTATGGCTGAGTAATATTCCATTGTGTATATATGCCACATTTTCTTGTCAGCTATAAATGGACACTAAGGTTGCTTCCATGTTTGGCTATCATAAATAATGCTGCTGTAAACATCGGGGTACATATATCTTTCCAAATTAGTGTTCCCGTTTTTTGGGGGTAAATACCCAGAAGTGAAATAACTAGATCATGTGTTAGTCCTATTTTTAAGAACTTCCATACTGTTATTCATGGTGGCTACACCAATTTACATTCCCACTGACAGTGCACAAGGGTTCCCTTTTCTCCTTGACCAACACTTATTTCTTGTCTTTTTGATACTAGCCATTCTGAGTGCTATGAGGTGATATCTCATTGTGCTTCCGATTTGCATTTCCCTGTCGATGAGTGATACTGAGTATCTTTTCATGTGTCTGTTGGCCATCTTTGTATCTTCTGTGGAAAAATTTTGTTTTTTGCCCATTTTAATTGGATTATTTGGTATTCTGATGTTGACAATGAAGCATTTTAATCAGGGTGTTGTTTTGGTGGGAAAAAAAGCTCTCTCTTTATGAGGCAGTTATTGACTTGAAAAGAATCTGGTGATAGAACAGACTTAAAAATGTAGAAATGTGGGGCGCCTGGGTGGCTCAGTGGGTTAAAGCCTCTGCCTTCGACTCAGGTCATGATCTCAGGATCCTGGGATCGAGCCCCACATCAGGCTCCCTGCTCAGCGGGGAGCCTGCTTGCCTCTCTGCCTACTTGTGATCTCTCTCTCTGTCAAGTAAATAAATAAAATCTTTTAAAAAATGTAGAAATGTGTTTTCAGCATAAATGTGCTGCTCCACATTTATTAAAACTTATTGGGTACTTTAATTCCAGTGTCAAATGGTGCACGGAGAGTATGTTATGGCCTTGGATCATGGGACCAAGTTCAGTGAGAAAAGAGGGCAAACATGTTTCCCTTACTGCTGTGTATGGACACAGCTCAGTGCTGAACTGTGCATAGTAGCAGACCCATGAGTGTTTATTAAGTAGATACACAACTACTGAAGGTTTGAGAGTTTGAGTCACTAAGAAATTAAGCATATGTGGTTGCTGTGTTTATGCACATTCCTCTTATTCTGACATTCTGGGGATAAAAAGGTGCATTGAAAGAAAATGACACTGATAAAAAGCTGTGTGATTTAAAGTCAGTTATTTGCCAAGAGGTAGATTGTCAATGAGGAACTTCCCATATGAAGTAAGATATATAGTTTTTTATTTTAAGTTTTATCAAGTTTAATTTAGTATTCTACGGAATTTTCTTTGACTATTTGGTGACCCAGTCCATTCTGACATTGAGTCCTGTGGCTGCCACATGTCACCTTCTATAGTTGATTCCATCATCGATCTGATGGCCAACGTTGACATGCCTGGTTCTCATCCTGCACTCTCCCTCTGCTCAGAGTCACCCCCTTCTAAGGTTGCTCCTGCTGATGTCACCTCCAGAGCTCTTTGGTAGGGTTGTAATCACAGCGTCACAGTTACATGAGTTTTTAAAATACCTCTAGCATAAAACACCTCTTTCATGTGTGTCTCTCTTAATCAGTTTATGATAGGTTACCCTGATGAAAGATGAAAACCACAAGATATAGTGAAGTCCTACTCAAAACCATCTCTTTCCTAGCACAACTCTGTGCTGAACATTGCCCAGAGAGTGAAGGGCAGCCATAATTCCTTGCTTATGAAAGCCTCAGTCACTGGGTACAGCAAATGGGTGATACCATCTATCCTTTTTCTTCCCAACAGAACCATAAGGCAGTTAGGAAAATTAAGTACTCCAGAGGCTTTGCTCTTCGCAAAGGGAATGGTTTTATTTTAGAACCTCGCCAACAACAAAAACACAACCTAAAAAGCACTAAATATCTCAGGAGAGCTACAAATAAAATGTCTGGAGTTAAAGGAGGGAGAAAGAACATTTCTGCTGGGATGATGAGGAGAGCCTCAAAAAAAAAGAAAGTAGCTAAAGATGGTTTTTGAAGAAAGAACTTGGGAAAGACAGAAATAAGAGACTTTGGGGACATTTTGAGCCATGGCTCTGTCACTGCTACAAAGTATCCTTGAATAGATCCAAGGTCTATCATTTCTTCATTTCTAAAGTGATAGTGTCACAGTAGATTCCCAGGGCTCCTGCACCCTTCAACCTCACAAACCAGGGACTGTGAATAAGTAGGACTTAGAAAGGCAAATATGGTGAACATTAGAGACAGAGGCAAACAAATGTGCAGTGTGTGTTTGGGAAATGATTAGTACTCCATGCAAGAAGGTAAAGCTTGAAAGAGAACAGACTCAGCATGGGAATGAAGTTAAAGTAAAGGACTTTATTTTGAGGAGAGAGGTTGGTTAGTGCCCTTGGTTTTCGGGGGACAGGAATATACAGTATTGAATGTTTTCATACAGACACAAAAGGAACTCACTATTTTATGAGATTTTCCAAAACATTAGAAGGTTGGGTGCCCTGCAAAATGGGTTGTTTAAGTTAAGAGCAGCTAGGACAAAATTGGCAAACTAAGAATTCAGCTTTACAAGTGATTTATGGTAATTTTTAATTCACTAGAAAAAACTAGATCAATCTATATTTTTCATTGTAACTGGTAACAGCTGATCAACTGTTGTGAACCTTAATGTTAATTTCCATTGAAACCCATCCTGTTTTCTTGTGGGTCTGAGCTAATGTGGTATGATTATGTTAGCTTGAGGAAGAAGCAGACTGTGATTTAGTAATTGGGAGCAAGTACGTGGGTTGTGAAGGAGTCTCGAAGGAATCAGCCAATTACGAAATAATAAAAGGCACCGTTGGGGGTAGGAGGAGAGGCAAAATGTGTAGCATCTAGTTCTGTCTCTCACAGGACTAATAATCTAGTTAGGGAAATCAGATGGACCCATATGGTCAAAATGTTGGATAATATTGTAAGTGCACATAAAAGGGTTCAAATGAAGTTCTGTAGGACTTTGGGGATGGGAGAAGAACCTCTCGTCAAAGGTAACGTTAATAAAGTTAGCAAATAAAAATATAAGATGCCCAATTGTGAATTTCAGATAAATACTGAATAATTTTTAGCATAAGCATATCCCAAATATTACATGGAATGTACTTATACTAAAACATCATTCAAATTCAAATTTTAGTGGATATAGTGCATTTTTTCAGTCAACTTAAAAAAAAGTCTATTTTATCCTCAGGCTTGATAGATTTGAAAACCTGCAGAAAGAATGGGGTATTTAGAGGAATGAGAAAATGTATAATTTTAATAAGAGGCCACCATCTGCAAAGGGATGGTGAATAAAATAGGTAGTCTAGAATGGAAAGCTTGTGTGGAAGAGAAAGGTGGACCAGGGGAATTCACCACTCTAATTACATGGAAATTTAAAACTGATAGGTCCAATGACCTCAGAGTTGAAGATATAAAAGTTAGATAGATATAATCTTTATTTTTTGTAAATGTAAAAGTTCATGGACAATTAATGCTGGAAGAAATCTTAACAGTCATCTCTCCCCTCATTTACAGATAAAGAAAGCACAGCCCAAATTCACAAAGCTGAGACCATAGTTCTGCTCTCTCTCTTAATTCTCAGGCCAGTGTTCTTTCCTTTTCTCTGTGCTGCAGTTTCTCATTTCTCAAATAAACTAGTAGTTCCAAACCAACAATGGGCCCAAACCAACATTCTACTGGGACATAGTGGTGAAAGCTAAGTAATGAAATTTTTTGCTAAGTTACACCATGAATCCCTCAAATCATCTCAAAAAATTTTGGAAACCTTCCTTGGGGTGTTCAGATTTCTCTAGGGTACAGCTTCTTTTATAAGCCCTCAGGGGGCAAATTGCCACTGACATCCTAAATTTATAGAGATGCTGTTTTCCTTCAGAGTTCTCCTGGTTGTTATTTTCCACAGACAACTAAATTCTCCACATACAGATTAGTGCCAGAAAATAATCTTCCACGTGTATCAATGTCGTAAGCAGTGATTGGCTTGGGTTGAGCATGTAAATAAGTCTTGACTTCACTCAAAGAATTATTCCCTTAGTTATTTTACTCCCTACCTAACCATTGTCTTGCACTCCCTGAAGGGACCCTTACATTAAGCTGGCACTGGAGATTTGGCTCAGGCTATCTCCCAAGTGTGGCCTCTTCCCTTCCCTGTGTCCAGAAATATGTTCAGCCAAATAATTTATAGAAAAGAGCCCAATAATCCACAAAGTTAATTCAGTGTTCCCCTATTGGGTGTGATGACGTATCTTAGGAGCTACTGTCATTAGCACAGTAAAATAATAAAGAGTCTAAGTGGAAATATCATCTCAGTAGTCTTCAAGGATGTTGAAACCATGTTTTATCTGAATTTTCATGGATATTGGTGGTAACTAGGGCTTTTCTAGAAACCCTGAGCTCTACTAGATTATCTACCTTGTCTTTGTATTTACTTGGTCATAGAAATTCATACTTTCATTTACTTACTATTTTTGATATCTTCCATTTGCAAAGCACTGTTGTGCCTCATTAAAAGTTCTGGCTGGGGAAGAGGAATATTTAGAAACTGTCCATATTCTTCCTCTTATTTTACATATTAGGAAATTGAGAACCAGAAAGAAAAGTGACTTTCCCTAAAGTCACTACTTGTGAGCAAAGCTGTGACAAAATCGTAGTTCTTCTGTCTTACAATCCTGACTCATTCATAGATTGCCTCAACCCTCATGGAAATGACTTTGTAAAATGTAATTGTTGGAATTGTATCACCAACACAAAAATAGCTACTAAAGATTACAGCTGGCATTTAGAACTTTTACTATTAAACAAACACTAAATTGGTACTATTAAACTGCCAAATGCTCTCCTAACTTAGGATGAGTAAAGACAAGAGGAGAGATGGATCAGTGTCACACCTCTTCTAAAAGGGCAAAGTGGAAGCCACTTACTGCCACCGTTAAGATGCTGATGCGATTAGCTGTCTGTCAGGTAGTGAGTTCTCTGTCAGCAGGACTGTTAACCAACTAGCTCGCCCTTTGGCAGGAATGCTGCATAAGGAATTTTGAAATGGGTGAGAGATAGTGCTGATATTTTTGATGATTCCTCCATCTCTAAGATTCTGTAATGAAGCTTAGGAAGTCTTAAAGTAAAACCATTTCTGGTCATTGAAATCTAGAAGCAATAATAATAACAACAATGAGGCATTATACAGGATGCCCATCAGTAGTACCTGTTCAGCACAGAAGGCCAATACCAGTTAAGTTTTACCTCTTGTCCACCTGCAGTTGAGAGTTAATGTGTCAAGAGTAGAGATCACCTGAGAAAGTATTGATAAAGGAGAGAGAAAAGCAAGGTGAAACTGTATAGGTGGGAGTGGGAAGATGACTCAGCAAAATATCCTGACTTTTAACAGGATAGGTCTGCTGTGAGCCTAGGTGTTAGGGGACTCAAGGGCCGTAGAAGAGACAAGAGCCTTTGGGCTGTGGCAGCTGGGAACACCGAGCACCTGACCTGCACCTTGAAGCATGAGTGGAGCACCACAAATAATTTTAATTATGTTTAATCCAGTGATAAGTACCACTTAAGTGTCAGTTTTCTTTAAGTGCTTAGAAACTAAATTCGTGACCCTGTTTGATAGTACCCTCGTTCTGTGGTCCATCAGGAAGTCACAGTGTAATAAAGGTGAAAAGGGGTCCTAAGATGCCCCAGCCTCCCCACACCCTATTTTACAGAACTGGAAACTGAGTCCAAGAATAGTTTAACAACTTGTTTTAGGACACATAGTTGTTAGGTGACAGAGCTTAGACTCCTGGTTTTACCCTGTTAGGTTGGTGGTCATATTTCAAATCATTTTTTGAGTCTCACCTTAAATGCTATTATAGAGTAAACCATTAGTTCATGTGAGTGTGTGTTACCAGGTCAATTCTTGCATTTGATTATGCATCCTTCCCACCCTGAACAACCCCTCAACTGGGCTGGCTGTTTCTATTTTTAAAGCAGGGTAGATCAGATATGTACATCTAGGGAATGAGTTTTCTTCCTGGCAGTGTGCATGTCATAGCAGATCTCTCCCACCACGTCAGCATCTATTAAGAATGACACTCACTCTACCTTACCCCCTAGCGATAACAGAGTCCCGGCCATTTTTCTTCTTTGCCACTGGATTTCCAGGTGACTGACAGGTGGTTGTAAGGGTGATTCCTTCTGGACAAGTTCCCTCAAATCCTATTCTTTGCTTCACCATTTTCCTAACTACTATCTTGAGAGTAATTGTTCTAGGAAGACCACTCTAGGGAGGTTGCACATATTCTTTAATTTGCACATTTATTTCAGAACTGGGAAGAAATGAAACCCTGCTGTACGTGGAGAAAGTCTGCCAGAATCACTGTTTAAAAAAAAAAAAAGTCAGAGCTTGAATGTCAATCATAAATTGCCATTCCTCATTTCTTTCCACTTTTAATAATAGTCTCGTGTACCCCTTCTCCCCATACATATACTTAGATGTTTATTAATAGAGAATTAAAGTAAGAAAGGGCCCTGACCAAAAACATAAGGATTGAGTCCCAGGGTGGTATGTTAGAAATTACAGAGGAGGGGGCTATATATGTTTAAAATATCTGAGAAAAAGAACAACCCGATAGATGGTACATATGAACAGAAATAGAAATGTAAAAGGCTCTTATATGAAATGATACACAACTCATGCATAATAAGAGAAATGGAAATTAAAATTATACTCTGATCCCATTTTTTACTTATCAGATTGGCAAAAATCCAAAGATCAAAAACATACCCTGTTGGCAAAGCTGTGGGGAAACAGGCCCTTTTCAGACATTGCTGGTGGGAATTTATATTAGTGCAACCCTATGGAGGGCCCTTTGGTGATATCTGTCAAAATTACGGATGCAAATTTGCTTTGACCCAGTAATACCACTTCTGGGAATTTATCCCACAGATATTCTGCACAGGTGCAAAATAATGTACTTACAAGGTTATTAATTGCAGCCTTGTTTGTAATAGCAAAAGATTGGAAACAAACCACCAGTCTGTCAATAATAAGGGCCTTTAAAATAAATCATCTTATATCCTTACAATGACACAACATGCAGCTTTAAAAGAGGAAAGAGCTCCTCCTCTACATATTGATACAGAAAGAAGTTTAAAAAGAAAGGAAGGTGAAAAACAGTTATCTACATTTGGTAATTCAGTCAATGGGAATGGAGGAGCAATAGTACAAAACAACTCCAGAATATTCATGGTGGACAGATAGCTTTGGTTGCCTGTGGCAGTGCTGAGGCCTTTGAGTGATGGCTGAGCAAGCAGGGGAAGGGGAATGAGCCTCTTCACAGTGTGTGACTTTTGTGACTTCGAATGGACTGTGTTCCAGGGAAAACAGAACCACAGACCTAACTAAGTTCTTGAGTAAGCTGTTTCTAAGGTGACAGGCAGGAAGGAATAAGACTTGGTTGGGTTCAGTAAGTCACACTGCAAGCTGTTCATTGTGATGGGTTACAACAGTGTGGAGTATTCTGTGGTGTTGACTTAAGATTGGACCACAGGGTTAGCAACCTTGATGAGCCTGCTGTAAAGGGTGCTGACAGCATACTTTTGAAAGGGGTCACACTGTCTGAACACTTATTTGTTCAGGGGAGTAAAACATAAGGGTCTTATCAGTTTGCTGAGCCATTAATTGTCAGTCTGTGTGACAAGTAATTCTATTAAGAGGGGCTGATTTCTTCTTCAAGTACCTGTTCAAATAAATAAAATTTAAAAACTGTAGCATAAAAGAGTCTCTCTGACTAATAACCTTCTATTACCTCCATATAAAATTTATATGAAGAAACAGAATAGATAATATATTTTAGCAACCTGGGGAAAGTAGCAGCAGCGAGCAGATTGCTAGGGTGACTGTCGGACTGGTGTGCACAGCTGGTTGCCCACCTCAGCTGGACCCTGGAAAGAGAACAAGCTTGTCCACTTAAAGTAAAAATCAGAGCTCCTGCCCACTGAGTGTTCCAAAGTGCTAGGCACTATCAGGAGTACTGTGCAAGTATTAATTCTTTTAATGCTCACAACCGCAACCACAACAGGTGATTAGTTATATATTTTTATTTCCATTTTGCAGGTAGAGAAGAGCACAGGAAGCTCGCTGAAGGTTCCTTAGCTAGTGAAGAAGCAGAGCTAGGATTTGAAGTCAGTTCAACTCCAGAACTGATGTGATCATTTTGCCCCATCACTTCCCAGTCCCCAACCCTTTACTCCCCGTCCCCACAGGACCCCCTTTCCCACCTTTCCTTGTTCAGAAATGCAGGATTTGCACCATACAGAAAACTTTCACATGGTAAGTACTGATTGTCTAGCCTGGATTTTTCCCTTTACTTCCTCCCCCTCCCAGCTAGTAGTTCCATTTCTATATGTATTCACAGGTGGAAACCCCCAAAATAACGTTTTTATGATCCTAGCTAGAAAGATAAGAAAGCTAAAATTTCTTGTTTGTCATTGTTGCCCATTAGTCCTTCTGGAAACCCTCCCTACCTTCATTCCTTTCACATCCACTCTCCTGATTTGCTTTCTACATTGTGGACATTGTGGTCTGATTTGCTGATAAATGTGGAGTTAGTTTCACAAAGCCCAGACCTAACCTACTTCTTTATGCACATCAGTTCCTCTTCCTCAGAAATCTCGTGGGCATCTATAGCATTAGTTAGTGTCTATTCCGAAAGACTCACAAAGCTTAAAAACTAATCGTAAACCTTTATTTTGGGTTCCAAATCTGCATTTTAGCTGTCTTCTTGACATTGTTCCTTAGACGTCTCTACAGTTACTCAACCTTCAATATTATCAACAATAATCTCACGCTTTTTCTTTACAAATCTATTTTGAACTATTATCTCAATGAAAAACTTCCATCTAGCCACATTGCACAAGTGAGGACCTAAAGGGCATCCTTGACTTCCTCTCTCCTTCTACCCCATTTTTTCACCAGATTCTGTTACTTTTGCTTTTCATATGTCTCTCCAATCTACCACCTCCATCCCTGTGCAACTAATCTTGTAGAAGCTTACTTGGGCCTTTAAAATAGCCTCTAGCTGGTTTTACTGTGTCCATGATAATTAGTCCTTTAATTCATTTTTTACTCTCCAAGTGGAGAGATTTGCTAAAGACTAATTCTAGCATATTGCTACACTGCTTAAAACCTGGTTAGTGGTATTCCATTGCTTTTAGCATAGAGATCAATGTCCTTAATAAGATGTGCAGACTCTACCTGAGCTGGCCCCTGGCTACTCTTGCAGAGCTTTGCATTCCATACCCACCTTGCATTCAGTCCTACATCAGTGTATTTACGTATATTCTCTCCCCCACCTGGTATGCTCTTCCTCTCATTCCACTGAATGACTTCAGTCCAACCTTCCATTATCAGCTTAAATGTCAGTTCCACAGAGAACTGTTCCTTGATAGCTACCCACACCAGGTTTGTTTCTGCTCCAAAATATGTATTCACCACAGTACTCTTTGTCCTCACAAATAGTCACAAATTCACGATTATATCCTGTTGATATTATGTATGTGTGCTCCTTGAGAGATGACATCATGTGTGTTTTGTTTTATCCCCAGTGCTCAGTATAAAGTAGACACATAATTCATAGTTATTAAATCCCCATCTACACAAAAGAATGAATATGAATGAGTGAATGAGTGAAAGAGGATGACCCAAAGTAAAGGACTGAGGTAAAGGTAGAGGGAGAGCTCTGGTCTCAAGATACCCTCTGGTTTTTCGTGTATTTCATCTGTTCAGACTACGAAAGCTCAAGCTGAAGAGGATGAAGACAGTGAGGGTTGCGGGCAAGTTCTCAGCTGCAAACAAAAGACAGAGATTTGACCCAAACCCAGGGGGCAGAGAGAGGAGCCCCAGGCAAAGAGCATAGCCTGCTAGTGGGCAACAGAGAATCTAACTCCACTTCTTCTCTTTCAGGAAAAAGAAATAATTCATTTATTATTTGAGATCCATAAAAGACAAAACACTTAAAATAATAGCAAACTTTCATATCAAAATATAATAAAAGTGAACTGCTATGAAAAATCATCTACTGTGGAAAGCAGAAAATTTGAAAACAGTTTTGCATTCTTAGTAGGAAGCAATAGGATCTAGTCTCCATAAAAGAAGTAATTGAAAGTCATATTAGGAGGGAGAGTAATGAGATGAAAACATTGATGGATGAGATGAAAGAGATGGGCAAGATAAAAAAACAATCACAAGAAAACCAAAAACACAGTAGCAGTATTAAAGTATACGTTATTGGCATTAAAGAGTAAGGAAGGCATAATGGAAAATTAAACCAGTGATTTAGAGGGCAAACCTAAGATGTTTTACCAGAATATGAAGCAAAAACAAAGTAAATTATGGAAAAAAGGTAAGTATAAATGCCTCTGAATAAACAAACAACAGAATTATACACATTCCTGAGAAAGGAGCTAGAATAATTGAAACGGAATTGATAGTCAACTATGTAACCACAGTAACAGCTAACTTTTATCAAGCCCCTTGCTTTGTGCCAGGTTTATGCTAAAACATCTTTACATCAACAGCACATCATATCTGCTGCACAACACAGTACAGATAGTTGCAGCATTTATCTCTGTTCTATAGGTAAGGAAGCCCGAGCCCTGAAGGACAGGATTTGCACAAGGTTCCACAGCTTACACATGAGAGAGCTGGTGCACACCCTGGCTATTTGAATCTGGCGTCTGTAACTCTACTTGCTGTGATTAATTAGAAGATATATATTTTTGAGCTGTAGAAAACATCTGATCTCATAAACAGAAGGGATTACTCTCTTTCCCAGCACAATTCATAATTAGAATGCTGCAACAAGTTTATATCCAGAGAACTTTATAAAGTGGATGGTTATTGCAGATGTCAGTTGGAGCATCCCTGCCCCTGACAGATGTAAGTAAACTGTCTTCAATTTCCCATTCCTTTAGGCTAGGACAGTTTGAAGCTTTCCCAAGTAATTTCTGAAAATTCCCAAAGAGCTTACCTTCTCTTCAGCTTCTTTCTTACTTTCGTTGCTTTTCCAGGCACTGTATGTTCTACCTTTATCAGTCTGTGTGCCAGACCCAGGCCCCTCACTAGCTTTCACAGAGCCATGTGTCATAACATGGCACTGACTCATCTGTTCACATGCATGAGCTTAGAGACTTAGGAGGGGTCCTAAGGAGGCTTTGGAGTGCATGGTGTAGGGCTAGAGGTCATCTTGCAGTCTCTTATTTCCTTTCTCCCAGCCCTATCTTCTCAATCTTCTCCTTTCTCTCCACCCTCGCTGCATCCACACTACTCTGATCAGCTTCAGAATGCCACAAAAACATGCTCTTGGAATATCATCTCCTGGCCTAGCAGTTTATTAGTGTTCTTTCTTGAAAATGAAAATTAAAGAAAGGCAAAAAGCAAAAGCAACAACAGGGTTCTCCCTGAAAGTTATTCTGTGAATGTTTTTTCAACCTTGTTAATAAAAATTTTTTTGTTTTAAAGAATATGCTCCATGTTAATTTAAGCAAATGAATTTGTATTTCATAAATGAAAGGAATAGAGTATATTTCTCCGGCATGTAAGGACTCAGAAAATATACTGCCCAGCTACTGGTTTTGAAAAAAAAAAATACAAGAACCTGTGTAAAGATTAATTAGAATTAAGAGCTTAAGAAAGAGAGGCAGCATAGCAGGTCGACTGAAAACATGGGCTTGGCACCTCACTACCTGGGTTTCAAATCCTGGCTGCATTGACAGCTAGCAGTGTGACCATGGGCAAGTTATTAACTGTGCCTCTGTTTGTTCATTTATAAAATGGGGATAATATTAGCACTCACCTCATAGGGCTAGTATGAGTGTTAAATGAATTGTTATTATGTGCTTGCAATTCTTGGTACTTAGGAATCACAACGTAGTCATTTGCCAATTATAATAAGGAATGTGGACACTGAGGTATAAACGATTGAGAAATAAGCATTGAAATTATTCACTTAAACATAGAATTAAAACTAAATAATTCCTGTAAATGTAGTTCCTTAAAAATAATTTAAATGTCAAAGAACTTGAAAGATTATCTATGCATTATAAAAAGAATAGTGATTTATTAACAAGCTGTATAAAAATCCTAGTTTATTATTTTAAAGGAAGAAGTGTCAAGTCAGGGCAATAAAACCATGCTAAATCCCTTCCCTTGTATAGATAAGACTTAAGAGTTTCCATTCCTTTTTTAAATAAGTACAGAAATACCAACTAAAACTTAGTAAAATGATATTTTTGAAAAACTGTAAGATACTGATAGAATTCAAAGCAGGATATAATCTTTTCAATCTCTGGAGCATGTAAAATCAAGCAACATGTATTCCACATAGCAAAATACAGAAAATAGGGGAAAGAGCATAGAAGTATATGAATAGAAAATGGGAGGCAGTGTGTTATTTGGGGCCCTTTGATTACAAATTCAATACTTTTGGGTTCCCTAGGGTGAGAAGGGGCCCAGGGAAGTGGGGGAGCCCCGGCCACCAGCCCAGCACACACGATGGAGACCTGGAATGCCATTCAGCTGTTGGCCTGGTTGTGCTTGTTCCCTACACCAGTTCCCCACTGCAGCCCATCTGTTGTACTCTGAGCATCCCCAATACCACTGACTGACTTCTTTGTCATCTCCTCCTCCACAGGACTTTTCCATATGCTCTGTGTGTTTCAGGGGTTTGTATATTTCTCTTGACTGCTGACTCTCTTTGTCTTGCTTTCAAACTCCTGTAAGGTGAAGGACTGGGCTGCACAGTCATCACTACATAGGGTACCCTACTGAGCTCTTGAGTCTGGCCACTTCATAGAATCTCTTTGGATCAGATGCCTGATCCAAATAAGTCCTATTACTTACTTCTACTTTCTAGTCCTCCATCTCGTTCTCTTCCTGGCCCAGTTACCTCTGCTGAGCAGAGGTACAAAGCCCCAGGAAGGAGGTATGGGTGGAGTAGTCAATGTGGCTTCTCAGAGGGAGGTAATATCAAAGGATTATTGCATGGTCTTTTCATTACCCTGGAGGAGGGCCAAACAAAATAGAGTGAATGTAAATTATCTCAAATCTTCTTTTGTGAAAGAGTCACCATTTGTAAAATTCCAAGTATATGCTCTTTTACAAGCAAAGCAAAAAAGTTAAAACTAAGACAAGAACAACAAAGACCTGTATCAAGCAAATTCAAACATTAGAAAAGAATAAATGACAGTATTAATTTCAGATAAAGTAAAATAAAAAATATATACAGAATAAGACAAAGGGTCATTTTTAATTGATAAAAGATAATCATCTGAAACAGAGATTTATATACCAATCAATAATATCAAAATGATTTTAAAACCTGTAAGAAATAAAAAGAAATTTACACAAAACCAGAATACTTTAATACATTTGTGACATTCTTTAATGTATGAAGTAGACTAATTAAGAGGTTTAAATATAATTAATGAGGTTGCATAAATATATATTAAACAAGAGTTTATTTTTTGACATAGGCAATTTCCATAAAAATTTCTTGGATTTGAGAGGAAATGAAAACTATAATTATAAACTTGTTAGAAAGTACCTAAAACAAGAGCACTATTTATTAAAATGTATGGTTTGTGGGCAAAACAGAATTACTGGGCAAACTCATACCATTATGTGTTTGTTTTAATTAAGCAATAAAGAATGAAAGTAATGAATTAGGCATTCTGCTTAATAAATTTAAACATACTAATCTAAAAAATAAAGGGAGTATGAAAATAATATGAAATAAAGCTATCAGTACATTATAAAATAGGAAAACTAGATAAAAGGGATTTTAAAAATAATATCTGGTACATTAGGGATAAAATCTCAATAAAATAAATGACCTCTTGAAAGTATAATTTAAAAAAGATAACAAAAAATCAAAAGGGTAATACAAAAATGGATATACTCAAGGAAAAAGCAAATTTGACTTCATGAGTATTTTTAAATTTTGTATATCAAAGGACAATATCAACAGAGTAAAAAGACAACCCATAGAAAGGGAGAAAATATTTGCAAATCATATATCTTACAAGGGATTAATATCCAGAATATGTAGAAGGCTCCAAAAACTCAACAAAAACCCCAAACAACCCAATTCAAAAATAGGCAAAAAACTTGAATAGGCATTTCTCCAAAGAAGATATGCAAATGGCCAGTAAATACATGAGAAGATGCTCAACATCACTAATCATTAGGGAAATACAAATCAAAACTACAATGAAATGCCACCTCACACTCATTAATATGGCTATCATAAAACAAAAGCAAAAAAAAAAGTGTTCGTGAGGATGTGGAGAAAATGGAACTCTTGTGCACTGTTGGTAAGAATGCAAAATGGTACAGCTGCTGTGGAAAACACTATGGCAGTTCCTCAAAAAATTAAAAGTAGAATTACCATATGATTCGGCAATTCCAATTTCAGATATATACCAAAAGAATTGAAAGCGGGGTCTCAAAGAGATATTTGTACACTCATGTTCATAGCAGCACTATTCACAATAGCTAAAACATGGAAGCAACCCAAGTATCCATTGACAGATAAATGGATAAATAAAATGTAGTATATCCATACAATGCAAAATTATTCAGCTTTAAAAAGGAGCAAACATGGATGAACCTTAAGGACATTTTACTGAGTGAAATAAGTCAGTCACTAAAAGACAAATACTGTTTGTTTCCTCTTATAAGGAGTACTTAGAGTAGTCAAAATCAGAAACTGAAAGTAGAGTGGTGGTTTCCAGAGGGTGTGGGTGGGAGAAGTGAGGAGATAATGTTTAATGGGTATAAAGTTTTAGTTTTACTAGATGAAAAGAGTTATGGAGATGGATGGTGGTGATAGTTGCACAACATTATGAATGTGGTATTTAATACCACTAAGTTTTACATGTAAAATGATTAAGGTAGTAGATTTTGTGTCATGTGTATTTTACTACAATTAAAAATAGAGAAAAATTGATATACCATACATTAAGAGCAACATACTGTTATATAACACCCTATGGAGGTAAATTTGAAAATCTCAAAGAAATGGTGGTTGTTCTTGAAAAAATATACTTTTTCATATTGATTTAAAGAGAAGAAAAATAATTAGGGAAAAAATGTCCTCAAAGACTCCAGCTGATTTGAAAAGTATGTTATTTCAAACTTTGGAAATACAGGTAATCCACTTGTACCAAAGCATAGAAAAAGATGGATAGTATTTCAGAAGAAATTAATGTAAAAACTATCAAAGCCAACAAGAGTATTTGATAATATAGAAAAGATACATAGAAATCAGGAAATTCCTATATTCCAAGAAAAAGCAGATAGAAAATAGTATTTAAAAAAGCAAATTATATCTTTAAGAATACAAAAAATACAAAAATATATAAAGCAACAAAAAGCCAAAAATGAACATTTTTTTCATGTGTCTGTTAGCCATTTGTATGTCTTCATTAGAGAAGTGTCTGTTCATGTCTTCTGCCCAATTTTTGACATGATTACCTGTTTTTTGGGTGTTGAGTTTGAGGAGTTCTTTAGAGATCTTGGATATCAGCCCTTTGTCTGTAGTGTCATTTGTGAATATTTTCTCTCATTATACGGGTTGCCTCTTTATTTTGTTGACTGTTTCCTTTGCTGTGCAGAAACTTTTTATCTTGATGAAGTCCCAAAGGTTCATTTTCGGTTTTGTTTCCTTCGCCTTTGGAGACGTGTCTTGAAAGAAGTTGCCGTGGCCGATGTCGAAGAGGTTACTGCCTGTGTTCTCCTCTAGGATTTTGATGGATTCCTGTCTCACATTGAGGTCTTTCATCCATTTTGAGTTTATCTTTGTGTATGGTGTAAGAGAATGGTTGAATTTCATTCTTCTATACATAGCTGTCCAGTTTTCCCAGCACCATTTATTGAAGAGACTGTCTTTTTTTTTTCCACTGGTTATTTTTTCCTGCTTTGTCGAAGATTATTTGACCATAGAGTTGCGGGTCCATATCTGTGCTCTCTACTCTGTTCCATTGGTCTGTGTGTCTGTTTTTGTGCCAGTACCATNCTGCTGTACCATGCTGTCTTGGTGATCACAGCTTTGTAATAAAGCTTGAAATCAGGCAACGTGATGCCCCAAGCTTTGTTTTTCTCTTTCAACATTTCCCTAGTGATTCAGGGTCTTTTCTGGTTCCATACAAATTTTAGGATTGTTTCTTCCAGCATTTTGAAAAATGCCAGTGGTATTTTGATCGGGATGGCATTGAAAGTATAGATTGTTCTGGGCAGTACAGACATTTTAACAATGTTTATTCTTCCGATCCAAGAGCATGGAATGTTTTTCCATCTTTTTGTGTCTTCTTCATTTTCTTTCATGAGTGTTCTGTAGTTCCTCGAGTATAGATCCTTTGGTTAGGTTTATTCCAAAGTATCTTACGGTTTTTGGTGCTATAGTAAATGGAATCGATTCTCTAATTTCCCTTTCTATAGTTTCATTGTTAGTGTATAAGAAAGCAACTGATTTCTGTGCATTGATTTTGTATCCTGCCACATTACTGAATTGCTATATGAGTTCTAGTATTTTGGGGATGGAGTCTTTTGGGTTTTCCATATAAAGTATCATGTCATCTGTGAAGAGAGAGAGAGTTTGACTTCTTCTTTGCAAATCTGAATACATTAGCCATCAGGAAAATTTAAATCAAACCACATTGAGATACCACCTTACAGCAGGTAGAATGACAAAGATTAACAAGACAGGAAACAACAAATGTTGGAGAGGATGTGGAGAAAGGGGAACCCTCTTACACTGTTGGTGGGAATGCAAGTTTGTGTAGCCACTTTGGAAAACAGTGTGGACATTCCTCAAAAAATTAAAAATAGAGCTACCCTATGCCCCTTCAATTGCTCTATTGTATGTTTACCCCAAAGATACAGATGTCATAAAAAGAAGGGCCATACGTACCCCAATGTTCATAGCAGCCATGTCCACAATAGCCAAACTGTGGAAAGAGCCAAGATGCCCTTCAACAGACGAATGAATAAAGAAAGTGTGGTCCATATACACAATGGAATATTACTCAGCCGTCAGAAAAGATGAATACCCAACTTTTGTATCAACATGGATGGGACTGGAGGAGATTATGCTGAGTGAAAGAAGTCAAGCAGGGAAAGTCAGTTATCATATGGTTTCACTTGTGGAACATAAGAAATAACATGGAGGACATTAGGAGAAGGAAAGGAAAGTGAATTCAGGGAAATCAGAGGGGGAGAGGAACCATGAGAGACTGTGGACTCTGAGAAACAAGCTGAGGGTTTTAGAGGGGAGGGGAGCCTGGTGGTGGGTATTAAGGAAGGCACGTATTGCATGGAGCACTGGGTGTTGTACATAAACAATGAATCTTGGAACACTGAAAAAAAAAATCCAAAAATGTTTAATGTAACCAAATATAAAATGTGCTCTAGTCACATGAAGAAAGTAAAAAAAAAACAAAAACAAAAACAAAAACCAAAAAACGACTGAGGGCATAAACATGACTTAATACATGAGAAATATGCTATGTTTGTATACAGGAAAAATAAATATCGATATTAAATTCTTCTCAATTGTAATCCATAGGTTCAGTTCAATCTGAAGTTATTCTAGAATTTATCTGGAAGAGTAAAGGATATAGATTGCCAAATTTTTTTTAGAAAATAAAAATTATGAGGAAATAATTATAACAGTGGGGTCTTGGTATGTGGTTTGAATGTATAAATGGCCAAAACCAGAGATTACTATAGATTAGGATTATGAGCACTTAGATTTAGAAATATAGTTCACAGGTTCATGTGTTCATAAGCTTACAGTGATTTTGAGGGTGGTGTTTAAGATGGCTTCTTCCAATACCTTCCTACCAAAATAGATTGAGAGGTGGTCTTTCAGTGCTTTAAATCCAGGGTTATCCTTCAGCTTCTTGGTCATGTATTAGCTCATCCTTTTGGATACTGCCAGTTTTGTGGAAGTTGATAAAGACTTCTACGGTAGGCAGCTCTCCTTGAATATTCCTCAATAAGCCCTGAAGACCCTCAACAGTTAAAGCTACCTTGCTGTTCATTTTCATGTACTGATATGAACTAGAGTGAATCAACAGCTTACTCTTACCACAGAAATTTTATGTTCTCAAACTCTGTACTCTCAGAACATTTAACAAGTGGCTTCTGATGTTGATATTTCTTGAGCCCATATCTAAAATATTGCCCATTAGTTTCTTTGCTAGTGTGAGTTATTATTTATATATTCCAGAGGAACCCAGCATTTTCCTATGTTGCATGATTTGTTTTTGTCCATCAGAATCATTTCTAGCAGTGGAACCTCACGGGTGCAACTTTTGCCATTTTCTGAGAAATTTCAAATGTTTATAATATTTTATTTTTAAAACCGCTTTAAAAATGATCTCTACTTATGTTTCTATCCTCATCTTACCATATTCACACTGCTGTTGCATTTCTGTAATATGATGGAGTTAATGATGTTAGTAAAATAACTCAAAATTAGCAATGAAAAATATAGATGCATTAAGTAAATAAACAAAATAGACCATGGATGACCACTAATGGCACCTCTTGGTGCAGATGTAGCTGACATAATTTTGCTCTGGAACATAGTGTGATTCTTATTTATGAAAGTCCGTAAGTGAGGAGATTCTATAAAAATGTCATCACAAATCAAGAGATAAATTAAAAAAATGAAGGAATGACTTGTGGTTACACAGTAGTTAATTATTTGAAATGGAGATAGTGTTGGATCCTTACCTCACCCCATACACATTTTCAGAAATCACTGTCACCTACCACAGCACTCCCTGCTGCTGTCCAGATTGCTCTTAAAGTTCTCACCACCCAGGAGCATTCTGTATTTTCTTTTAACTTAAAATGTTTAGTCTACTTTGGTACATGTAGCAGAAACAAGAAAAGCATAAGCCATGACTTATATAGACCAGTAATGGAGGATCAGAGATTTAGAATGTTCTATGGTTGACTGGATAGATAGACAATCTCAGAGTTTAAAGCGGGGGCCTTCCCAATGCTTGGGACTGTGTATGTGGAAGGAATGACAAACCGGATAAGGTTAAATGTCTGCCACCAACCCTAATAGAATGGACCCGAAGTTGGAATTAAGCTGTGGAACAATAATGATTTTTGTTTGGGGGATCTCAAATTGTGAACTGAGATTTATATTCCCTACGATACTCTCCTTGAGAAAAAACAATATTGTTCACTGAAAGCTGGGGAGGAGATAGTCTTGGCACCATGGTGTTGGAAGATCCCTAGACCAACGAGCACTTTTCTAGCATTAAGGGGTGATTGCCAAAGAAGAAAATGAGGTCACCTCTTGACGCCTCTGAAGAAAAACATCTATGACTTGGGACAAATGTAGGGTTTCCAGATCACTCCTTCCATGTCTTCTGATAACTACACCCTTCACCAGTCTCTACTTGTAAAATAAATAAATAAATAAATAAATAAAATAAATTCATTATTTCAGTGATAGGAAGGTTTTATCATTAGAGTATATTTTGAAGAATCTTTATCTTTGTGAAAATATATCCTTTTGAGTCAAGCTTGAATTCTCTTATGCAAATTGGTATTTTAAAGTTAGCAAAATTTCTTAATAAGTCTGCAAGACAAAGTTGGTTCCATTTCTTTGACATTACATTGAGACTGGAGGGCATCTGTGGTACAGTAGGAAGTGTCCTGTCAGTGCTAATAGAGGATATTTCCCAACTCACCAAAGACAGGTTTGTGCCATAGGCAGTCGCTGCTTATGCCAACTGACCTTAAAGAGCAGTATCTATGAACAAGAGGAGACCTAGGCCAGAGTTTACAGGATGCATACATACTCTGAGAATATCAGTCTTCCCTGTGTGGAGAGTATAATTTAGAAGGTATTAGAAATTAAATATTTGGATATAGCTACCATCCAGAAGTCCTTATAACCAGACATAGACTGTCAAGTTGGAGATGATAGGAGATGGGGAGGCAGTGTTGGGAGACCAAGAATATAATTTGAAGGAGGTATAAAAGAGAGGTGAATCTCAGTGGGCAACCAGAAATAGTCCTCTGTCTTGTCCAGATCCCTATTTCCCTACTGCCAATGTCCACAGGTGAGAATTTACAGAATCATTGGGTACCTGCTCAATGATGATTATTGTTAATTCATCCTCGCCACTGATCCTGATCCAATTTATGTCTTAATCTAGGTGTGAGAAGCTGAGGAACTTTTGCTTAGGGAAGTAAGCATAGAGCTAAATCACAAACCCAAGAACACAGGGAGAGTCAAGGGTGTGTGTCATAGTAGGGAGGCAGTGTCATCCCTTATTCACCTTAGTTCACATTTAGAGAAGTCTCCCTCTCCCAGTAGTTCCCTGGGGAATGTCACCTTCTGGCCCCTGAAGACCCCCAAAGGTCACAGAGACTGAGATGACAGTCTCAGGTTTCCCCTAAGATACAGCTGATGCCTGGGTCTTGAGCTGGGCACAGGTTCATAATATGAATTGGAACATCAGGAAAAGCTTTGCAGGTGAGATAAGAATAATTTATAATTAGCACATTTCCCATTTAACAGCATTATTTGCATACAAAGTGGCTTTTATAATTGCTTGGGAATCATTTGTTGACCTTTAATCTTCAGCAGGCTAAACATTTTCCTTGTTTATACAATAATTTTCTCTGCAAACTCTTCTTTTTGATCTTGCTTGGGAAAGAAGGAAATCAAACTACAAAAGTTTGCAAATCCCTTTTGGGGGGAGGGACAAATAAATGAATTTTGATACTTAGTGTTGAAATTGGCAGACCTGAAGGTGCTTCAGGTTTCCAAATGGTTTTAGACTACTCACTTAGGTATTTAAAATATAGTTTCCCTGCTCTTATCCTACCTAGGCTGAATGAAATAGAACCTCTGGGTGGGGTCTAAGTCTGCGGAATTTCTGTCACTGAATGAATGACCAAGTTGGTCAACTGGTCTAACTGCTAATTTGAGATAAAGTTGGGCTATGGCAGTGTCATAAAATTCATCAGAATCTACCTCTCCCTTTCCCCTTGCCTCCACTCAATGAAAACCAGACACCTTCTTGCCAATCCCATGACACAAAGGATGTCCACCCTCCTGTCCTGGCTTGTATAAAGCATCTACACAGGGCCAGGCACTTTCACACAAACCTCAGGATGTCACTTAGTTCATCAACTAAAAACAAAGGTATTGTTATTATTCAAGTTTTATAGATGAAAAAACAAACACTGAGAAGTGGTAAGTAGTCTGTCCTGGGCTTCATAGCTAAGAACTACAGGCACAGGATTATAAACCAGGTACATTCTCTGCACTCCATGTAGCCTTTTTGAGGAAGAAAAGGCATCATGTTTCCTTTGTTCCAGGTGGGGCATTTTGGCTTTCACTCACATGAGAGAGAGAGAGAGAGGGAGAACCACTCTTGCACTGAGGGACTTAACAGTTCAGTGGGGAGACAAGAGAGCAACCCTCTGTTCTCTCAGTTGACAGCCACCTCCATCTCCATTGAGCCTCTCTATCCAAGGCACATTCTAAGGCAGACTCCTCTATGATCCCAGTCCTCTCCTCCAGAAGACTATGCTCTGTGAAGGCAGGGGCTGTGTCCTGTTGGGAGTTATGTTCATCTCAGTTCCCCTCTATTACTCCACCCCTCATGCCTGACCCATGGTCACTCATACTTTGCACGAGGTAACGATGTACTGTCTAAGAGGATGAATAAAGTGGAAGCATATAGATTAAAGAATAAGGTAAATCTGAGCCAGAGAGAGATGATATAAAGTATTTCCTAACTTGTTGGCTTTTTCAGGGACCCCAGTAGAAAAAGAATTCCTAAGGAGTTTACAGAATTATCCATTTACACAGTTGTTTTAGAATACCATGGATAGTGAGACAATTTCTAAGTCATATCCCAAAATAAATTGTTTATATTTAATACTTAATTAAATGATATATCTTGGTCCTCATGCCCAGGTCTGGCTATTTCTTGGAGACTTTGCTCAGGGCCCTCCTTGTCTCCATTAACCATGTCCAAATATATCTGACCTTCCTTCTCAACCTCAAAACTGGGAATTTGTCTGCATCAGTGGCATGAGACATGGAAACTTTAAACATATACATAGAATCTACCCATCCACTGGGTAATTTAGGTAGTGGATGAGAGTAACCAGATAGAAACAAGGTGAAAAACCCTTGAATAGATCTGGAGACCATATCTTGCCTCTGGGGAAAGTGGGGATGTTTATTCTGGACAAGAAAAGGAGTTAGGGCAGCTGCGTTGGTGCATTTGATGAACTGTCACAAGTAAGGAATAAACCCAAAGGAGGAATTATGATCTGTGTGTATAAATAAAACTTGCCTTTATTGAGAAGTCCCAAGTCCTTGGGAAATCCATATGATATGGATTTGTATTTTTTCAGTCTCAGCTTTCAGCTGGGCTTCCTTGAACCCCTTCTTCCTGAAGGGTAGCAGTGAACCTCTTATCCTAATTCTAGAATTTTTTTTTCACATTCAGTTAGTGAAATTTACACTGGGACAGTTTGTTTCTTTTTTTTTTCCTTTTCTCCCTCTTTTCTCTCTTTTTTAAGTATACTTGAAGATTTCGCATCAGGCATACAATTAAAAAATTTTTCAGTTTTATTGAGCTGCCCATATTTAAATAATACATATTCGATACATTTTGACATATGTACATATCAATTAAACTATTACCACAGTCAATATAGTGAACATATCTATCACCCCAAAAGTTTTCTGGTGCTTCCTTATAATCTGTCTCTCCAATGATTACTTCTTCTCTCACCCTGGCCTTAGGCAATCAATGATCTGCTTTCTGTCATTACACATTAATTTTAATTTCCTATTATTTTTTGTAAGTAGAATTATACAGTATATATTCTTTTTTTGTGTAGCTTTTTTCTCTCAAAATATTTAAGATTCACCCATTTTGTAGTGTGTATCAGAAGTTCATTCCTTTTTATGACTGTGTAGCATTCTGTTGCATGTATATAAGGCATACCCGTGTTATTGTGCTTCAGTTTATTGCACTTTATACTGTGGGTTTTTTTACAAATTAAAGGGTTGTGGCAACCCTGCATTGAACAAGTCTGTCAGTGCCATTTTCCAACAGCATTTGCTTACGTAATGTCTCTGTGTCACATTTTGATAATTCTTGTAATATTTCAAACTTTTTCATTATTATCATATTTATTATGGTGACCTATGGTCAGTGATCTTTGATATTACCATTGTAATTATTTTGGGGTTCCACAAACTGCCTTATATAAGTTGGCAAACTTAATTGATAAAGCTGTGTGTTCTGACTATGTCACTGACTGGACATTTCCCTGTTTGTTCCCCACTCTTTGGGCCTCCCTATTCCCTGAGACACAACAACATTAAAATTATACCAAGTAATAACCCTACAGAGGGAGGCTTCTAAATGTTCAAGTGAAAGGAAGAATCACATATCTCACTTTAAATCAAAAGCTAGAAGTAACTAAGCTTAGTAAAAGGCATGTCAAAAGTTGAGATAGGCTGAAAGTTAGGTCTCGCTCCAAACAGTTAGCCAAGTTGTGAATGCAAAAGACAAGTTCTTGAAGGAAGTTAAAAGTGCTCCTCCAGTGAACACACAAATGATGATAAAGTGATAAAGTCTTATTGCTGATGTAGAGAAAGTTTAGTGGTCTGGATAGAAGATCAGACCAGCCACAACATTCCCTTAAGCCAAAGCCTAATCCGGAGCAAGGCCCTAACTCTCTTATATTCTTTGAAGGCTGAGAGAGGTGAGGAAACTGCAGAAGAAAACGTTGAAGCTAGCAGAAGTTGGTTCATGAGGTTTAAGGAAAGAAGCCGTCTCCATGACATCAAAATACAAGGCGAGGGCGCCTGGGTGGCTCAGTGGGTTAAAGCCGCTGCCTTCGGCTCAGGTCATGATCCCAGAGTCCTGGGATCGAGGCCCGCATCGGGCTCTCTGCTCGGCAGGGAGCCTGCTTCCTCCTCTCTCCTCTCTCTCTGCCTGCCTCTCTGCCTACTTGTAATCTCCCTCTCTGTGTCAAATGAAAAAAAAAAATTTTAAAAAAAAAAAAAAAAAAAAAAAAACAAAATACAAGGCGAAGCAGCCAGTGGTGATGTAGTACAGCAAGTTATCCAGAAGGTCTCGGAAAGGTAATTAATGAAGGTGCCTATACTAAACAACAGATTTTCAAAAGATGAAACAGTCTTATATGGAAGAAGAGGCCACCTAGAATTTTGTAACTAGAGAGGAGAAGTCAATGCTTGACCTCAAAGCTTCAAAGGACAGGCTGACTCTCTTGTGACAGGCTAATAATAGCTAACTGGTGAGTTTAAATTGAAGCTGATGCTCATTTACCATTCCAAAAGTCCTAGAGTCTTTAAAGCATTATGCTAAATTTATTCTACCTGTGCTCTATAAATGGAACACAACCTGGATGACAGCACCTCTGTTTACAGCATAGTTTACTGAATATTTTAAGCCCACTGTTGAGACCTACAGCTCAGAAAAAAGTGATTGTTTTAAAAATATTACTACTCATTGTCAGTGCACCTCAGCACCCAAGAGATCTGATGATGTACAGTGATATTAATGTTTTTATACCTGCCAGAAACATCCATTCTGAATGGATCAAGAAGTAATTTTGACTTTCAAGGTTTATTATTGAAGAGATGAATTTTCTAAGGCTATAGATACCATTGACACTGATTCTTCTGATGGATCTGGGCAAAGTAAATTGAAAACCTTGTGGAAAGGATTGACCCTTCTAGATGCTGTTGAGACCATTTGTGATTCATGAGGAAGAAGTAAAAATATCAACAGGAATTTGGAAGAAGCTGATTCCATCCTTCATGAATGAATGAAGGGTTCAAGACTTGAGTGGAAGAAGTAACTACTGATGTGGTAGAAACAGCAAAAGGACTAGAATTGGAAGGGGAGCTTGAAGATATGACTGGATTGCTCCAATCTCATGAAAAATTAATGGATGTATAGTTACTTCTTATGGATGACCTAAGTGGTTTCTTGTAGATGTCTTCTATTCTGAAGTTTCTTTGTTGAAATAACAAAGGGTTTAGAATATTACATAAACTTAATAAAGCAGTGTCAGGATTAACTCCAATCTTGAAAGAAGTTCTACTATGGGTAAAATGCTATCAAACAGTATCACCTGCATAGAAAAATTGTTCATGATAAGAAGAGTTAATAGATGAGGTAAACTTCATTGCCTTATTTTAAGAAATTGCTGCAGCTTCCCCAGCCTTTAGCAACCGCCACTGTGATCAGTAGACAGCCATCAACATAGAGGCAAGACTTCACACTAGCAGAAAGATAAAAATTTATTGAAAGCTCAGATGATGGTTTGCATTTTTAACAATAAAGTATTTTTATTTTTTTTAAAGATTTTGTTTATTTGTCAGAGAGAGTATAAGCAGGGGAAGCAGGAGGCAGAGGGAGAAGCAGGCTCCCCACTGAGCAAGGAGCCCAGTGTGGGTCTTGACCCCAGGACCCTGGGATCATGACTTGAGCTGAAGGCAGATGCTTGACCTAGGGACGCTTAAGGCGTCCCTATCATAAAGTATTTTTAAATTAAGGAATGTGTAATTTTTAGACATAATGCTATTGCACAGGTAATAGACTGCAGTATACTGCAGACATAACTTTTATATGCATTGGGAAACCAAAAAGTTCATTTGACTTGCTTTATTGCCACAATTAATTTTATTGCAGTGGTCTGGAACCAAACCTGCAATATCTCTAAGATATGCCTGTACCACAATTTGTTTATCTGTTTTCCTGTTGATAGACATATGGGCTGTTTCCAGTTCTTGACTATTACAAATAAAGCTGCTATGAGCATCCATGTACAAATCTTTGTGTAAACATACGTTTTTATTTCCCTCTGGTAAAATACTTACAATTGGAATGGCTTGTTCATATCGTAGGTGTTGTTTGACTTCCTGAAAAACACTAAACCCTTTTCAAAAATGCTTGTATCATTTTACATCCCCATAAGAATGTACACAACTTCCAGTTCTTCCACATCTTTGTCAACACTGGGTACAGTCAGCCTTTTAAATTTCAGCCTTTCTATAGGTGTATAGTGTGGTATCTCAATGTGTTTTTTATTTTTCTTTCTCTAATCAGTATCTTTGCATGTGCTTATTTTAAAATTTTTTTATCTTCTTTAATTAGGTGTCTGGTGAAATCTTTTGTTCATATTTCTAATGGGTTGCCTGTTTTCTTGTTACATTTTGGGAGTTCTTTATGTGTTCTGGATATAAGTCCTTATCAGATATATGTATATATAAATATATTTGTCAGTATTTTCTCCCTGTCTGTGAATTTTGATTTTCTTATGAATTGTCTTTTGAAGAGCAGTATTTTTAATATGAGGAAGTCCAGTTTATCAATTTCTTTCTTTTTTATAGATTATGCTTTTGGTGTCATATCTAAAAAACCATTGCTTAACCCTGGAATGTAAAACTTTTCTCCAGTTTTCTTCTAGAATTTTTTTTCTTTTAGGATTTACATTTAGCTATGATCTACTTTGAATTAATATTTGCATATTACAAGGTCACTTTGGGCATGTGCATATTCTGTTGTTCCAGGACCTTTTGTAGGAAAATTGTCCTTCTGAACCATATTTTGCACTTCTTAGAAAATACATTGTCCATATATGTGGTGATCTACTTTTGAACTCTCTGTTCTATTCATTGGTATATTTGTGTATCTTTATGCCAATACCACCTTGTTTTAATTACTATAGATTTGTAGTAAGTCTTGAAATAAGGTAGTGCTCATTATCCAATTTTGCTTTTTAAAGTTGTTCTTCTGGGTTCTCTGTATTTCCGTATGAATTTTAAAGTCAATTTGTCAGTTTCTACAAAAAATGCCTACTCAGATTTTGATTGGAATTGCATTCGCTCTATAGATGAATTTGAGAAAATTGACATCTTGGAAATAATATCTTCTGCCCCATGACCACATTTATTTAGGCCTTCTTTAATTTCTCTCAGTAATTTGTAGTTTTCAGTGTGTAGATTTTGTCAAATATTCCTCTCAATATTGCATGTTTTTTATGGCACTTTAAGTGTTTTGTTTGGTGTTTTTTTAGTTTTAATTTGCAATTTCAGTCTTCTTTGTATTGAGACTGGGAATGGGAGGAAAAGATTGTAGCTTATTGAAGGGAGAGCCATCTGTGGCCTCTCAGAAAACCCTGAAGAGAGATGGCTAGTTGCAACATTTCACATTGAGTTGGGACTTTGGCCTTACACACAAATCAAGACAGCAGGAAAAGTTCCAAAAACATATCTGGGTACAGAAGTTACCAAGAAAGAAAGCTTATCAAATATTCCAAAGAACTCCTTACAGATCAGAAGGTCATTAAATGGTTGAAGCAGTTACTGACTGATAACAGAATAAGAAATTCTTATCTGGGATGTAGGAAAAGTAATTTCTATATTTGCATCATAAATTCAATATACTTAGTCATATGCAACATTTTTAAAAAAAGAATTAAAATGGAATAGAGTATCATAGAATAGGATAAGATAATACCTGTAATAGCTGAACCACATATAGTAGTAGAATTTCCTGCAGCTTTAATTTTCATTCTCTTCCTCTCTCATTCAATTACATGTATGCACTCTGCTGCAATGTAAAATGGAGTTCTTATTGTAGATCGCAATTTTGAAGCTCCTGAGCTAAGGGACTTTCCATCTGTGAGGCTGTGATTCCCTGAAGTGGCAGAAAGATAAGGCTATTGTTGACCACCTTTTAGGTCTTCCCTTTAAGTCAAAATCTGCTTTGAGTTTGCCAACCTTAAGGTAATACTGAGCAACATTTCTTAAAACAGACTGCTGCCTTTGTACAATAATGGAGAACCATGAATATAGACAATTGTAAGGTGGTCTGTGCCCTATCTCACTCCACCAACTCCATGACTTTGAAGGAGGCCTGATTCAGAGGAGTGGAACTGGTGTCTTCTCTCCACAGAGGAGGACTTGGAGCCACATGACTTGCCATGAAGCAATCAAGCAACACATAGCTAATTCTCCAGTGCCTTGTAGTTGTCTACACTGTTCTCACACTGTGTTTCAAGTCCCTGAAACAAGGGACTGCTTTCAGAAGGCTCTCCCAGTTACTTGGCAAACAGAAGAAATATCCCTGGAATAACTCAGACTGAGACAACATGTAAATAAGTGCTAAGCTGCATGTAACATTAAATACAGGAGTTTAAAGGCAACAGGAAGGGAATGAGCAAATGGGGATGCTTTCTCTGAGGTGGACTTGGACAACTCATGAAGTATGGAAAATTCAGGGTGAAAAAGAGGCCAGAGTGAGGACCAGTATAATCAGGAGAGGCAGCCTGAAGATGTTGGCGTTCTTGTTTGTGACAGTCCTGTGGCTTCTATCGGGCCAACCCTTCTCAGCAGTGACTCAGCACGTTGATTTCAGAGGTAGCCTGTGGGCACTTCCATGCCTCTGATGGGTTTATAATGAAAATGCTGACGCACTGCTAAGTTGCACTGGGACCGTTGAGCAGCACTACAGAATTGAGTGCGTCATTTCCCCTGAACAATGCAGCTCATTCATTGCCTGAAGTGTGACCATTCATGTTGAAAATGAAATTCCACAGAGTGATCTGCTTGGGGAAATTATTCAGACTACTCACTTAGAGATCTTGCTATCTTTTGTAGTCCTCAATTAAGGCTCACAAGAACCTCTCCAGGGTAAATTGGTGCCAATCCAGGCATTGAGAGTAGAAGAAAAAGTGATGAAAGCCCAGAGCTTGTATGAACTTTCAAAAGTCATCTCTAAGGACCCCAGGGAGCAGCTAACATTGATTATAACCAGAACACCTAGAATATTGGTGTAAAGGGAAAAAAAAAAAAAAGGCCTTAGAATTAGGAGACCTTGGTGCTAGTTCTGATTCCTCCTGAAGCTACCTGGTTGCTTTTGGGTAATTCAGAAATACACATGTTATTAGACATATAAGGAATAACTTAGCCCAAACATCTGTTTTTTTAAAATAGGAAAACATAAGGCAGAGAAAGAAAAATCTAATAGTATGTGGATTTCCATCACCTCCAATTAATAATTTTGTGGGGTTTTGTGTGTTTTCTTTCTAATATTTTGTGTTTTCTTTTTTTGTGTGTTTTTTAAATATGCAAATAACTTTTTTGTGTTTTCTTTTTTAATATACAAATAATTAATATGTATAGATAAAGAGTCTTCTTGGACCCTTTATCCAATATGCAACCATTATTGTGAGTTTGACTCTTTCAGCCTGTTAAAACATTCTATAGAGTTGATTACATATATGTGTATGTACATTATAATTACTAGGGATTTAAAATTTTTACATAATAGGCATCAATGCTGTGTATAAAGTATTATTCTGAAAATTGTTTCCTTATATACATTTGGATTTATTTCGTGTTTTCTCTTCATGTTACCTTTTCTTTACTTCTTTTCCCCCCTTCATTAGCAGTCTTTTTGGGTTGATACAATTTTCTGTCTTTCATTCTTTGCTCCCTCATGGTGGTTTGTAAGTTATGCATATTATTTCTTTTCTCTATTGGTTGTCCTCAAATTTTCTTTTCTTTTTTTTTTTAAAGATTTTATTTATTTATTTGAGATAGAGTAAGCAAGAGAGAGAGAGAGAGAGCACAACTTGGGGGAAAGGCAGAGAGAGAGGAGAAGTAGACTCTCCACTGAGTATGGAGCCTGATGTGGGGCTCAATTCCAGGACCTTGAGGTCATGACCTGAGCCGAAGGCAGGCACTTAACCGACTGAGCCACGTAGGGGCTCCACCTTCAGATTTTCAGTATACATATTCCATTACTAATTTGTCAACAAAGTATACAAGGAAGGACCTTAGTAGACCTCATACTCCTTAGATTTCCTCACTCCCAATTTTCATGCTATTGCTGTTTAGAATTTTAATTCTAACATGTTCTAAACATAAAAGAAGCATATGCTCTTTATTGTGCACAGTATTTATGTATTTTTATCACTATATCCAATTTCTTTGCTTACCAACTTTCTCAAATCCTACTCCTCACTTCTGAATTTATTTTTCTTTTGATTAGATTATATCCTTTAATAGTTCTTTCAGTGAGAATCTGATAGTAATAAACTTAGTCCTTAAAAGCCTGAAGATACCTTCACTTTACATTTACTCATGAAGGCATAATATTGTACATTCACAATTATTTTCCCACAGCACTTTGAACAAATTCTTTTATTAGTGAAAAAAATGAGCTATCAATCAGGTTGCTCTTCTTTTTAGGTAATTTGTTTCCTCTGGTGGGTTTTATGGTCTTCCCTCCATTGCAGTGTCTATGCGTAGATGTATTTTTATTTCTCCTGCTGGGCACACAATGGGTTTCCCTAATCTGAAGATTCTTATCTTTATAATTCTACAAAGTTTCAGCCACTACCTAATTCGTTTTGACACTCTCTCTCATTCTTTTTATTTTTTTCCTTCTGAAATTCTTAGACATGTTGGTACTTCTCAGCCTTGATGTCAATTTCTTTCATTTTTTTTTTTTCCTACCACTTTGTCTGTTTTCATCCTGGGAAATTTTCTCAATTTTAGCTTCCACTTTGCAATTTCTTTGGTTGTGTTAGCATAATATTTAACATACTATCAAGTCTCCCATTCTCCTCCCTTATGTCTTTGAGGATTTCTAAGATACTGATTTTTAAACATCTTTTCAGATGTTTCAATTATTTCTATTTCCATGAGTAAGAATTCCCCCATTTCTTTAATTTCACTCATATCTTGGGGATTTCCTTCCTGTGCCTCTTTCCTGGAAAGTCATTTTATGATTGCCTTAGCCAATGCCTTTTGGTGTCTAGATGCAGAAAGCTTTATTTCAGCAGCTCATCAATACTCTCAGTATTGCCTATAATAGCCTGGAAACCAGGTTCATGTGAGAATCTTGACTTTGGCAGTAGGCTCTGGGAGAGGACTATGTTTCCCTATGCCACCTGGGCAGACAAGAGAAGATACTCCAATCTCTATGACACATAGTCTGAGCCCAGTTTGGAGCGTGCCCATTCCCATTTGAGGGCCCCACCCGGACCATCCATACATACCTAGTCTCATCCCTTTGGTGACCATGGGCCTTTCCTTTTTGGTGCTTGGATGTTTTTTCATAATATTTAGTGTATTTCTATATTTATTTTAAAATAAATGAATTTATTATATTCCATGTGTTTGGATTGGAGGGGGTTTGTATTATACATAAACTTTCCTCTATCATGAAAGTACCTTTCATTTTTCAGACAGGAAACTGAACCCCAGAAAACTGAGACAGCTTATCCAAGCAACAACCTAAATATTGCCAAAAGGTAGATCAGGAAGCACTTCTCTACCTTAAACACATTGTACATTTTTCCTTTGCCTCAAGATTCTTGATGTTTATGATGGAGAAAGTAATGTCAACCTTGCCTTTTTCAATTCATTTTTGTAGGAACTGACATTGCAAATAAATGTAAAAGTATTTAGAACATTAAAAGTTTAGCATATTATTGGTGTTAATCATTTTTTTAAATTTTATTGTGATGGAGATTATAAATTATGTCATATTTACTTTCTTTTCTTAAAAGACTTTTTTTTATTTGAGAGAAGAGAGCATGCACACAGTGGCGGGGGGGGGGCGCAGAGGGAGAAGGAAAAGCATACTCCTCCCTGAGCAGGGAGCCAGACTCAGAGCTTGATCCCTGGACCCTGGGATCATTACCTGAGCTGAAGGCAGACACTTAACTGACTGAGCCATCCAGGTGCCCCATATTTACTTTTATTGCTAAGAAATTACTTTTGATTTTTCCACTATAGAATTTGCTTTTTTCATATACCACTTCTGCCCTCAGAGTCATTTTGGTATTAAATAAAATAAGACCTCTTGGAAAGTGATTTGCTAGGATCAACTCATAGAGAATAAAGAATAAATTTTATTTTCATATATTCAACAAACATTTGTTGAATGCTGGTATATCCATACACTTAGGTGTTGCCTAATATAGTAAATACATTATTTTTTAAGGAAACAACCTTTTTATTAGATTTATTTAAAAAATTACAAAACTAGAATTCCTGTACACCCTACATCCTTTTTCCCTATATTAACATTTATATCAGTATGGTACTTTTATCACAATTAGTGAACCCGTATTGCTATGTTATTATACTATTATTCAGATTTCCTAGGTTTTTATCCTTTTTTCCTCTAGATCCCATACAGGATACCACATTACATTTAGTTATCATGTCTCCTTAGACTCCTCTTGCCTGTGGCAGAAAGTCAGACTTCCATTTTTGAATGACCCTTGACAGTTTTGAGGGATAATGGTCAAGTATTTTGTAGAAAGTCCCTCACTTGGGATTTTTCCAATGTTTTTCTCATGACTAAAGTGGGGTTATGGCCTTCTGGGGGGAAGACCACAGAGCTAATTCACCATTCTTATCACTTCATATCAAGAGACCATGCTATCAAGATGACATCATTTCTATGTTTGAGGTAATGTTTGTAGGTTTATCAACTAGAAAGTTAACTCTTTTTCCTCTCTCCATATTGTATGTAATCTCTTTGGAAGGAAGTCACTATAAGCATCCTGCACTGAAGACAGTGGGGAATTATGTTAAACCTTGAGAACTGGTTACCCACATAAGTTATTTGGAACTGTTCTGCATGGGGTATTTGTCTATTCTCCCCCATTTATTTATTTAATCATTTACTTATGTAAGTATGTACTTGGAGTTCAGGACATGTCACTTCAAAATATATCATTTTAGCATATTGATTTTTTTTTTTAGTTGAAAGCATTGAGAAACAGATACAGAAGGATTCTCTGACTTTCCCCTTTCTACCTAAAACCAGGTCCTAAAATTTCCCACGAAAAAAATATCCTCTTGGTATCAGATCAAAAGGAACATTCTTTTCACCAGAGACTGGGAATCATCTCCAAAGTGTACAAGCAAACCTAGTAAAATAATCCTTATCTTCCATTATTTTTTCCCATCTCTTTCCTAGTCATTGTCCAAAAATTTACTGCCCCTATTCTAAATGCCTGTGTCTTGTCATATCCCCACAATTTATTGTTTGTTCAAAAAACTATATAAGCTTTTGGGCCTAACAGCTTCTTTATGTCTTTATTTTCCTTCTGAAGATTCCTGTACACATGTAAAAATATTATGTAAAATTTGTATCCCTCTTCCTGTTAATGTGTTATGTCAGTTTAATTCTTAGACCCAGCTGCAGAACCTAAGAGAGTAGAAGCAAGTTTTTCCTCCCTTACAGACTCATGAATATTTATTTTACCACTTTATTTATTTTGTTGTTCAAATTGTTCCGGCTTTGGCCATTGGATGCTCTTGCCTCTTTGTGTTCCTTTGACATTCTCACCATCTGTGTGTGTCTATGTGTATTTAAACTCTTTTCTTACTTTTTAAAACTCTTTTCTTACTTTTTGTGCTGCAAGATTCTCTAGCTTATTTTATATATTTCCTGTCCCAGTCTTCAAATGATCCATTTCTCCAAGGAGCCCTGGTTCCTTTTAGTAAGGAGATTATTGAATAAAAGGAAATGTTGCACTGAATCCAACATGACTAGACATTGTTTTCTTTATTTATCCCCACTTATAAAATATTTGGTACTTGTTCTCCTGTAAGCCTCATGGGAATGCTGAGAGCAGAGTGAATGGCCTCATAAAACCATTAGATTTCTTTGAAAGGGAAGACTTTCAAAATAGGGATGTACAACTCTTGGAGAAAATTAGGAAACTCCTTCAAAAATAACAGAGAACTTCACTCTTAATCGCCGGTTGAGACCATACATATCTTCTAAATGTGGGTCTCATACTGATTTATCAAAAGGAAATGTCTTTTTTTTTTTTAAAGATTTTATTTATTTATTTGACACAGAGAGAGAAATTACAAGTAGGCAGAGAGGCAGGCAGAGTGACAGGGAGAGGAGGAAGCAGGCTCCCTGCTGAGCAGAGAGCCCTATGCGGGCCTTGATCCCAGGACGCTGAGATCATGACCTGAGCCGAAAGCAGAGGCTTTAACCCACTGAGCCACCCAGGCGCCCAAAAGGAAATGTCTTAATTAAAAGAGCAGATTAACTTGGAAATATACTAAATTTCAAGGAATGGAATCCCTTTTCTTTACTCAGAACCAAGGGCAATACCTCAGCAGTTATTAATAAGCTATTGTTGCTGCTTTAAACAAAGAACCTAAAATGTTTATTATAGCAGTGTATCTTTTTATGTGTGCCAAACTCCAAAGCCTAGTTTTATTTGTAAAGTTCCCCAACAGGATGGTTGCTATAGATATAGCAAAAGCCCAAAGGGCAGCATGCTGAGCCTTTGGAAAAACAGTTCCATTTCCAAAAGCAAGGGATAGATATTAAGGCTTAAAGGGAGTTGATCCTTAGGATAAAGTCATAGCTAATGTAAGGGTTTCAGAATAAAATCTAAGATTTCAGGGAAATCTAGGGACCAATTATGTGATGTTCAAAAGAAACCATGAATATGAGTGAGCCTTAGTTTTACCCTATGCTTAAGGCAAATATGTGCAAATCATGCTGCTTAATGTTGGGGAATAAAGACTATTTTTGTTTCTTCTTGAGATAATGATAATGAAAGAAGAGAATGAAATGAAGAGGAAAGCTGGGGTTCTAGGCACCAGAGTTAAAAAACTTCAAACTCAGGGGCCTAGAACTCTAGGTGCCTTTAATTTCAGCCCAGAAATAACCACAGGGATGGAATTTGACTTTGGTCTGGTCCTCTTTCAGAGAGAAAGGGACCAGATCCTATGTGAAGAGTTTCTCGTGACCTTTTCTCTGAATTTGCCTCTTCCATCTGAATTTCATGGTAAAGTTGCTCATGTACCAATCTTCAAGACAGCCAATTAGTTTCTCAAATGGAGTTTTCCATCCTGGGAAGGCCAGGTGTACGAGCCCTCCTTATCTTCCATCAGCTCAAAGACAAAAATGTCTTACGAATGTAAGATTTGTAAAAATTTAACCTCTCAGTAATGTGTATAGAAAAAAAAAGGAGGAAACAATGTGGCAGAGGGGAGGCCAAGCAGAACCAGAATGGCCACAGGAAGCATGATCTTCCAGTGGTTCTCATTGGAGCCCAAGAGATGGGTTGTCTTCGTGAGAAGCAAATTCGCCACTGGGAAAACAATCTGATCCTCACGTAACATTTGACCATTGAAGGAGAACGGGATGCTAATGAAAGCAATCCAAAGGGCGGCACTTCAAAAGCAAATCTCCTTTATTCGCTGACTGAACCCACTTTAGTGCTGAGTTGCTGATAGAGAATAAGGAAGGACAGAGTGAGCGAGACTAGCAAAGAGCTGGACACACATGTGTCCTCCACATCAGCTGCCTTCTTTATCTTGACCATCTGGGAAGTATCCCAGATTCTTATTCAGATTTGTCTCTTTGGTGATATTGGCTATTCTTCTTAAAGCCATCGTTTCAAGGCTCAGGAGGAACTGCAGGGTAAGGTATCACTCTTTCTCTAACTTTGTTCCCTCTTGCTAACATTTGGAAATTCATTTCTACCTGTTCATGGAGGAAATTATTGGCTTCTAAGTTTCTTTTGCTTTTCCTCCCCATCCACCAAAAAACATAACATTGTGTGCGTGTATGCACATATAATCATTTTCCTGTTATTAAAAGATTTGAGGTGCTTGTTAGCCAATAATATAGATGATTTGAAAACCTTTCGAGGATGGGATCCTACTTTCAATGGCATGGAATGATACAGCTGTTATTTCTCAGAGAGCATCTCCCAATTAGTTTACTTTCAACCCCCCTCCACGCCTACAACTCCAACCCCAATTTAGATTACGGTGTTAAAAAGAACATCATAAAATGTAGCCTCGTACAAGGAGATGATCTAATTATTCAGCCTTGCTGTACCAGCCTAATAAATTATGCAGTTTTGCCCGCAGTATTTCACCTGAGAGAACGAGTGTGTCAAACACTATAGCACATGAATTCTCCAGCCAGCCTGTGGAGATGCCAGAACAGTGAGTGTTTAGTGCCACGAGCTGTAAGTTGCTTTTACAGAGCTTGAAGAGTGAATGTTAATAATTGATATTTGGGGGGGGGGGTTGGGGTTGAGAACGTACATTATCCTGAAGGGACTTGTATGCACATAGAATATACTATATGTGATAATTGTTGTATATTTAATAATGTTCAAAAAAAGGGCATGCTGTCACCTAATTATGTGTATATTATTCCATAGTGGTAATGAAAAAGCTAAAGGGAATCCCCCAAGAGTTCAAACAAGTTTATTTGAGACGGGTGAAAATCAGCCTCTTGAGGCTCCTTTTAGTAGAAGAGGACACATTTACAGATCTATCTGTGCACGTGGGAGGAAGTTCCAGAATCTGTTCCAACTATTCAGGTTCACGGAATCACTGTTAAATGGAAACCTTCTAGTCCACCCTCACCATGGTGTGATTACAGAGCTGAAGTGTGTGGCTCCCGGTTGACTGTGTAGCCTTCTGACTGGACTAATGGAGACCTGGGGTTTGATGACCTCTGAGAACGTTGTATGGGAAGGAATATAGATTCTATGTCAGGGTGGGTTTAAAGGCAATGATGATAACCTGGTGTTCTCATTTTTGTTTTATCAATAACACTCTTGAGAATAAAGTGGATATTGCACATTTATTATGGCTAAAAACTCCATGCTAATTGGCCTTAGCAATAAAAGAAGTATAGTTAACAAATCGTTGCCTTATATTCAGGTTAACTGGTTAATGTTAAGGGAAATTTTACTGGATGTGTAGGCCATACTTTTATATCAGCTAGCCATATTCAATCAATGAATTTTTATGAATTAAAAACAACTTCCAATTTTTAAACCTCTTTTTGAGGTTTAAAAAATAAAAGCCCTTTCCAGGTAAGGTACCTACTAAATTGATTGACAAAAATAACCCCCTGCCTTACATTCTATTATATAAATGTTGCATGAAGAGAGAATGCCATGAGGTGAGGAGAAATGCAAAGTAGGGGGTAGTTTGCTGAGAGGAGATGCCTGTCTTTGGTAGCAGCTCTCTCAGCTTTGCTCAGAATGCCTAGATAGGAGATGTCAGTTGTAGCCTTGACCACGATATGGAGCTAGTTGTGAGCTGGGGTTTACCACTTGGTGCTGAGCAAGGGAACCACTGTCCCAAGATCCTTTCCTCCAGCATCCCAGCATCCCAGCAGCAGTGAGGTCCTGGAGCTTCCTCCAGCAACACCAGTCGTCAAACAGCATAAATGGCTAGTGATGAGCATTACCATTCAGCTGCTGATGGAAGAAGGAGAGCAGTAGTTCAGATCACAGGTTCTGATTTGGAGCTCTGCTTAAAGCAGAAGGATCTCCATTAGAGCATGAGGTGGAAAGATGACGTGGAGAGGCTGGTGGGGACAGAAAGGGCATGGAAATGGAGGAGTAGAGAGTATTGTTTCATCGGCCTATATGAGATAGTGGTCATTCAGAACAGAATTGATCTTTTTTTCAAAAAAGGGAGTGAGAGAAGCAGACTCCCCACTGAGGAGGGAGCCTTATTCGGGCGAGGCTCAGTCCCAGGACCCTGGAATCATGATCTGAGCGGAAGGCAGATGCTTAACTGTCTGAGCCACACAGGCGCCCCCAGAATTGATCCTTATATTGAAATTTAGAAGATAATTTTTCTAAAAGATCAGATGGGGTTGCGATCAGATTTTGACCTTACCTCCTTAATATCCCATGTAGCTCTTGTGTATTTCCTGGTAGCCACTGGAGAACACACTTTCCTGAGAGGCTGCATCATGAGATGAGGGCATTTGATTAGGAAAATAAACACGCACACACACAGACACTTAATTTGAAAAGGAGTCTTGTCTTTAATCCAACACTAGCCTTAATGTGCAATAAGTTGTAAACACTTTTACTACATTTCATTCCAGCTTAAAAATTCTATGATTATATTTATATAGGCTTTTCTTGTTTATAATTTAGTGCCTATGGCAATATACTTATTATTTCCTAGGGGGTATTACTTTCCTTGACCTTGTATTTTTAAGGAAGGCCGAAATACTACACTTTAAAGACAAATGTCATCTGAGCACTTGAGCACCATAAACAGCTGCTATGCAGGTGCTGGTTTGGGGAGTTGTGTGACTCAGGCCTTGTGAAGGGGGGTTGCACATACATTGAGCTAAGGATACCCAGAGGATGCTGAGTGGATTCATTATCAGATCAATAATCTGCAAACTGTGAATATGCAGGAAACCAAAGTCTGTTGGCTTTTCAATCCATTGTGAAAATAAGGGTCTTTACGTGGACTCAGAGAGTGTTCTGGTCCAGTGAGCCAATAATTCCCATCATATCATCGAAAATGTATTACCCCTGTAGGCTGCAGAATGCCTGAGGGATGCTCTTCAGTAATCAAGTATCTTGCATAGTAGATTATGCATTAACTTTATAGTCAGCTCTGGGACCTAACTGGTAAATAACACACAGTTAGGTACATTTTACCTACATTTGACTAGAGCCTGTCTGAAGGCTCTGGAGAAAATGGTGAGGCTTTACAAGTGTTTCATGTAGACTCAGGTAGGAGAGAAGTAAGATATAGTCGCTCTGGTCATGTGGCATTTTCTGATGTATTTCTAGACTCTCACTGGAAGAAATGAAAAAAAGGAAGAGGTGAAGGCATGGAGGAGAGAAGAGGAAAGGAGGAGGGAAGGAAGGGAAAAGTTTTCAATCGGCAATAATCGCGCCTCGGATAAACCTCATTGGCTGCGATACTGCCACTGCGCAAAGCTTGGGAGGGAAGGAAGGAAAGAAAGGAAGGAAGGAAGAAAAATAAACCTGACAGGTGTGTGTGTGTGTGTGTGTGTAATTGAAAGTTCAAGCTTGCAAGTCCAACATATTTCATTGGGTTACTAATGGCAAAAGTCTTCAAACAGTGAAGAGAAGAATTTTTGTTAAGTCAACACTGCTAAATGTAAATATGAGTAGAGGTTGAACTAGAACATGGAGCAGTCATACAGACATAAAGGAATCTTGCATTTCATGATAGAAATTATTCTGGGGCAGTTGGAAATACCTCCAGTATTGACTAAAACAGACAAACAAATAAACCTGGAGATACCCAGAATGTTTCCTTAGTAGTAACTAACATTTGCAGAGCCCCTTATAATTTACAAGGCATTTTACAGCAATTACCACAGTTAATTCCCACAATAACCCTGTGAGCTTAAATATTAGACTTCCTATTTTACAGCCAAGGTAAGTACTGCCCAGGGAGGTTAAGTCACTTTTCCCAGGGTCACTCAGGAGTCATCCATAAAGCCAGAACCCAAAGCCAGATCTTTTGACTATCGATTGTCCTTCTATCTCAACCTCTCTGCCTTCATATTCATTGATCCCTCTGCAAATAGTTACTTTATAAAGTAGAGATGGAACTACTTGCAGCATGTCCTTGACACAACCCCGTGGGCACCTGTTCTTAAAACCAACACAAAAACTGGGGCTTGGAGGTCTAAAATTTCAGTAATTTTTTTTAAAAGACAGAACTAAGATGTATGTTGCTTTTTTCCCTTCAAAATTGCAATTCTTTAAGGTATTTCTAACTTCTTTAATAGTAAATCTCTATCACCACAGTTGAGCTTAAAAATAACACCACACAAGTTGCTGAGTGTCAGGTCATTAAATGTGAGCCTGCTTGTAGATACTAATTTTTGAGAGTCATTGATGGGGGGTGAAGGCAGTGCAAGTGGACAGTCAGGGTTGTTCCTGCATCTTTGGTGTAAGACGTGGGACCAGGTCCTGTGAAGGGAGCAGTGCTGAGCAAGTAACCACCTCTGCTCTCAGAGGAACCCACAGTTTATTGACAGACACACCTACACACCTGGGCAGAGGGGAGAACACAAAGGTGGGGGAAATGAGAAAGCTTGTGCCCTGTGTAGGAATCAGAGAGTGAGTCAGTTGATTAAACCAAAGGACTCATCTTGGAAAATAGTGCAGAGATTGAAATGCCAGACTGAGAAGTCAGGTTATATACTGAGCACAGTGGAGTGTCACAGGTAGAGGGTGAGGAAGGCATAGTGGAAGTGTTTTTAGGGAAGGCAGATCTAGTAGGAACAAGAGGATCCATCAGACGGGCAAAGTTAGGGACTGGAAAGACCTGCTATGAAGATATGGTGGTATTCTGAGGAGAGATAGTAAATGCATAGAAATACCAACAAAAGGCAATTTTTATAATTATTATTTGTACTATGATTCCCAATAAGAAGCATTTCTAGAACTTTTCTGAATTGCTTTGAGATATTATTCCTTAAAATGGGCTTTGAGAAATACTGGTGCCTCTGGATATTAACAGGTGTTTAAAAAAAAAAAAACAACCCTGCTCAAAATGTACAGAATTTATGGGTAAAATGAGTTTTAAAAATTTATAGCAGGATTTATGAGAGACTTTCATGTGCATAATATACATTTTACATTCTGAAAAGATGATAGAGAGTATGCCACATTTCCCAAACACTTCCAACTAATTAGGATCCTTCTTTCTTTCCCCAGCAAGCCATCTTCCAATATTTGTGGAAATGCGTTGAATCAAAGGTCATTTTTGACCGGGAGGTAAAAAACCTAGATTCTCGTTCACTTGTAGACTTATAGTGTGACCTTGCACATCTGTGGGTCTCAATTTGCTCACTCATCTTGCTACCCTAATTTGGGGTTTAGGAAGATGAACGGGGACCACATGGTAAGAGTTGAAACAGTCATTCCTTGAACAAGGACTATAGTTGATGGGCATGTCCTCCTGTTGGGGCAATAACTAATTAGTGGCAACCATGCTCTGTGCTCCTGATCCAATTTGCTGTAGTCCTCTAATAGGTCAGAAAATTATCTGCTGGAGACAAGGCCAAGCTTTGGGTTTCTCCCTTAATTAAAAAAATTTATGTATCTCACATGATTATATAAGTATGAATGTGTCAGAAGGATATAGAAAAAGGAACCCCAGGGGAATCAGATGTCTTCCCTCTCATCACTGCATGCCTTACCTCCTCAAGGATCCATGGAGGTAACATCTGACGGCCGTATCTCTTGGCTTCTTAAAGAGCCCAAGGAAGGATGCTATGCTTTCATGCTAAGATCTAGAATCAGCAAGACAAATATCCAGGATAAAATGAATATTTCAGACCCCCAGATCAAAGTTAATATCACTGTCTACATATGGCATTATCTCAACCTGTGTACAGATAAAAATAGCTTTATTGAAAGAAGTAACAATCCAAGGGCAGTAACTCCTTTGAAGAAAGCAAAGGGGAACATTATTGTATACCTACTGTGTGTAAGTTACTGAAATGGGCATCTCATGTGCGTAGCATGGTAGCCACAGATGGCTTTGCTTTCAGCTAGTCCTTGGTTTGACTTTTAGCTCTGCTAACTACTGCCTGTGTGAGTAGCCAAATTATTTAAATTCCCTGAGCCTCCTATTTCTCATCTGTAATATGATAACTACTTTATGAGATTACATTGAGTATAAAGTGATAGAAAGCATGAAAAACAGTGCTCTGCATATAGTAATGCTCAATAAATGTTAGCCTTTATTATTGCTATTAATGTATTACCAACTCAGTTCCCAACAGTCCCCAACACAAAGGAAAGACACAAACACTGAGGCCTGATATGACAAAAATCTGCTGAGGAAAATTACCAAATGGAATTTTACTTTTGAAGGTAACTGAGAATATTTTCCTTTCTTTCCCTCTGCCTGGGTCATGAGTTCTCCTTTCAGGTAATTAATTAGAGATCAGAAACACCAGAGAAATCATCTATTTCATTGTTTTCTCTAGAAGGAGCTTCCACATCTTCCATCTGGTTTCAGAGTGCCAAAGTTAACCTTTACCACACTGCCAAATAGTCCATTTGTAAATAACACAATCAAAATATTTTCCATGTGCCCAGAGTACAAGTTGACAACATGCTTCTTGCCTTTCTCCTGCTTTTCAAGCCCACAGTCTCAACCAGGAGCTCGTTCTCATGACATTCTTCTTTAGCCTACAGAAAAAGTAACCAACCTTAGGGGAAAAAAAAAAAAAGGCAAAATTGTGCAAAGCCTAAGAATAATTTTCAGGGTTCAGGGCATATATTTAATATTCCATTTTGTTTCAGATGGTATTTTGTACCTTTGGAAGAAGCTCTGACACTTAAAGAAAAACAAGAACTAGAAATTGTCACTTTGATCCTTTATCTCTGGCTATAAGTCCACCTTCTTCCTCATCTTGTTGTCCTCTTTCTTCTTAACTTTTCTCTTCTCCTCAGTCTCCTTCCCTTCCTTCAGCTCTCCCTCCTCTGCTTCCTCTTCTTTTTCTTCTTATACTCCTCATAACCATCATTGTTGACTTTTATTCATTGTTGACCTTTTACTTACTATTTGCCTAGCACTGTGCTAAATGCTCAATATGCACTACATTCTTTAATCTGTCTCACAGAAACATAATTTATAGAACAACATGCTTTCTGGACGATAAAACAAACAAACAAACACTGAAAGTCTTGTGCCTAAAGGCTACAAGTCTTCAGTGATGATGGACCATAGAGGAGTGGGGTGAGTTAAGGTGTGCTCTAACCACCTCAGTGGAAATGGCTTTTCCTACAACATAAAGAGACAGTGTTGATGGAATTCATATTGTCACCTCAACGCTAATTATTTTGTGGCAAATAGTGAATGTATTACATTTTGTATGCATGTGGATTTGATATATCCACTTTAAAATAAGCTTAATATTCTTTTAAGTGACTAATTTTAATTGGCTCACATACTGGAATTCATTCTTATGTATTTTCCTATGATGGGTTCTTCAACAAATTATCTTGGGGTAAAAAGGGGAAAAGTGGAATGTGGTATTTACTTGAAAAATATTTATATATATCTATTTGTAATCCAACATAGATCAAATATTTGCATATATATTATTGTAATTTTGTGTAACACATGTCTGTATTGTTTGTGTAAGCATACCACAAGCCATATTCCCTGGAGTTAATTTGCACATTGCAAGAATCAATTGCAAGTCTATGTGATGTGAAGCATGACTGTATTATGGCTTTGAAGACTGCATTAAAATTTTTGAAGCTAAGCAGACGTGGATTTTAATCCAGGCCCTGCAGTTTTTTAGCTGTGTAACCTTGAGCAAGTTCCTTAATCTGTATTAAGTTCATGAACTTTCCTCCTTGGTAAACATGGAGGTAATAATATCTACGTTTTACAGCTATTGTTACATTTAGATGAGAAAGTACTTTGAAAGGCCTGGCGCACGGTTCATGTTCAACAGAAGCTAGTCCTTTTTCTCCAACATGTTTTCCATTTATTGTAATAGTACCTCCCCAATCAATAACTACTCATATCAGTCCTTATCTATATAACCTAATATTTTTCTTTGTATATAGGCATTCATACACACATATTTATATCCATGTATGAAATTGTACTCACGAAGAACCTATGTGTGTGCCATCCCAGGTATACCTTCAGTATAAGATCAAACCTAAGGAGGTATGAAATACCAACACATGTTCACTTTAATCCATATGGCACTCCATATAGGGCCTTGCCTACAGAGGTGTGAAAGCTGTTCCTATCCCTCTGCTCGGCCTTGGCAGCAGTACCCATGGGTGCCACGGATGTATCCTAGCGCCATCTAGTGGGGAATCCTACTTTCTGCCCCCCAGTGCCTCCTTGTGCTGGCTGCAGCCATTGCTCCAACTCACCATTTTGTGTGCTACCTCCATCATCCTGAAAAAACAACCATCCTAAATAAGTGCCTCTGTATTTTTATTTAGGCTCTTTCCAGTTTTCTTCCTGGGTGTTTCTGGATATGAGTACATCCCATTGAAATATTTCCACCTCCATCTACAAAGAAGAGACTTGGAATACCTCTGTCCACTGTCAACAAGACTTGAATGACCGTGAGTACATGAATCATTTCTAAAGCCATGTCTTCAGGATCTAGAAGGAAAACTATATATCTTATAATGAAAGCTTCCTGCATTCACTAAATATAGGAATACGTTATACATGTATAACTCTTTCTTTATTTCAATAAGAACTTTGGCTCACAGAAAGATACCACAGGCCAATTATTTCAAAGAGATGAAATGGTTTTGGTCTTCCTTTGGCTGTGAAGGAAGCCAAGTTGGCTATAGAAATTGTTACTGCTACACATTGATTAACCCATGGAATTCAATCCTCATTTCCTTTAGCTAGTGTATTTAATGTACAAAATAATTAGTAATAGTGAGGAAAAACCAGGCCATTTTTAGAGCTGTGTCTATATAGACAATTAATTTTGCAAGTTCTTTAACCCATCCAGATTTTTAAAGGTGACTAAGAAACACGGTAGTGGATGAGGTGAGGCGGAAATGCATTCATTCAAATCTTGTTGGTTGGTTAATTAAGCCAAAGAACTAGTAAATGCTATTAAAAATCAGATCATTATCATGTTCCATTGAAGTGATCAGTCAAATTAATTATCCTTGTTCCAGTTGTCCATATAGCAACAAAGCATATGCACTCTGGAGGTAGAACATTAATTTCTGGCCCCTGCTTGCTTTTCCCTTCCTCCCACCTTGCTCCAGATCTCCGCCCAGAGCCCAGGGACATTTGGATTGGCCTGATTAATCTTTTTACTGCTATATCAGTTAGACCAATGTTGGCACTGAGTTTGTTACATATATATTCAATAACAATGGTAGAGAGCCTTCTGCCTGAGTCCCCCACCATCAGTATAAAAGAAGGTATAAGTAGAAAAAGAATAAACAAAGAGTGTCAGAGAAAGGCAAGATGAGGTTCACTGCTGGAACAGATTTGACCCAAACTTTCTGCTCCTAATAAGCCAAATCTTGTGGAAGAAGATAAGAGGTAAGTGGATTGATTTACTTTCCTTGTGTATGTAAATTAGGGTTGTATGAATTTAGTCAACCTGACTCATATCTAAGAGCATAACTTATTTGAAGGATTGGGTTTGTTTTGGGAAAGGTTGAATACCCAAGTTTGCTTTCCTGCTCCTTTTGTTTCAGGGGTAAGTGACACTCATTCGAAGTATCTTGTGAGAAATCAGCACCTCAGTCCCTGGGCTGGGGAGATAGAGAAGGGAGGAAATGAAAATGCCATACTTGCGTTATGCTCCAAGTTACTTATTTACAAAGTTCTTCATCAAGGAAATCTGTCTGTTTCTCCATGTATGGCCTCTCAGTTCTGCTGCCTTTGTTGCAATGTTATATTTTGTATCTAATATTTCTTGCTACTATTTAGAAATAGCTGTGACTACATTGGTCTTTATCGATAATTTTATGTAGCATAATCCATCACCATGTTGGACATTGGACCAGGAGAAGGGCATTACTTTGTCTTTCACTTGGAGCTCAGACAGCTCTCTCATATTGATTTCTTGGCTTGCATGTTCGTTAGATGATGATTTGCACTTTTCCTGTATTGTGTTTATCCAGATTATGTTTCAGATACATCTACAGCACATCATCATTAACAACAAACATTTATTGAACTCTTATGGGCTGTGGATCAGGCTCCAGGCTAGGTACTAGGGATAATAAGAGGAATTTAATGTGATCCCTACCCTAGAGGATTTTATTATCTATTGGACCACGTTTGTTTAAGGAGGGAAAGAAAAAAAAAAAAAAGGTACCTAACAGCTTATGCCCAATAAGTGCTAGAAGCAATAAATGCTCTTCGAGTTCAGAGAAAGGAGTGGTTGGTGATGGCTAAACTGGTCAGGGGAGGCTTTATGAATGAGGTGAAATTTGAGTGTTTTTTTAAAGGATGAGAAGGATATTTTTTATGAGATACTGAATGTAGTGAGTTTCTGAATACCACTGTGCCAGGTTAAAAAAAAAGTACTCCTGTATCTTTAAAGTACAATTGCCTCTTTAATTATTTATGAGCTTTAGACAGTGAATCAATATTCACCTGCTTTCCACACTGCTTTTTGCAGAGTTCTGTTGTTAATAGCTTTGCACACCTCATCATGCACACCAAGGAAAAGCCAGCCAGTCTGTTAACTTTCTCATTAAGACTTCCCTGGCCTAGTTGCCAACTTTTAAGATTGTCTTTGCTTTGTCTAAAATTTGCCCTAGTTTCTCTCCTACTGAAAGCTCCAATTAGAAGAATGTATATTCAGGGACTTCTTAAAGCCAAGTGAATTTTAAGGTAAGAGATTAAGAAAGAAAAAAAAAAAACATTTCTCAGGAGTGTTGCCACACTGAATCTTCAGGAGGATGCAAGTTTGACCCTGGAGAGGATATTACTTCCCCAAGGGAAATATCCATTTATGAGAAGTTTCAGGGTTTTTTCTCTGTAAGAGAGAGAGATGTTCAAATATTTTTGAGGATTGAAAACTTTGCTTATTACTTTGTGGGACTTTACTGGTCCAGATAGATATTTACCTCAGCTTATTGACAGAAACCTTGGCGGGAAGACTGTCTGTGGCCAGCGGTATTAATATTCCAAGGACTAAACCCTGTGACTTTCCGAATGCCAGATCTTTTTCCAGAACTCTCTCTGTGATTTCTCTTATTTTTTTTAAATCGCTCTGTTTTATAATTTATCTTGACTTTGGTGGAATGGGAGGCAGGGAAGAAATGAAATCCGTATTTTTTTCCTTTCATTTCTTCATACAGTACATTTTAGGGGCACCTATTGGGTATATAGCATGAAGTATTCCACAGATCTCCAGGACACAGCAGTCTACTTGCTGTGTTAACCATGTGAAAAGGGATTATCATTTACATACTCTAAGTTAAATGGGTCAAAAAATAAAAGAAGACATTTCCTTTCTATACCTGTTCTCAGTCCTACTACCCATCATGGCCGGATGAATTTAAATTTTCCCATTAAAAGTGATTCAATCTTTTTCATTTTAAAATGGTTTCTTAGGAGTAATTGGGTTTAATTGGGACAAATATTTAGTGAATTTTAACTATAAATGCTCTATCAGGGATATTTCCCCCTTCAAGAGAAGCACCTCCCTGTCCCTTCCCAAGATGGAGGGATGCATGCAGGGAAACCCGACACACCCTCTGGGAGTCAGGAAGACTTTCCTATACACTGTCTTCCCTACTGTCCACCATGGTGAGGTTGGTCTGCTCTGGTCCCTGAACACTTTGTGCTGGTAGCTTCCCACATAGAGAATCTCACCTGCTTTTTTGTGGGTATTGTGCTGTTGCTCTCACCATCAAAATAGACAATCATCAAATATGTCCGTGTTGGAGAAGTCCCTGAATTTTTTATCTTTCTCATCTAATCCAGTGTTACAGGGTCTTGGTAACTCTCTGTCTGCTCCTGCCCCCTAGGGAGACATCTGGGAACTCAAATTTTGCCCATGAAATATGAAATCAGAGCGCTCTCTCTCTCTCAAACTCTAAGCCATCTTGGGTACAGAGGGGCAGAATAGTTCTAGAAGGCCTCAGTCTACAGAGTCTGGTATTTCGGTAAACTATCTTCCTACCTTTGGTCAAGACCCAAGAAAGTCCAGGCCTTTGATTCTCAGGGAATCTGACAATATTCTTACCCTGGGTGCATACACAAAAGTATCCTCTTTCTTGCCCACAAATGCTTTTTCATCTTATCTGGTAGAAACTTCTCTGTTGTCTCCATTCCCTGCACTGTGAGTTGGGATAAAGTTCTATCATGGAGTTTTCCAGGCTTGGCTTCTGATCTGAAAAGGGGCACTTCTGAAATTTAAAAAATCCTTTCTCTCCTGACCGCACCTGGCTTTTAAAACTTTTTTATGCTATGGACTCAAAACACCATTTTCCTCTATTCCCTTTCATTCTTATTTTAACAATTTTAATCATCCCCAAAGCAATGGATGCCTCTAGCCAAATAGGGAGAACACATGAAAATGCATAAAAATATGTATCAGCCATGTTGCAATGTCTGCCTAAAACCATTGAGAGAAAAGGGCAAAGCTCTGAGCGGTTACCAGAGTGTGATCACAGGAAGAGTTCAGAAGTTGGACCACAGATATATATACAATGGAATACTATGCAGCTATCAAAAGAAACGAAATCTTGCCATTTGCAACGACATGGATGGAACTGGAGGGTATTATGCTGAGCGAAATAAGTCAATCAGAGAAAGACAATTATCATATGATCTCTCTGATATGAGGAACTTGAGGGGCAGGGTGGGGGTTCGTGGGGGTCAGGGAGGGAAAAATAATGAAACATGAAGGGATGGGGAAGGACACAAACCATAAGAGACTCCTAATCTCACAAAACAAACTGAGGGTTACTGGGGGGTGGGAGGGTAGGGATAGGGTGGATGGGTTATGGACATTGGGGAGGGTTTGTGCTTTTTTGAATGCTGTGAAAGATGTAAGCCTGATGATTCACAGACCTGTACCCCTTGGGCAAAGAATAAAAATAAAATTAAAAAAAAAAAAAAAAGAAGTTGGACCACAGGATGCCTGGGTGGCTCAGTGGGTTAAAACCTGTGCCTTCGGCTCAGGTCATGATCTCAGGGTCCTGGGATCAAGGCCTGCATCGGGATCCCTGCTCAGTGGGGAGCCTGCTTCCTCCTCTCTCTCTGCCTACTTGTGATCTCTCTCTCTCTCTCTCTCTGTCAAATAAATCAATAAAATCTTTAAAAAAAAAAAAGTTGGACCACAGTCAGTTAGAACAATGACCAATGGCTTCTCAGAGGCAGTGGATCTGGATCTAGATCTCAGTGCTGGGAGAATGAGGGTAGGTATGAAGAACAAGAAATGGATCCTCAGTCAAACTTGCTGCCTCCTTTCCTGGTACTCCCAGGGTTCTCTTAGCACAATGTGTCTTGACTCCAGGTTAATCATGGATGTGTCTTATTGTGAGATTATAAATTACTTGAGAACAAGGATAAAACCTTTTTGTATTTGTATCTATAATATTACTTAGCCCTGTGCTTATATTTATATTATGCCCCTGTATATATTTAAAATTTAATATATTAAGAACTGAGGGCTTTTAAATTATTTTTTCCTTAGTTTCCTCTTTCAAAATTGCTGTTTTGCTTTACCCCCTACATTAAAGAAACATATTTTTTAAAAGATCTGAACAGAGATTTACTTTAAATATTCTTCAAATACCAACTACTCAGATTCTCCTTTCTCTTCTTAATGTCCCACCCTTCTTATTTATGAGATTTCCATACGTTGGTCACTTCAAACTGTTACTTTTTTATTATAAAATATACCTAACATGAAATTTACCATTTTCACTATTTTTAACTGTACAGTTAAGTGGCTCTAAGTACATTCACATTGTTGTGCCACCATCACTACCATCTGCCTCCAGAATTGTTCATCTTCCCAAGTTGAAATTCTATACTTATGAGACAATAACTTCCCATTCCCTCCCTCCCGAAGCCCCTAGCAACCACCATTCTATTTTATATCTCTATGGATTTTCCTACTCTAGGTATATCACATAAGTAGAATCATACAATATTTGTCCTTTTGTGTCTGGCTTATTTGATTTTGCAGAATGTGTTCCAGGATCATCCATATTGTAGGATGTGTCAGAATTTCCTTCTTTTTTTTTTAAGGCTGAATACTATGGCATTGGGTGGATAGACCACATTTTCTGTGCCTATCACCTCAAGTTTGTGGCAAAGATAAAATGCTCATTACCTTCCGATGAGTGTTTTTTGGTGATTTGATTCTCTCTTTTATGAAGCATTTGATTATTTGATTAAAGGATTTAAATACAGACTTTTTAAAAAAGAATATGCCTTGTGGTAACACCAAAATTAGCACTTCCTCTAAGGCAATTAGTAGTAGTTTTAAAGTCAAGTAGAATAGTAGCTTGAATTTTTAAAAGAGAATAAAACAGGTTTTGTGTTAGGCCTTCATCTTTCTTCTGTAAGTCACTTGCAATGAGTAGAGACATCATACTGATATTCTGTAGACCGCTAATCCTAAAAGATCTTTTGCACAAAGGGGGGTATGGGAGGTCAAATAAATTTGTGAGTGCTGCTTCCAGTGGCACCCTTTGTAGGTCCTCAGGGTATGCACATGTTTTAAAATCTCTGAGGAATCTTGCCACTTAAATAAAAAAAAAAAAGTCAATTCTGTCTTTACAAGCATATCTGAACTCAGAATCATTTTTTCGTTGTTATTTTTGTAATACTTAAAAATACTCTGAATTAAAATAAGGTAAGCTCTTGAAGAAGATAAGACTGAGAACATCTGAAACATCAGAGCCCTGAGCTGAGTGGATTGTGATGCACAGACAATTAAATTCTCCTCTGTTTTGGGACAAAGGCACTTAGATTCATAATCAGAGAATTCATATGTTATTTATTTTAAAAATTCTTTAGCTCAACTCAAGAATATTTCTTGTGTCCACATAAAGAATATTAGAAGATAGATGTGGTAAATAATTTTAATATTTTTTTGTCTGCATTTTTGTGGAAGACCTAGCAATGCTATTTAAATAAACTTACTTATTTAAATAAATAAATATGTAAAGTTTTATTTAAACAAAAGGCTGTTTAAGATCAGATTTTTTTTGTATAGTCTTTTGATAAGTGCAACAAAAAATATGTAAAAGCAATTATTTGTTACAAGCATGTTCATCACAAAGAACTGAGTTTTAGCCATGGTTTTCACAAGTGGTACAGTCTATTTAGGACAAGAGGAGGTGAAAGGTGGAAGGAGATTATCAAAGCCGTGGATGAAATATTAAGGGAGCTATGTGAGACTCATGGGGAAAGATGCATTTGAAAGAGCAAAGAGAACTTCAAAAAAATTCCATTTTCTGTTTTCACACCTCTGAAAACCTCAAATACCAGTTACTGAAGACTTTTTGTAGCTTAATAAATTTCTTATTGTTTATTTTTAACCTCTATTTGCTGAATTTTCCTGTGTAAACACCTTTAGTTTACTCTTAAACAAGCAAGGGGTTTATTGACACATGGGGAGGCAGGAAAATACATTCAGAAACTTTATTTTTGGTGAAAGAACATCTCTGCAATGGAATGAAGCAAGCAGGCAGCAAGCAGTACATGAAGACTGTAGCAGGGAAAACAACCAACAAACATCATCAAGTATAAACAGACCATAAAGCTTTTGAAGGTTTAAGAGGTAGTCCCCAGGGCTGACGCTTGTAGAAGGTTAAGACACTGAATATAAGCTCAATGATAGATGTTCTGTAGAAACCTAAGCTACTGTGGTCAGGCTACTCTTTTCTGATGACTAGTAGGCATGCAGTAGATATTTGGTGAATGAATGGTAGCCTAACCTAGAATTCAGATATTATTAGATGAAATAAAAGAGTGATATTGATCTTGACCAGGTAAAGTTATTCTTAATAGAGCTAAGAAAGGCCTTTTCCTGGGAGTAAGCAAGTAGCTGATTTAGAAGTTGGAAAAATGCCCCAGGGGAAAAAAAAATGTCATACAATCATGTTTAATGCAAGCCACCTGGTCTTAGTTGAGTGGCCACCTTCATTGGCGGGACTAGGGGTTAGGGCTTCAGCATGTGAATTTGGGAGGGGGCGCATAAGCCTATAATACAGTTATTTGATCAAACCATCTAACTGGCAGGGTGAGAGATACATTGGGAACATAAGGGATCAAACATGGCCAAGATTCTCTTCTTCTAAATGTTATCTTCGCTCTTCTTTCTCAGTCTGGTTCTCATTCCAGAATGACTTCTCCAGTTAGAAAGAGCCATGGGCTCCAGTCCCTCTGACCTCTCATCTTTAGTCTATTATTTGAGAGGAAAGGAAGTGCCCTCCCAGCAGCTTAAGCTTGAAACATCCTGGAGAGAGCCTCTGCTTGGCTTATTTTGCATCAAGGAGTCTTCTGTGAACCAGTGTGGCCACAACAGTGAGACACTTTGATGGGTCCAGGTTCATCTGGTGCCCACTGCCTGCCTGGTCAGTCACTGCTTCCCAGGAGGCAGGGTCTTGTCAGGGTGGCAGCCCACATCTGGAACATATTTTAGGAATGAACAGGATGGAAGGATGTGTTCTCCCAAAGAACTAGGGCAGCACTTGGTGGGAATACCCCAATGTTGGGAGGGTTGGTGAAGACTTCACATAGGACTTAAAAATAAGTCCTAAGGATGGAGAAGGCTAGCCAAGTGGAGTAAGGCTTGGGGAAGATGGGCAAAGCCTTGTGTGAGAGCTTTGTGAGGACAGTAAGTATTTCAGCAGGGAAGAGCGGAATGTACAAGTTGAGGCTAGGGAGTCCATGTCTTCAAAATAACAGTTTGGAAGACCCACAGTGGATCAAAAGTGAGCATACATTTTTGACTGTGTTTCCAATTAAACAATAAAAGTCAAATCTTCCATTAAGATAAAGGTATAAAAGGTATTAAGGAGGGCACATATTGCATGGAGCACTGGGTGTGGTGCATAAACAATGAATCTTGGAACACTGAAAAAAAAAAGATAAAAGTATAAAAGGGAAAATTGGAGAAGGTGGGAGGCATAATTTGGTTTGTGTTCTCTCTTACAAAGCTTAACACTTCCCATAGCTTGAGTAGAGAAATGCTAGCCTGGGCTCTGATATTAACTGTGACTCTGGTCAGGAACATCTCATCTTTGTTCTCAGTTTATTTATTTGCTTCAAATGATTGCATTTGTCTTATGGCCCTGCCAGGTCAGTTGGTTGCTACTTATCTTTCTGTCCAACAACTATGTAGCTTGAAAACTGGTTATCAGCTCCATCTGGCCTCAGTACTGACCTCGGTTTTGGAATGCAGAGGCCTGTATTTGGCGTGGGCCCTGTCCATGAAGAACTGCAGACTAATCATCAAGGCTTAAATGCAAACAATGGAACATTAGTGCAAGGTCACCATACTGAAGCTGACACGTGAGAGATACAGACAGTTCTGAGTTAAGAGCTCAGGGGAAAGGGGGGCATTTGTACTGCAGTGGTGAGAAAAGCTTCATGGAATGATGAAATTTCATCTGGGATGTAAGGATGGTTGTGATTAACATAGACAAAGGCAAGGAGCAAGGGCATGGATATGGGGGTTGGGCACCAGCTAAAGGGGGAGGGGTGAGCAAGAAAGAGGAAGTGGGAAAGTGTTTATCTCAGAGATACTTAGGCCTGCAGAGTTTACAAGCTGCCCTTCTCAATATCGCTGTACACTATCTCTTTTAAATATTCCAGACCATTTTTATCCTGCTGTTTGACACTTCTTAAGTCACCTGCTGGGGATCAACCTCAGTAAGAGCTGGCCCTATTCATGGGAAGCCACCATGTAATGGGGCTTGAACAGTGCAAGTGCATGTCCTAGCACTCATTAATGACATTCAGTTGATGTCACTGAAAAGCCTTTTCTTCCCTCTCAGTGCCACACAGGGCCTCAGCCAACTCACCAAGGCTAATACCATATGAGGAGCATGTCGGGGTGCCATTTCTACCAGTACACTCCTCCTCACCAACAATCATGGCCAGTGTGACTGTGTGCCAAGCAGTGCTAAGGCTTTAATAGTTAATATTTCATTTAATCCTTGTGAGGTGGGTTCTAGATTATTATCTCCATGTTTCCAAATGAGGATAATAATGCTCAGAGATGTTCATTGACCAGTCTAAGGTTACAGAGATGGGAGCTGATGGAGCTGGGACTTAGACCCTGGCTTCTGACTGCGGGGGGCTCACTGGCACTGTGCATGTGGGATCATAGAGGATGGAAGTTCAGGATGGGGAACAGTCCTGCTCTAGGTGGTAGGAGTTACTTGTCATTACACAGAATATACAGACCTTCATTAATCAGTGTGGGATCTTTCCTCCGCATTCTTTGATAGAGTATTTGCTTGGTGTCTATGCTGAGACATAGTCTGGATCCTAGAAGCTTTAGAGTAGGGTTGGGTGAAAAGAAAAGGCACAGTTTTGCTAAATAAAATAGGAAGAAGGTATTCTAAGTGTGGAGTTTCCATGGAAACTTGGGTGGAGGCTTGGGTGGAGGGAGACAGGAGGTGCTGAGGAAGAGCATGGGTTTGGAGCCAGGTAGAGCTGGGCCCCAACCCAGCCTTACCATTCCATGCACAAATCACAACTTCTCTGAGCCTTAGTCTCCTCATCTGTAAGGTGGTGTTATGAGAATGGTTATGGTGAAAATTCTTTTAAAAATGTATCGAATTCTATAGCACTGCCAAACAAAGAGTAAACTTCCAATAAATAGTAGCTATATTTTTCAAATTGCTTTTGTGATTGAGGAGTGAAATCCTATCTAACTCCCAGGCAGAGTGATAACTCCTACCTGGAAACTTTCACTTACCATCACATTGATCCATCCTTGTTCTTCATCAGTTCCCCTGTGCAGTTATTTCATTGAAGGACACTTACTTAACCCCTACCAGGTACCAAGCACCATGGAGACAAAGACACAGAAGGCAATCCTTTGATAGATATTTTATTTTTTCAATATATATATGCAGAAGTCTTGTCTATTATCTAGAATACAAGAAAAGAAAAAATCTTTTATCATTTGCCTGCATGTCTGCAACACTTGGGAAAAACCAAACACAATAAAAAATCCTGGTCTTTGCTAATGGATAGTCAGGAAGGAACCTCAACCTCAGATAGGCTCTTATTTCCAGCAGCTTTTACTTTCTTTTTCTTTCTTTCTTTCTTTCTTTCTTTCTTTCTTTCTTTCTTTCTTTCTTTCTTAAGATTTTATTTATTTATTTATTTGAGAGAGAGAAAGAGCACACAAGCAGGGGGAAGGGCAGAGGGAGAGGGAGAAGTATCTCCCTGCTGAGCAGGGAGCCTGAAGCAGGGCTCAATGCCAGGACCCCAGGATCATGACCTAAGCTAAAGGCAGACACTTAACTGACTGAGCCACCCAGATGCCCCTAATTTCCAGCAGTTTTCTGTGTGTGTGTGTGTGTGTGTGTGTGTGTGTGTGTGTGTGTGTGTGTGTGATTAGCTAACCCTTGATTAAGCTTTCATGACCTGTCTCCACAAGAAGTTCTTCCACGGGAGGCAGCCACTCTCTTTCCCACTGACCAGTAAGGACACAGACGCCCTCTCGAAGTTCCCAGAAGGGCTCTGAAACTAAGCCGGCCCTGAGGTCAAGACAAAAGGTCATCCACTATGGTCAGAGCCTGAGGCTGGGCTTTGGAGGCTGGCAGACCCCCAAGACTTTGGGCTCTTCTGTGTTGGAGTCGAGCTCCATGGGGCAACTCTGGGGAAATGGAGCCTTTGTGAAATGCTCCTTTGATGAGAAGCATAATATAAATACAAATTGCTATTATGTCAGCTTCTGAGGAGCCACTTCAATCCATTTGGTCACCTTTGATTTTATCCTCCAATTGCTTTCCTTCTTCAAAAAATTTAATAAGAGCATGTTTTCATCTGGCCTCAAGGGAGTAATTTATTTATTTAAAGTAATAATAAAGTTTCAGCATAATCCCCATTTCCCAAGAGGGAAAGGGACTCTTTGAATGATTTATTTTTCCCATCCTTGAAGTGCCAGGGAGACCAAGTGGCTGCCGTGGTGGTGTCCCGGAGCCCACTGCCATGGCAACAGTCAGAGCATCTAGGGCCCCTGGGAAGCAGGGGGATGGAAAATGGAGTCATAACTCTCTTCTTTCCCTCTCTCTGCTGTAAGTTCCTCCTTCAAGGAAACTGAAGGGTAAAGGAGAATGAGGCCCCAAATCAGTTGTAAGAGCCAAATAGCAACCATGAGAGCTAATCACATCCAAGTCCCACTCAGGCTCCCAAGTGGAGGCCCACGAAGGCAGGTCCAGCCAGATGGATGGGGCGATCCCTCTGGCTTCTCTCTTCCTAGGACAGAGTCCAATACGGGGCTCTGTGAAGGGGAGGAGTGAGCCCAGTTGCAGGACACAGGAAGAGTTCAGAAATCTCAATGTTCAGTGGGTGCTGAGCAGTGGTAATAAGTAGCACCTCTGCTAGGAAAACCTCTGCTAGGAAAACCGGTGTTATTTGGCACTTATCTGACAGTCATGTTTCAAGTACTTTATATGCATTATCTCACTCAGCATTTATATGAAGCACATACTACTGTGATTCTCATAGATAAGTAAATGAAACTTTTGGCAATTATGTAATGTGGTCAAGATCTATGATAGACCCAGGATTCAAAACTAAGGTTGATTCCACAACCTAAGTTTGTAACCACTGTATACATGGCCTCTCAGGTTGGATTGCTTAGGGAAGGCTGATGAGGGTGGTTACATCCGTTAAGAATACTTTTGATTGCAAGTTACAAAAATCCTGACTTAGAGGGGCTTAAACAAAAAGGAGTTGATTTGGGGGCGCCTGGGTGTCTCAATCATTAAGCATCTGCCTTCGGCTCAGGTCACGATCCCAGGCATCGGGCTGCCTGCTCTGCAGGAGAGCCTCCTTCTCCCTCTCCCACTCCCCCTGCTTGTGTTCGCTTTCTCACTGTGTCTATCTCTGTCAAATAAATTAAAAAAAAAAAAAAGGAGTTGATTTTTCTCTTTTAATAAGACTCAGGAGGTGGGTGGGTGACTGCTGGTACATGGTCAACAGCTCAGTTGGAGGGAGAGTGTTCCTTTGCCCTTGCCCTCAAGTGCCATCACTTTCTTGTCACAAGAAGGCCATGTGCCTCCAGACTTCACATCTGTATTCAAGGCAGAGAGATGGAAAGGAGAAAGGTTGGTGTCAACACTATCTGTCTCCTTCGGGCAGGTAAGAAAATGCTTTCAGGACAACCTCTCCCCAACAAAAGCAACTTCTTATGTCTCATTGATGAGAAAGGGGTCACAAGTCCTCCCCTACCTAGAAGGAGGTCTGAGGAAAGCACAAATTTGTCTTTTCGCTCCCCATATTGGAAGGACAGGAATGCTTTTTTGCAACTGCTCCATAGCTAAAATGTGACCTGTGTACTGGATGGTCAGAGAGAAAGGGAAGATTCCGGGGAGAAAAGGTGGCGTAGAGATGGGAGGCTGGGCACTCTGGATCCCAGTTTGTGGGGAGAACTGGTGGGAGCACATTGGAAAACCAACTGAGGCTCAGATTGCAGTGGGATGTAAGTGCTAGTCCTAAAAGCCGGACTTCATCCTCATGGGTGCACACTGTTGTTTTCCAGGCTTCTGTCAGCCACATTCTCTTGTTCCTGCTTTAACAAGATGCATGCGTTAATTAATTTGCTAAATTTTAAAAAACTTGCCCCAAGGCTTGGGGCCAGAATCCACTGCAGGAAAAAAAAAAAAGGTTCTAGATTCATGTGTGAATAGATCCTTTGTGCTCCATTTAAAGTAGATTCTATCACTTTAAATAGATGATGGAAGAATTCTTCCTCTTCTGCTTCCATTTTCTCATTGGGAATGTCCCTTCTATAAGACAAGAATCTGTCATTGATTAGAGGCATTAAAATAAAAGGCAGTGACAATAGGGGTTATATTGGGTGACAGGATATGGGGTGATTTTTTATTATTATTACAACATTTTCTTTAAAGTTGAATTGTATTTTGGTAAAAGGAAAAATATTTAGGGTCATTGAAAAAAGAATCTATTGTCAAGTTACCATGACAGCAGTTTTAGTAGGGATGATTCTTAATAAATGGAATTGTCAGAAACTTCTCTAGAGGTGGAGCTATTACCAACAGCTGTGGGGATGCATTCTGGGAGACCTGCCTTGACTGTTCCTTCATGTGGGACACCCTGCCTCCCCTTCCTACCAGCATGTGAGGCCTTCTATAGTTTGGGGTTCTTTCCGCCTCTCTAGGACTATTCTAGATGCTCAGTGACATAGAGGTCATGTCCAAGTGACTGCCACAAACTCAGGACACAGCCCCTTAGTGCCCTTCATGGAAGGGAGTTTTTTCATGAGAGTCTCTGCCCTTCCCCATCCAACTCTTCTCAGTCACGGGTGGGTTGGGAATGGGAAAACATTCTTTTCTAACCTTCAGGGTAACCAAAAGTCCAGAATGTCCCTCACAGGTAATTCCCTAGCATTGGACTGCCTTTGACTTTCATCATACTTGATGTAAAATGCCACCCTTCACTTTTTTCTATAAGAAAGTCAATAGCATTCACCACTGTGTGAGTTCAAGGCCTTGACAGAGGCTTTGGGAGGCTGCAGAGAGAAGCCCAAGTGCATACAGCCTAGCTCCAGCTGTCTCTCCTGGCTGCTGCATTTCTCAGGCCCCACCCCTTCGATAGCCAGCACTCCTGTCATGTGATGTTCCATGGTCATGCAGCTCCTGAGCGTGTGGCCCAGTCCACCTCTCCAGTGGTTTCTACAACTGAAAGCAGGCCTGGTGGGCCAGCTGGCCTTTCCCAGCTCACACATCCCCTCACCACCATCACCACATCTCCCAGGGCAGAAATCACGGAAACTGCTGAAATCTGGTGTCTGGATGCTCTCCAATTTTTAGCAAGACTGTTTGGTTTGGCATATACATGTTTCCTGAACGTCTGCTCTGTGCATTATTAGCCTATAGTTTTTTCAGAAAGCAGACAAGGCATGTATCTCCAATAAAAGAAGTTGAGGAATGCATAACTTGACCTGAATGTTCATTCATTTATCAGTTTCTTTTCTAGAAACCCCTGTACTGTTAGGCCCTAAAATAGGTGCTGGAGATACACACAGATAGAAGCCAGTTCCTGTCTTCCAGAGGATCAGAAATCAGAAGTTCATAAGTGAGGAGTTTAATGTTGAAGAAGATTCAGAATTTGAGAGGCAGATAATAAGTGTAGGTCTCCTGAGAGTCAGGCTAGTGATTTTTCCCATAGACAAGGCTTTAAAAAAATAATAATAAATGCCTCTTCTCACTGCCTTCCAATTCTTCCTTTCTTGGTGGATCAGGTAAAAAGCTAAATGAGTTCTGCCATGTCACTCCATGTAGAAAACTTCTATAGCTCCCTTCTACCTACAAATTAGAACTCAAGGCCCAGCAGGGTCAGAGAGTCATGATTTGTTTTGAACCTACTATTCCAAGCTATATCTACTAATACACCCTCTGGTACTCGACATGATGTCAACTCATTCTTATTCTTCACTTTTGCCCATGCACAGCGGCATCCCCATGCCATTCTTCACACTTCTTCTTCCATTAGTGATCTCACTAGTCTCTCTACTCAAAACCCTACTGACCAGTTCAAGGTCAAGCAAAATCCTATCTAATCCAGGAGGTTGCTGCTGGGTTCCCAGATGAGATATTTCTACCCTGTGGGGTGAACATGGTTTCAAATTCTACATCAGCATGTAATTGCACCATAAACTTGGGCAAGTTAGTTAAGATCCCTGTACCTCAGTTTCCACATCTGTATAATGGGGTCCATGGTAAAACATATCTCAAGCATTACATGAATGCTATTCAGTGTTATTTAAGCAATATTATGAAAATCATCATTATTATCAATGTTACTGATTTGTCTTGCTCTTGTGGAATTAATCCCCAGATGTCCTTAGTTTGTCATGATTTCTCCCTTTGTTCCTGCTTTGTTACTTCATGAGGTCTGTGTAAGTTTTCTGTTGCTGTCGTAAAAAAATTACCACAAACTTAGTGGCTTAAACCACAGATTTATTACCTTATACTTCTGCAGGTCAGAAGTTCAAGACAGGTCAAAACCAGGGTGTTGGCAGAGTTGTGTTCCATTCTGAAGGCTCTGAGGGAAAATCTGTTTTCTTTCTTTTTCTAGCTCCTGAAGGCCACTTTCATTCCATGGCTTATGGACCCCTTTTACCAGCTTCAAAGCTAGCATGATGGTAGTTATCCAACCATTTTTCTATAGTCACACCTCCTTCTGCGACCACCATCAGGAAAGGGGCTCCAATTTAAGGAGCTGCGTAAGCAGATTGTGTGTACCCTGATAGGCTAATCCAGGAAAGTCTACCCATCTCAGGGCCTTTAACTTAATCACATTTACAAAGTTCCTTTATCCATGTAAAGTAACATATCCACAGGATGTGGGGATTAGGACATGGACATCTTTTGGGACCATTATTTTGCCTGCTGCAAGATTCTTAAAGACAGATCTCTCCTTTCCCTCAACTATTCCTTATGGGGCCTGGCATATGAAAGGCTTTTAAGAAATGTTGATCTAAATCCAGTCCTCACAGAGAGTCAAGGAAGGAAGACTCAAAGAGAATTTTAAAGAATCTGTTGTTGTTTTCCAGAAAATGTATTCCTGATATCATTTGTGCAAATTATTGGAACAAATTGTTGTGTGTTAATACTTCAGACAGGAAAAAAAAAGGGGGGTTTTGAGCCCAGGTTGCGGTTATGTTAAATATTTAACAACAACAAAATAAGCATATTGGCAAAAGTGCCGAAGCGTGGGATGTTCTACCACCATTCTACACAGACTTGTAGAAATGTCATGGAGTAGACTGGCATTGCTGTCCAAGGTTCACAGAGTAAGGAACCAGTAAATGCACAGAGAGTGCCAAGCATCTGCCCAAGGTCACAGTGTAATCCCGAGCAAAGACTGAAATAATAAAATCCTGGTATTCTTATGATCAAGGTAGGCCTTTCTTAGCTCACCCTACAAATCCTTTCTTGTCTCCAGCCAGGATACTCTGAACTTTACTTTCTCATCACTCAGACTGCGTCCAGATCATTGTCTTCACACCATCTTTGTCATTTTCTCTTAATATGGCCAGAATGCAGTTTACTTAAGCAAATGACATGAGCAATAATAGTGCAGGAGAATGGGGGCCCAGTTTGAAGAGTGGTACCCACCTCAGTTATGTCATGCTGTGGGATGTATGTGGTATATGTGGGGGGTTAATAAATGGTTATTGAACATCTGTAAGTGTTGTGGGTTACCTGATGAATATCCAAGGTGCAGCCGCTGCCCATAAACTGTTCTTGGAAGAAGCAACAGGTGAAGCTAGAAGCCTTTCAAGTAACACCTTGAGAACCAGGCTGAAGGATTTCAACTCAGAGCCAATGCAATAATAAAAACACACAAAATGATGAGATTTAGACCAGAACTGAATCTCTGGGTGCAGAAAGAGAAGGATCAACTAGGTCATCATAATAATACATCTCAACCTATTGTTCTAATTCTTTGGCATTCCAGTAACTATTTAGCGATGTGGAAGAAATAACCAACTTGGATTCCAGCTTTGAAGATCCACTTGGCAAACCAGGATACACCAAGCTGACATCATAGACAGTCTCTTTGGGACCCACTCAGGAGACTATATTTAAATATATTCAAAGCCGTCACTTTTAAAAATCTGTTATATGTTCAGCTTAATTGCTTTAGTCACCAAGGTCTTTAAAGAACAGCCAGCTAGCTCCAGGCCGGATGTCATGGGAGATGCTGTTAGGCAGCTTGTATACCCACTTGAGAGGCACACCCATGAAACCGCAAAAGGATAAGATAATTAAACATATGATCAAGTGCCAAGCTATATGGAACAGGCTACCAATGCTGTGTGGGTCTTCGACAAGAGAGCTTGCAGGTTGACCTCCTATGCAATTTTTCTCCAACTTAAAGGCCTACACGAGATTTTTAATATTCAAAATGCTTTCTTCCTCTTCCGACATTTTCTTCTTCTTGCAGTTGTTTTTGAAATTACAAGAAATGTTGTGTCCCCTTGGTTTCATTCTACTTTTTAACAGTTTTCTAACACCGTAAGTGGCCCAGCAGTAGAATCCATGAATTAGAGTGGCAGGAAATTTCTGTCTCAGAAGAGGCTCAGAGGGAACCTGAGTGACCATCATTCCACAGTGTCGTAGAATAGATTCCCGTATTGTTCAGATTCCACAAGTTGACCTCTTCAGATCAGCTTCCTCCTACTCTAAACTCACCTGACTGGCAAAAGCACGTCATTGGGATGCTATGTTATCCACGGCAAACTACCTTTCTCCCCAAACTAACCTCTTGCTGTACAGATTATGTGATTCTTTACCCCTGATTCTTTTTCTCTTGGTATGGGTGGAAGTACATCATGGGAAGAAACCAAACACAAAATTCCCCGATTTGATAGCTCTTTCTTTAATATCCCTTCTGTGCGTCATGAAAAGCTTTATGAAGAAAGGACAATCTATGTGACTCTGAAGAGAAACACAGTTAAGCTGTGATGGGGCCATATGTTCGTCGCAACTCTTAAGTCTGGCTTGCCGGTTTATTTTTTAAGTGCCTCTTAGCCTTATTGCCTCCCGAGGTTGTCTTTATGTTTGTGGGCTTATTTGCAAATGTTCTTCACTTTCCACCCCACCCACTGCCCTACCTTTGGGTTGGAAAACTATTTCCCAACGGTCACAGTGCCTTTATGCAGAAAAGTGCAATTGTTTTTTTTCTGTACACAACTAGCTTTTTCTGCTTTTTTTTTTGGAGCAAGGGGTGACTTTAGAGCTACCTATCAGAAAAGTGAGAAATTAGCTCATTAGGAGAATGCAGGCTTAATATTAGATAAAGAAAGGCTATCTGAACTATTCATTGTCTAGACTGCTTATGGCCTTCCAGGCATTATCAGAGGTAATTTCTTCACATTATACCTCTGGCCAGAGTCAATTATTTTCTCTGTTTGAAAAATTAGGAAAAATTAAGTGCTGATTACTTAGATAAATTCCTTCATCTGCCCAACAGTGCCAGATTACTCAACAAGCTCAATGTAATTGTACATGCAGTCCTGGGCTGAGGATCTGGGCCTTGGCCACCAAAGACCATTGCCCTAAAATATCCCCAAAGACCTCATGGTGGACTCACTAGGTAGAGCAGCATCTCCTACTCTGTAAAGTATGGACAGAAATTGGAAGACTATCATTTATCTCTTAGTCTTGGAGTGTTCAAATACTATACTTCAGTGGATTTATTTATTGGTCATTTATATTTATAAGTCTTTGCTCATGCAAGACATTCTGTGACTTAAAAAAAAAATCTATCTCCCTCATTTCACATTTAGGAAACTGAATTTCAGAGTGTTTAAGTGGCTACAAAAATATACAAAATTTTGGAGGTAAAGCTAAGGGAAAGGCAATTATTTAAGTGGGAGATGGATATTGTAAATTAGTAATTTTCGTTTGTCTTTCCATTCTTTTGGCTTCCTGTCTGTGTTCGCACCATGAATCAAGCATGCTGTGTCCCTGACCTGCCTCAGAGAACAATTTTTATTCTCTACAGCCTGTTGGGAGACCCTATCTACCTAAAAGTCAACCCAGAGTTTCTAGAACCAAACTCTATTTCTAATGGAATGAATCATTTATATAGCAATTCCTTGTCTTTATCATTTAGTTCTTTCTGTTTGTTTGTTTTTTACTTTTTAAAATGCATGTTTTCATCAAATGCCTTATTTGATCTTTACAACATCCCAGTGAGACAGATGAAGGTGTTAGTAAAGCACATTATACATAGAGCAAAATACCTGTAAAGGTAAAATTTATTTTTTTAACAAGAGAATTTATCTGCTATTTCATTGTATAGGTGGGTACAGAAAATCACTTTGGAACCCTTCAAGTTTGCCTCTTTTCTGAACAGACAGGTGGCTCCTCCTAATTAAGCAAATGTAAGACATGAAGAGGATAAACCTTTGCACCCTTTCAATACCCTGTAGCATCCTTAGCTGGAGAAGAGCTGAATAAGTTTGCACAAGGGCCAAGGGATCCCCTAGAAGGCTCAGATTCTAAACATCCCCATTTAGATCACCTTTATTAGCTTGGGATGGGTCAAGTAATTTCTCTTGGTAAGAAAGAACTTTGCACATCGGGAAGTATTGCTCTCATCTCAATCCCAGAGCCTGGAAGTCTTAGGGGAGAATCCAGAAATAGTGGCACTGGGCATAGGCACGTAGCCACTGACAGCCTAGTAGTAGGAGGTCACAAGTGAGGAGACCCCTTGCAACCTATCACAGGATTTGGACTAGAAAAAGCATCATCTCAGCCACAGAAAGAACACAGGGGACTGTGTGGGGTAGGAATCTTTTGAACAGCGATACCTGTGGTAATAATAGAAACAAAGGCAGCTCAACTGGAGACCCTTAATGGACATATCAGCCTCCTAGTTTCTCCCAACATTTGAATGAAAACTGGCCCCATTGGCAATTCTTGGATAATTAAAAAGGAGAAGCCTCAAGAGGAAGACAGTAGACTCCCTGCTAATATGAATCCATAGGATCCTCAGGAAGGTGTCTCTGATTACCTATAGATGAAGTATATAGATGAGGTGAGGAATAGGTTCCAGGTGACAAGAGTTTAAGGACTTTACCCAAAGTCACGTGGCAGCCCAAGGCCCCTAACCTCTTTTCCCAGCTTGCCTCTAACTCTACAGTAGGCACGGTGTGCTCAGTTCACTCCTAATGACCCTGCCTTAACCACGCGCCCCATTTCTCATGCCCGTGAGTGGAAATGTGACCTTGGAGTGGTGGCAAATCATAAATCCTCTCGAGCTTTTCTCCTGCCCGTGCGTTGGCTGTTTCCCATCTAATTTTTCATATTGTTAGGGACAGTTCTCGGAAACCATTAGATGCATCATCTGATGGCCCTTAAGCACAGCCCTGGAATGCTGAGAGCTCCGTGCTGCTAGTGGGAGTCTGGAGGTAAAAGATGATTCTCCTTCAGCCCTTTCCTGAGAGGCCGACAGAGAGACCAGGGGCACCTTAAGGTTTCCGCAGAGGCTGAGGGGCCCCAGGGAGAGCATTGTCCTGGCTCCTGCAGACTTCCATTGTGGTTATTAGTATGCATGATAATGGCAGTTTAGTTCTTTTCCCTTGAAGATAGCTTTTAAATTTGCTCTGTTGGCCTCTTGATGAAATAGCTTCATGCATATTAATGACATCTTTTATTTACTGAACAGCGCCATTAAGCACTTTGAAATACCAGATTCCACGCAAGGTCTCCAGGGAGACAAGCCAGTGTCTCTAGACTTACTGAATGAATGGGAAACTGAGGAAACAACAACAAGAAAAAGCTCAGTAACTTCCTGAAAGCAACACAGAAAGTCCCTTAACTACGTATGCAGTCTGTCTAGCAGGTGGTTAGAGTCTTGACTGGGTAGCATTATACTGGGTTTCTTGCATGTCCATTCATTCTTATAATAGACTTTTATTGAGTGCTTGCTGTTTGTACAGCACCTTATGGGGCACTGAGTGCAGGGAAGGTGAATATAAGACCCATGGAAGGGCCTCTGTTCCTCTGTTCAAGGAGCAGTTAGGTCCCTGATGACCTGAGAGAGAGATTAGAGTGCAGAAAGCCATGTTGGAAATGTAAGATGGCACAATACTGTTGCTGAATTTGAGGGCTTGCTACCCGAAGGTGCCCATGCTTCTTGACCGAGTACTCCATTTCTAGGAGTGCAACCATTAATAAAAATGAGATAGATTTAGATGACTGGAAAAGATGTCCATGATAGAGCATTAAATGGGAAAAAATTCTGCCGGCCAAAATTTCATGTTCACATGGATTGTATGGGATTTATATGCATACAGTATGCATGTAGACAGATAGATGGGGATTGAAAGGTAGATAGCAGGGGTGCCTGGGTGGCTCATTTGGTTGAGTGGCTGCCTTCGGCTTGGGTTGTGATCCCAGGGTCCTGGGACCAAGCCCTGCATCAGACTCCCTGCTTGGTGGAGAGCCTGCTTCTCCCTCTCCCTCTGCAGCTCCTCTTGCTTGTGCTCCTCTCTCTCTCTCTGTCTCTCTCAAATAAATAAATAAATAATCTTTTAAAAAAAGAAAGAAAGAAAGGAGATAAGAGAGAGTGGAGAATAAGAGAGAGGCAACTAGAGCAACAGGATGAATTTACATGGAACTAATGGCAATGTGGGGGTAGGGGAGGAAAGGGCCAAGTTCTTGGTCTGTATTTCACATAAATTTTTGAAGTCAGATTAGGAGTGATTTTTGTGTTTGTGTGTTTTGATATTTAAAAAGTAAAATGCTCAAAAGTAGATACCTAAAACACGTATAGTCCCCAACTTCAAGGGCCTTACAAGCCAAAAAAGCAAAGAAGCATTAACTATATTATCAGAAAGAGTAAAATAAAGACACTGCTAGTTCATGAGGAGTGTTTTCTTGAAAAGGTATGTATAAGACAAAAAGTCTACATGTTGAAAGAAAATTTCCCACCAGGAATATTGACCAAGGACTTTATTCTTTCATCTGTGGAGTGGTAGGTGCTAATGAATTGCTTCTCTGGGTTCTGGGGTAGCTGCACTCAGCTCCGTGCATGTCCGTGCACCTCCGGAGCTAACCACCAGCCAGCTCCGGAGCCTCCCTAGGTGGGAAAGTGTTGGACCCACCTTTCTAGGCCCCTGGTTCCAATCTTACTTTACCAACAGGTCTGAACAGAAGGAGGCCTACAGCTTTGTGAGGGCTGATCTAAGGAAAGATTTTGGTAACTTCTCTGATGTAAATTTTCCTTGGAACTTTGATCTTTTTCAAATTCAAGACCAAATCGCAGGTAATGTAAAAGAAATTAGCCTAGCACTATGTGGGTTTTCCTGCCATCATGGGGCCCCAAAGGTGGCAAACCTGTAGGTTGTGGAAGGCAAACAAGGCTGACACTTGATTCAGTCACCTGCTGTGATCCTCTTATGCAGTGGCTCCTGTTGCTTATGAAAATCACACTCTTCTGGGCAGAGACACATGTGACCTTTGTAGAAATTCTAAGTAAACAAACACATGCAAGGGGTAAGGAAGGCACAGAAGGGTGCTTCATTCTAACAGGAAAATCTAGATGGCTTCACTGAAGAGGAAACATGCTAATTATTAAAGGATTGGATTTTGATTAGTAGAGAAAGTAGAAGGAGTATTCTAGAAGAAGAAATACAGAAGAATCCGACATTCAAATAGCAGCTCACACTTCAATGGTCCTTACTCTGCCAGGTGCTGTTCTAAACTCCTCACATATCTAGAATAAATTAATCCTCACAACAATCCAGTGAGTAGGTATTGCTATTATACCCATTTTTCAGATGAGGAAACTGAGGCACAGAAAATAAGTAGTTTTCCTAGGGTCCCAGAGGGTTAAGTGGTACAACTGAGATTCACACCAAGGGAATTTGGCTCTAGGGTCCAGGTTTTGACCTCTCCAAACCTTTTAGTAGGTGGAAAAATGATGGAGAACAGATGAAGGAGTGGTGGGAACACTCAAGATGAAGTGGTGGTGCACACACCAGTTACTCCCTGGTATGGCTTGAATGGAGGCCATCTCATTGGAAGTCAAGATGGTGCTGCGGTGTGGTTTTCCTGAGATGCTGAAGAAAGGATCTGAAGTAGGGGGAAGACCTGGACATGTTTTTGGAAGAGAATTGACATGCTCTTGCCGATGTCTTTGAAAAGTATCTCTCATGAGGACAGGAGAGGTGAGGAGCTGAAGGTTTGGGGCCAGTTAGGCAGGAGATGCCGAGGCTCTGAATTAAAATGGGTCACCTCAGTTAGAGAAGTGGAAGTGAGAGTTCTTTGTAGATGGAAAATGACCTTCCATTTGTTTCCACCTCACCACCATCCCTGGTAGGAAGTGAATGGTGGAGACTGAGGGGCCAGCTGAGAACAGGTGAGAATTAGCCAGTGGTAGTGTCATCTTCAAGCCATTTCCTGATTTAATTTAGGCCTCAGTTGACTCCTTTGATTTTCAAAACAATCCTGACTCCTTAGCACCCTCTGTAGCACTTTCCCTTGTTCCACCTTGGAAACTAGAAAGCAGTTCTACATGTCTGAGAAAGTCTTTCAGAGCACCTTAAGCACAACAAAGCCAAAAGCAACCAGCACAGTTGTGACTTCTCCTAGTTCAGGTCTGTAGGGGGGCAGCTTGGACAATTTCCTGGGGGTTTTGGAAGCAGGTGATGCCAAGCCTAGGCCTGGTTTGCTCTCCTCCATTTGTAATGTCCTCACACTGTAAATTGCAGACATTATAGCCGGGCACTCTCTTTATGGCTTACTTTCATCCTGAAATGTTCCCGTGCTACATTTTCATGTAACTTATGCACCTCGAATGTTGTAAAAACTGCCGTAAAAGTCAATATAAATGCAATAATGTCACGTCAGTCAAAGGCAGCAGAGCAGCCCTTTTGAGCAAACAATTGGGAAAACTAGAGGGAAAACTCAATTGCTCCATGTTGCAAATTGATTAAAGATATGAATCAGAAAATTAAAGGGCTTTTGGAGTTTAGGTTATTACTAACTGCTTTACTTTATGGAGCAATTACTTTGATTCTATCTCGAGTCCAGTAAAGTGACTGCCAGCATATGGCAAGATGGGGCCCTGTGTCTCTCTTATTAATGTGAATTACTCAAGATCAGACTAAATGAATGCATTCGTGCATCTTGGCCATGCAAGTTCATTTCTTAAGCACTGTATTTAAAATTATAAAGGAATAATTTATAGCTAGGGTCACATCTCTATTAGACTAAACCTGCATATTTTTCTCATCAGCCAGGAGGACCAATCCTATTTTCAGAGACGGAAATGTTGCAACAGTCACTTGCGTATTTAGTTTATATTTTTTAGTTTATATTGGAAGTGCAGTGTTGTGTGGGGTATTGTCGATATGGGTTGATTTGTGCTACCTCAAGGTTAAGCCTATTGAGTGCTGAGATGTCATTCTCATCTGATTGTCCCGGTATCTGAAAGTCCATAATTAGATAGCCCTTCTGTTAGAGCTTAAGCCTTTCGGTATCAAGCTTCTTATATAAGTATCATAGAATCGAATAAACTTGGGCCCAGAAACAAAACAAAACAAAACAAAACATTAGCAATAATTAATATGACCCTTTGGGCCTTGGCAGCCAGGAAGCTAAAAGCTAAACTTAATATTCAGTTGTGGGTATTATACTGTGCTGGATTCCTGGGCTAGCATGGGGCCAGGCTCATTTAGCTGGGTACTCTGTGAAGAATGGCTGAATGGAGGAATGAGAAATAATGACTCATAGTCACGTTTACTGTTGCTCACTGTGAGAGTTTGCAGGTGTGCTAAATGCTTCTAAACATTACCCTAATTAATCTTAACAGTAGTGTTCTTAGCTATTTTCATGGCCATTTTACAGATGAGAAAGCAGGCTTGTAGAGGTTAAGTGACTTGCCCATGGTCACCTAGCTTGTGTTTGAAGCCAGGTCTTTATGACTCAGAACCAGTACTTTCAGCTGCTGCCTGGAGGAATGATCATGTGGGAGGACAAAAGTAGGGTGCTCATAGGGACCTCAAATTAAGGGAGCTAGGATCTCCCTGAGAGTTATTTGGAAACATAACATACCAGAACAGATATTAGCTGTCTCTTTATAGAGAGGAAAGTTTTCCAAAGAGTAGATCTTGATTGTAAGTGGATTGAGAATTTCAAGACATCTTTGGGGAAAATCAATCAGGTAGAAGGAGTTCAGCAATAGAAGCGCAGACCAAATGCAAATCGGGGAGTCTGGTGGGATTAGTGCCCACCAACAGTGTCTAAGAGACTGGGTGCCATAGCATGGGCTTTGCACATCATAGTTCTATTGGCATAGGATGTTCTCTGTATTTATGAGTTAGTTTTTTGGGTGTTTTGTTTGTTTGTTTTTAGTTTTCTCACTAAGTGAGATCATACAGTTTTGTCTTTTTCTGTTTGATTTACTTGACCTCAGTGCCCGTAAGTCCTATTCATATTGTTCCAGATGGCAAGATTTCCTTCTTTTTATGGCTAAATAATATTTCATTATTGTTTATATACATAAATTTGTGTGTGTGTGTGTGTGTGTAGTGTAATAGCATATATATATCACATTTTTTATCCATTCATCCACCAATGGACACTTAGTTTGCTTCCATATCTTAGCTATTGTAAATAATGCTGCCATGAACATGGGGGTGCAGCTCTCTTTTTGAGTTAGTGTTTTCATTTCCTTGGGATAAATAACTAGAAGTGGAATTTCTGGATCCTGTGATATTTCTATTTGTAATTTTTTGAGGAGCCTCCATACTGTTTTCCATAGTGGCTGTACCAGTGTATATTCCCACCAATGGTGTCCAAAGTCCCCTTTCTCCACATCCATAATAAAATTTGCTATTTCTTATCTTTTTGATAATATCTGTTCTAACAGCTGTGAGGTAACGTCTCATTGTGGTTTTGATTTGCGTTTCGCTGATTTGTGATGTTGAGCATCTTCCCATGTACCTGTTGGCCATCTATATGTCTTCTTTGTCTTCTATATGTCTTCTATGTCTCAAGAAAAATGCTAATTTAATTAGATTGTTTTTGTTTGAGTTCTTTATATATTTTATTTTTAACTTATTTTAATTTTATTTATTTAAGATTTTATTTATTTACTTATTTGAGAGAGAATGAGAGAGGGAAAGAGAGAGCAGGAGAGGAAGGAGGGTCAGAGGGAGAACCAGACTCCCCGCTGAGCAGGGAGCCCAATGGGGGACTCAGTCCTGGGACTTCAGGATCATGACCTGAGTGGAAGGCAGTTGCTTAACCAACTGAACCACCCAGGTGCCCCTCTTTATATATTTTAGATATTAACCCCTTATCAGATATATGTAATTTCCAAATATTTTCTCGCATTCAGTAGGTTGCCTTTTCATTTTGTTAATGTTTTTCTTTGCTATGCAGAAGCTTTTTCATTTGATGTAGTCCCACTTGTTTATTTTTGCTTTTGTTGTTTTCGCTTTTGGGATCAAATTTTAAAAAACCCATCACCAAGACTGATATCAAGATGTTTATCCCCATGTTTTCTTCTAGGAGTTTTATGGTTTCAGATCTTGTGTTCAAGTCTTTAACCCATTTTGAGTTGCTTTTTGTGTACGGTGTAAGATAAGGGTTCAGTTTCATTCTTCGGTGTATGGCTATTCAGTTTACCCAACACCATTTATTGAAGAGAGTGTTTGCCCCCACTGTATATTCTTGGCTTCTTTGTTGTAAACAATTGACTGTATTTGCCTCACTTTTTAAAAAAGGTTATCACTTTAAATGAACTTAAAAAAAAGTTTATTTAAATAAGAAACTTCACTAGTTCATTTAATTTTTTATTCTTTCTTTAGAAAAACTGATTTATACATGCACTTTCCAGAAACACATCCATTGTATAAGAAGACACAACTGCTAACACCAAGAAAAGTGATACTGAAGAGATACTGATAAGGAGAGTAATGGCATATGGGCTTCTGGATTATGGAGGCTTAGAAACCTGTGGCCTTGTTCCCAGATCCTAGCCTCAGCTATTTATCTGTATCAAGACTTAAATATGAGCGGCAGATCTGCATATGAATATCTGCAGATTTCTCTGAGAAATATGTCCCACTTTGTCTTCTCCTTCATACCTACCTTTCTTCTTCCAGAAATACTCCTCTTCCCTTTTTCCCTGAGGAGTTCAAGTCCCTGAACAGGTGGGACCAACAATAGAACTTTACTCTGCTGTCATTGGTTGCTTATTCTGGTCATGTGCACCTTCTTTACATTAGCCCAGTCAAAGCCCTCCCTCGGCATTTTAAAATTTGAGTTCCAAAGGAGGAGAAGCTCTCTGGTGATCTGGTATGAAGCACTGGAGTTGTAGGTAGCCATGTGCCCCATTATAAAAGAAGCCAGCCTTTGGTGGAAGAGTGGAGGTGCCTTAGTCAGAAGCACAGATGAGAGGGAAAGAGGAAAGTGGCAGAATTATAGTCCCTAACTGCAGAATTATAGTCCCTAACTATAGGGCAGGTGGGCCCAGGATACCCATACACTTCAAGCAGCTAGGTGAGCTAGTAAATTCACTTTGTGCCCAAACCAGCTTAGTCAGAACAAAAGACTTCCTCCTATCAATAAGACTCTTGGGGGAGGAGAAGAAATGTATATTAAATATTACCTTGAAAAGAGGGTAGCAGGCTGGTCTGAATTTGTGCAGCAAAGAATTAGCTGGCAGTGGTCACTGCATAGGAAAGGAAGGAAGGAGGGAGGGAGGCAAGCAACAAAAAAAGAAACATACTCTTCCAGTTTTGCCAAGGATAAACTTTGCCTTAGAGAACAAAATTCCTCCAACCCAGAAAAAGGTTGTAGTCTTTGTCAAACCTATTTTGTCCTACTATAGCACATATCGGATGCTTTGATTTGATTTTGATTTTTCCTCCTTGAGACTTTCTGAGGCCCATGGAAGGCATTGGTCCATACAGAAAGATCCTGATCCCTGGGATTGAGGTATTTGAACTTTATTATTCTCATCCTGGTGCAGAAGTGGAAGACTTGGCCTATTCCCTCCAGAGATCTCAGCACTCGTAAGAGCCATGTATCACAGAATGAGGGACTAAAATATTGGTTGAGCTTGTTCAAACAAAGTCTCAATTTCCTGACAAGCAATTGCAACTTGGGGTTACGTGTTGAGGTAGACTTCAGACTCTCTTAATGGCATTCAGAGACATGGCTCTCCAACCAATTGGCATTCAGGAAATGTTTATCAGTTCTGACAGCCACAGTTCCACCCTGCCCAATTTTAGCTCCTATGACTGGAAGTGACTTGGATGTTTGAAATTCTGTAAAATACAGGCTAGTTTTGAAATCGAGCCGCAGAACTACGATGGTATTCTGGCTTAGCTCTTAGGCAATTCAGGTCAAAATCCTCTGTCTTCTGAACAAGGGAAAGTTTCCCTGAAAGGACTGGTGATAAATTTTCAATAAATCTGCTGGGTGGCGGGAAATGAAAGAAGAATTTTTTAAATGATTTATGAACCTGAGTGAAATGATATTTTCATTGCTGTTCACTTTCCATAATTTTTCTCTTTTAAATTCCCTTTAGTGTCTTTTCAAGGAAATAGAAGAAGGGACCCAGGTTTCTTTGTGGGGTTGCCTCCAAGAGAGTCATCATAGGACTGTATATATGCATGTGTCTCTACATGTATGTAAGCAGTGTTCACTTGGGAGCCACTGTTAGCTGTTTGTAAGTGTGTTTGGCTCAGTATCAACAGACAAGGATTTTTACATAAGCATATTTTTGACATAATTGTTTCCTTCTTTAAGGACTTTCATGAAAATATTTTTACATATTTTTTTAAACTAGGGAGAAGAAGTAACTTTAATTAATTTGTTCACTTATTCACTCTTTTGCTATTATCTTATATTTGGATGCGGCTACATCCCTGTGATGTCCTAATGGGGACACTAAGGTTAGGGTCAACACTCCAGCCTTATTTCTCATCTGCTGTGCATATAGATGCGAGGAGTAGGGTGTTGTTAAGTATATGTGTGTGCACATGTGCTTAACATTCATTTAGCACTTCCTTGGGTTTGTGCTATTTATGTTTCAAGTATTCTTTCTTTTAATCTCAAAAATCCTTGAAGCAAATATTTAATGCTCCTTTGAGAGCAGATATAACTGAGCTCAAAGAGGTTGAGTGATTTGCTTGAGTTTCACTAGAGGCAGAACTGTAGTGTTTGGCCTCCTGAAAACTACTTGGACTCTGTGGTCTTTGTCTCCTCATAGGCCCAGTGAATGGTTTCTCTCCTCCTCCCAGCTGCAACACTCAGCAACAAAGACTTTCATGACTAGTGTAGAAAATGTCAGATTCATTCCATGAATCAGAGACATTGACTAAATATCAAATAGTCCTAATAACCACCAGAAGGAAAGAAGGATCCTCACTAAGGCCAGATCCTGGATTTGAAATAGAAGAAATGGAATATAATCCACCCATGGTAATTCAAACGATAGGATTTACCAACACGTCTTGATAACTCTCCTGAAGTGTGGTCACTTTAAAGAAACAAGTGGCTAAAATCAAGAGTCATTTAAATAGGTCCTAATGAGCATCTATCTATATTAACGCTTTCCTGCTCAGAGCATTAGCTCTAGTTTGATCTTTGGGTTGTAGATCAAGGATACTATTGACAAATACCCATGCATGCATGCATGCACACAGTTGAGGGTGTATTTTCATTAGTCCTAATTTGATTATTCATCTTGCTTTTATTCCATGACTACCTTTAAAAGGTTTTATTATCACATGTAAGCTATTTATTTTCCCTCTTTATTCTTTTTTCTACTCTCTTTTCTTTCTTCTCCTCCCCCTTTCTTTGCTCTAATTTTTTCATTATTCTTTTCATCTCTCTTCTTGAGTTTTCCTTCTTCATCCTCTTGCTGTACTCATTGCCCCTTTTGACTATTTTCTAAATGTCCTTTCCCTATCACTGGTCTCCAAAGGTAACTGGTGGTGGATAGGGTGAGGTCAAGGCTATCCATGGGAAAGCCACTGCATAGTGCTGGTCTGGGATTGAGAAGTGGTCCAGGAGATCAAAAGGCTTGACTCCTGAACTTATCACAGAAATCGGTCCTACAACTAGATCCTCTAGGTAATTGCTTTTTGGGGTCTGAGACATCCTGGGGAGAAAGAAGTGTTATCTTTTTAGTTCTCTTTCCTTGAACCAAAAGCCAGTTATGAACATTATTGGAAACTTGGAAGATTAGATGCCTGAGGCAAGTTAACTAGGAAAATGTGTAGGCCCCATGACAAATCATACTCACAGCTCTCCTGAAAGAGTTAGTGGAAGGCTACAGAGAGACGTTTCATAGGGAGGCCTCAGGAGATTAAGAGAAACAGATTGTCATCTCTTTTGGAGGTTCTTTTTGAGGTTCCCATTCTCCTTCCCTGTGTCTCTGTGCCTCTGCCTTGGTCTCTCTTCCCACATGTATGTACCGTCTCCATTTATGCAGCTGTGAGCCAGCTTTGGAGTGTTGGTGTCATAATCACCTCTCTTCCCTTAACACAGGTAATGCTGCATAACAGAGCTATAATCCATTTCTTCAGGTTGGGCATTGGGTGAGATGGTGTTAAAGAAGAAGCTTTCCTTGTCTGATGTTGTCAAATAAAGTGTTCATGCAGAGAGAAGCTGTATGGTCTTCCATGCAATGAAGTCAGAGTAATTTAAGAAAACTTCCCATTCTTTCCATACCCCTCCTGAGATACACAATCTTTTATATTGCAGGTGGATAATGTTCTCCCATTGGGGTGCTAATCTGAAGCCAGTCATTACTAAAATCAGATCATATCCTTTTATTCAATAGTGATCATACCCATTACCTTATAGAGATCACTTGCTACATGCAAACCACTGTTTCAGGTGCTTTCCTTATATCATGGAAATCCTGCAGGGTACAAGTATGTTTAGAGCAATAGGCATTCACAAAGGAGAGCACTATGAGTGGTGATCCTGCAAAAACCAGGCTTATTTTCCAAAGTGGATGTCATTGTCACTATCCTTACCATTTCCTGCAACACATTATCAAGTGTGATCAGTTCAGGGCATCACGGAATCAAATTGTTTGGGCTTTCAGTGATGTTGGAGCACCTTCTCTGCATCTTCTCCCACCCTGGCTATGAGCATTTCTGTATCTCAGACACCTATACTCCCCACCTGATCCTCAAAGCAGATCTCATCACCAGTGACCTACCAGAGAGGCAGCTGACTCACAAGGTTGCATGGCTTATGCCTATTAGAGATGGACCTGGAGAAATTGAGCTTTCTGGTTTCTCTACCAGAAAGACAAGTCAAGTGGAAAGGGAGTATGGATAAAGATGAACAAATGAATATGCAGAAAACTATGGAAGGGGAGAGGAGAAGGAGAGATGGAGGGAGGAAGGACGAGAAGAAAAAGGGTGGGAAAGGGGGAAATTAAGTTACAGAAAGTACTTGCCCTGAAAGTCAGTTGTAACTGATAGGGCCTGTCAGGTCTCCTCTGTGCTAGGCTGGCCTGGAAAGAGCAAGTATAATGATGAGAAACACAGTGGATGAAAGATTTAATATGGACCAAGAAAAATTCAAAGCGAGTTGAGAGAAATCCATGGATTTGNTTTTTTTTAAAGATTTTATTTATTCATTTGACACAGAGAGAGAGATTACAAGTAGGCAGAGAGGCAGGCAGAGAGAGGAGAGAGGAGGAAGCAGGCTCCCCGCCGAGCAGAGAGCCCGATGCGGGCCTCGATCCCAGGACCCTGGGATCATGACCTGAGCTGAAGGCAGCGGCTTTAACCCACTGAGCCACCCAGGCGCCCAAAAGTACTTTTATACAGTACTTAAAGTATTTGCTGTTTGCTGTTTGCATTTTGTTGGGTGCTTTGAAAACAGACATTCATTATAACGTTAAAAATCAAATGACTGCATAAAAAATCTTAATTCGAAAGCACAGGACCCAGGCACTTTAAAATTTGATGCATACGCATGATTTCCCATCAGCAGCTGTTAGGAGGATAATCAAGAATTAAATTTTCATTTAATCATTTTCAGATATGTGTATACTTTTTGTCTCCCTCACCCCCACCCCAGGCCATTTGAAAGATGGAACCGAACCTCTAGCTCCAGGTCTTATCATAAGAGAGCAAATAGATTTACTTCAATTTTATAAACTCATTAAAGTGATTTAAGAAATATTTGATTTCATTCCTATTTCCCAAATTAAATTATCATAGTAAATAGTTGTTGTTGTTGTTCTTATCATAGTTCCCATGTGCCTGAATGGGTGAGGATTTCCTCTATTTTCCTCTATTCCAAGCCTAAAAAGAAACAGAGCAAATCACATCCTATTTGGTTGTTAGGCTTATTGGAAATTGGTGGAAGGGGGCACTTGGGGGAAGTGGGGAGGTTTCGTAGGAGAATCACAGAACTGAAACACAAGAAGGAACCTTAGCGTTCACCCAGTCCCATGGCTTCATTTGTACAGGTGTGGAGTTCTTGTGCCCAAGGTCACACAGCCGGGTGGTGTGTTTCCTGAGACTATAAACCAGGTTGTCTCGTTTAGAAGCCTGGTGCTGTTAGCTGGGCACATTGGCATGTCCTTGCTCTTATGGTTTTGACTCAATATCCTGAGACTTTGGGTAGAGAAACAGGAATGTGGAAGAGCTTGCAAGCAACCTGAAGACAGGCCCTGGGCACGTGTCCGTCACTTAGCATTCCCTGCATAGAGCCAAGGACTGAGCATACTGCAGGCCACACACATACTTTAATCAAATGAGCTGAGATGCTTAAAATTTGGAAAGGGGCCCTAAGGGGAGGAGGAGAGAGAGGTATAAATACTAACCATCCAACAGTGCAATTGGGCCAAGATTCTGTTTCCATACACTGTGAAACACTGGACCTCGATTCCAAGACTTTGAAGGCCTAAAGGCAGTTGACTGGATTTTGCTTTTTCTCTGGAAAGAATCCATACTGCTTTATCTGTACCTCTGAGGAGAGAAATTACCCTATTTGAATATTCCAGCAATTTAGGTGAAAATGCGGGCAGGGCCTGAGCAGTCCACATGGGCCTGGGTTTCAGGGCTGCTGAAGCCTGGGGTAGGCCAAGTTCTTGCTGCCCCGAAGAGGCTGATGATTCTGGCAGGCTTGAGCCAGACCTTGCCAAACCAGAGGGCAGGGCTTCCCACTGCTTCCCCAGAGCCCGCCTGGGCAGCTGCCCACATTCACTCCAATTGATTCCAGCTGTGCGATGCCATGCCGGCCAAGTCTTCTGCATTAGTAATGCTATCTGAAGGGACAAGGGGACTTCCATGAAAGTCCCTGAAAAAGGGACACCCTGCTTCCCCCCTTTGCCCCCATCTTAGGCATTTTGCTGATTCTCTCTCCACGCCCACTTCCATTTTCTGCTTCTTTCCTTCTTATTGTCCCCATTCCCTTTCTCCTTTTCCCTTCTTTATCATTCTCCTCACACTGTGCCACCCTTTCTCTTACCCCCTGCATCCTTTTCAACTCTCCCTTTCTGTCCCCTCATTCTTTCTCCCTCCCTTGGCACCTTCTATCACCCTGATGTTTCCTCTTCCCATCCCTGGCTTACATTCCCTCTAGCATCACACCAGAGTTAGGCGACAGGACTTGTTCCTTTAAAATAAAGAGATCTTGGTTTTGCACAGCTGCAAGCAAGATTGAGCAAGACTGTACTTAACAGCATGGGTTTTTTGTGGCCAAAAAGGAAGAGTGTGCTTGTGTGTGTTTAGTAGCTTTGTCCGGGCTTTCATTGTCCAGCATTCAAGAGCAGATCCTTAATTTGCTGAAGAATCACAGCCGAATAGTCAATTTGCTCTAAAAGACTCTTGATTTAAGCCTTCTGAGAGCTCTACCTCTGGCCGTGGTTTTGGAAAGTGATTGCCTGTCATCTCAAAATGTTAGAGTAAACAGTGGGTCTGCTCAGCATCATATGTTTATTTTCCACAGTGGCATTTGCTAGGTCACGTGGTGGCCATTTAATTTCCATGACTGACATTCCACAGGTCTGAGATTTCATTCCTTTGGGAGTATTTCAAATACTTGTGGTTTTAACCAAGATGAAAAAAAATATATATTTTAAAAGAAAACCCATATGCCACCAGCCCCAAAACCCCAGTTAGTGGCATCCCTGGCACAGTCTCAGAGGCAGCTCCTCTGTCCTTCACATCTCAGATGCCAGCAGACACAGAGAGAAGTAGGAAGGCCCAGTTATCTGCCTTTCATAGATCTTACAAGACTAAGCCCTTTGAATTGACTCCAGCCTTTCGGACTTGGGTATTCATCCGTTTTTGATTCCTGACACCTGGTTTGGCCTTACCCATTGAGAAGCTAGGAGTTGGTTCTATCCTGGGTTGCCGTCACTGCTGGAAGAGCCTGAACACATGCCCACTAACACCCCCCAGGGCCCTTGATTTTCCTTGGCAAAGAGACTGGTGATACCGTCTATCTGAAATTCCCTAGATTTCAGACAGTGGAGGAGAAGAGGAGCAAATTCTTATTAAAGGATTTGGATTGTTGATCCCTCACTGGGAGTTAACATAAAACAACAGGAATAGTTACATAAACTATGACTGCTGAATGAGAATGAGATGTCAAAGATAAGGCCAGCCCAAAGCCACATCATACAAAAGAAAAACAGATACATCACCTTCCTTTCAACCATTCCTTTGACCTCTTTGAATTCCAGTGGAACTTGGTACCTCTTCATGGTCTTCCAGCTGTCTAGAGCATTCCCTAAAGGTGTGTCCTTCTAGGGTCAAGGATGGCTTCCTGCATCCTGCCTCTCCTTTTCTGTGACTCATTCAAGTCCGTGTTCTCATGTCCTCTAAGAAACCAATGTACTCCATTGAGTGAAGGCATCTTAGCTGATGCTTCTGTGTTGTTCTTTTGGTGCAATAATTTTATTTTAAGAAAGGCCAAGTTACCAGTTGTGGAACTATCACTAAAACATATACTGGAAAGTTCAAATTCAACAGGAAACTTTCTATCACCAGTTGTTGACTAAAATAAGAACCTAACAGCAGCTTTTATTGCTTAAAGCTACTTTTATTGACTACCTAGAGAAAAAAAGAGAAAAGAGTTAAAACAGGTATAATGTGAATTAGGGCTTTGGAATGTCAGTGCTGGAAAGACCCTGAATGGAAGGCCTCCTAAGTATCATGTAGACACACCTAGAGACAATATCAGAAATTAAATTTTATTAGATCTTGCTACCCTTACCTTCTTTCCTGACACCTCCCCGAATGTTCTGCTAAAGGCACATCTTCTGAAGAGGTGGCATGCTGTTAAGGTGGGTCTGTGCAGAGACTGGCAATGATAACACATGTTCAAAGAGGTAGAAGGTGGACATTAAGGTGATCACTGCATCCAGACACATCACCTCTAAAAACTGCCTCACATGGCATTTCAACTTAGGAAATTAATTGTTCCAGGGATGATGGAAGCTGAAGTCTTTTAGATAAATTCTAAATTAGATAAATTCTTCTAAAATATCTTTCTTTAAAGGTTTTTCCTATGTCTCAGGCTGAGTTAAGGTCTCTTGGGAGTTATCCCTAACTTGTGTGTTTGCTGGTGGATGAGACATGTGTACTCCTCACCACATTTCTTGTGGCCCTTTTGTCATTAGTGAGACTGAGAATGACACAATTTTGAACTGCCTCTAAAATCGCATGTGAGTGATGGCCAGAGAGAAAAGTCAATATTTTAGTCAATTTTTATCAATCAAATAAAAAGCTAATGATTACATGAAAGTATGCAAACCATTTGTTTTTAACAAATCACTTGTAATATAGTTAATATTTCCAATTGATTTCCTTGTTGCTATAGCCCTTAACTAAACTCAAAATATTTATGAATTGGAGATAGCCTCCCTTTCCTTAACTCCTTTGGAGTAAGTTCCCTGACATGTGCTTTATGGAGGAGGTCTAAGGTCACTGGTGTTATGTAGGAACCAAGGGCCCCATGACCAGGTGTGTTTAGATAACCTAGTTGGTCTATGTTAAATACATTCTTGAAGGATTTCTCATGTGTCTCAAAGCTCGTGTACATTTTTATATGTAAGTGCAGCAATTACCATATATTTCAGCCACAGAACCCACTCTGCGAGGAATATCTTGCAGGACTAGTGTCTGCTGAACACACTTTGGGAAATACTGTTACAGTAATAGTAATAATAACAGTGACAGTAGCTACAACCAAAAGTAGCTTTTACTAAGTACATGCCACAGGCCAGGCATTGTTCTTAGTATTTGACATGTATTCACCCATCATCCCCACCTTCCTGTGATAGGAAAAGTTGTGGTACTCAAGACTCGAAGTGCAAATAACTTACCCAGTGTCCCCACCTGTTGGAGGTGTGATTTGAACAAGGCTGACTGACCCTACAGCTTGCACTCATCACTCTTACATCATGCTCCCACTGCTCTTTTCTTTTCTTTTTAAAGATTTTATTTATCCATTTGAGAGAGAGTGAGAGAATGAGAGGGGAGAGGGTCAGAGGGAGAAGCAGACTCCCCACCGAGCGGGGTGGGGAGGGAGCCTGATGTGGGACTCTATCCCGGGACTCAATCCTGGGACTCCGGGATCATGACCTGAGCCGAGGGCAGTCACTTAACGAACTGAGCCACCCAGGAGCCCCTCCCACTGCTCTTTCCTGTGACAGGAGGTTGACAATGGTAGAAGAACATGGTGGCTCAGAGCGTGAGAGCCACCAGACTAGGAACATGGATGCCTAGGAGGTGCCTGCATCTCACGTATCACCCATTGTGGCCGTCTATTTAAAATTAGCAGGACTTAGAAGGAGGGGTATATGATCAATATTATTATTTCCTGCTGAGGTATTTAAGTCTCTGAAATCCTAACACTATTGCAGTGTATGCTACAACCCAAAATTTAGCTCCAGATTTTCTCTGCTTTCTCATGTCCAGCTGTGTAAGTGTGGACAAGCTATGCAAGTTTTGTCTTCTCAACTGGACTTTAAGCTTCTGTGGCCAAGGATCTTTGTCTAATGCTTCTTGCCCACATAGTGAGCACAAATTATATTGATCAGTTGATTTGAATGACCATATTAATAAACTTTTTTCATTGCTATAAATTCTGTTTTTGAATAATAGCATCCACATGGTTATTTTGCTGTTTGTAAATACCTGGACAAGTGCGGAGTGCCTTGATCCCTGTGTCAGCCCAGTGAGGGAGATGTGAGTTGTCTTTCCCCTTCCCAAAGATGATCACATACATGATTTGATCAAGGCCACGGAAGAGAGTGTGAAGCTGGTAGAACTGAGACTCAGTGTAGGTTCTTCAAATCCAGACCCTGTGCCTCTCTCAGCTTCCCTGGTCTCCATGCCACCCCAAATAAGTGGAGTGTCTTATTTAGGAGTAGCCACTCTCTTTGGACTATGCCCACACATATGCCCACTAGCACATTCATAAGTCGGTGCATCTCAGGCTACATTGCTTTCTGTCTCGCACACTTAGAATAGAAGCCCACGGTTTTGGCCCACCAGAGCTAGGCAAGGAAAGAAAGAAGAAAAGATTGGGAGGACTTCAATGCTAATGTTTTATCATCTCCTCTCCCCATCCCAGAGAAGTACCCCTGGAATTCTCGGACAGTTTTTAGGGTCAGCAGATTCCAAGCTTCTTGGAATCATGAAATATTTCCACTACTGAGTGATAGGGGCAAAATGGGAGGAAATAATATATTGGAGAGAGATGATGACCAAAGTAGGGAAGGAGGGGCAGCATTTAGATAATTCTTGAGCAAAATCACTGCTATCTGAGAAAATGAAAGGAGTTTTCAATGTGCCCACATCTATAGGACTTCATTTCATACAAATGGCACCAAAGGAGCAATCATAATGATAGCAACAGACTCACAGTCCCAATTTGGCTGCCTCATGTTTGGCCAGAAATAATTTAGAAGTATGTAAGTGTAAGAAACACAAAGAGAAGGAAAGGTGAAGAGTAAAGATAAGAGTGATTCATAAATTGAAAGATGATATTTTTTTTCTCCTATGGAATAATGGATTCAGTAAGGAAACAAGTACATCTTCAAGGGCACTGAAGGAGCGCTGCATATTAGATACTGCAAATGGGAGCACCAAGAGGAATGTGGCCAAAATGCTTAACGAAGAGGGTGATATGTTATTTCTTTAGTAATTGCCAAGCACTGAAGCTCAAGTTGACTCTGAATATGTATTCTTGGTAACAGGGACAAAAGAACATAAAGAGATAATCTCAGGGAAGTGGATGGCAGGATTTTTTTTTTCCTTCCAGACAAGAGGAAAGAGAAGGGCAGAGTACAGTTAAAGATTGAGTGTCGGGCGTACTATTTCTGAGTTTGTCTTTTCAGACATGGTGCTGACAGGCGATTTTTGGTGGAGAGGGATGGGAGGAAGAGATGTCAAAAAGCTAACGACTCCCATAGCAAACTCTGACAGAGTTCAGGAAAGACCAGTTCTAGCACTAGAGAATTTTCTATTTTCTAAGTTTGTTTAAATATACAGAGATGACAAGTTGGCCCGAAGCAAAATTGCGAAGTAAGAGAACATTGGCTTTAGGGATTTTTGAATCAATCAATCATCAGATATTTATTTATTGAGCAACTCCTCTGTACAAGGCATCATGCTGGGGAAGGCTGAAGCACAAGCTGCATACATCCCTGCCCTCAGACAACCTGCTGTTTAGTGAGGAAGGCACAAGTTGCCGTACCCAGAGGAGTTAAATAGTACTCTGAATAATGTCATGAAGCAGGAAAAATGACATTAATATAATGTTAAGAGCAAACAGTATTGCGTTTACTATGTTGCAAGATTAAAAGTTTTACAAATAGTACCTCCTTTAATCCTTTCACGAACCCTGTGTTGTAGGTTCTGTCACTACCCTCATTTTATAGCTGAGGAAATGACACCACCACGAGCATGCAATGGCATTAGGGTGGGGACCGAGCAATATAAACCCAGAGCCTGGGGGTCCTAACCACTTTACATGCCACCCCTCATAAAACACTGCTGTGTACAATGAAAAGTGAATGAATTAGACATGCAGTAAATGCAGTGGGAATTCTCAGTAAGGTGATGCCTCTGGCATTGCTTTGGCCCAGACTCTCACAATGGCCTTTGAGCCTAACAGTAGCCCTGGGAGTGAGGGAGGCAAGGTCACTGTTTATGCTCTTTTCTGAAAGAAACGATTGATAACTTTCATAAGTTCGTACCATCAAATTTGATGAAGCCAGGATTAGAATTAAGGTCCTTGCTGCTAGTCAGAGCTTCGGACTCTGGGGGGAGCCGTCCCACTTTGCAGTCTAGGCACAAGACCCAGTCCCAAGCATTTTCTGCCTTACTGCCATTCTTTCCTTTCCCAGAGCTAACTGAGCACATTGCTATGTGATGAACATCAAGGAGAGGATGGAACAAAGGCAATGCCAGCATGAGTCAGAATGAGTGACCAACCCTTGAAACATTTATTTGTTTTAAACTTTTTATTTTGAAATAATTTTAGACTTAAAAGTTGCAAAACTAGTACAAAGGATGCCTATATATGCCTCATCAGCTTCTGCAAATATTACCATCTTGCATAACCATAGCACAAATATCAAAACTAGGAAATTGGCCTTACTACAATACTAACTATAGACTGTATTGGGATTTCACCCGTTTTTCCACTAATGGGCTTTTTTTGCTCCAGGATCTGATCCAGTATCCTACATGCTCTTTAGCCCTCATCCCTCCTGAATCTCTGCTCACCATGACAGTTCCTCAGTCTTTCTTCATCTTTCATGGCCTTGAAACTTTTGAAGAGTGTTGGCTTAATTTTGTAGACTGTCCTTCCATCTGGGGTTGTCTTATATTTTCTCATGATTAGATTGTGGTTATGCATTTTTGGTAAGAAATCTACATAGAAAGTGATGTGTTCTCAGTGTATCAGTCAGGTGTCACATATGACACATAAGACACTTATGACACATGTGACACATATGTCACGTAATGATATATCTATTGACTGATGACATTAACCTTTATCACTTGGTTAAGTTGGGTGTTTGATAAGTTGCTTGACTTTTCCCTCTGAAATTTATAAATCTCAGGGACGTGAGATTAGATTATACAAATATTCTGTTTCTCCTCAAAACTTCCCCCAGTAATTTTAGCATACAGTGGAGGATCTTGGCAGTAACAATTCTAATGTAGAATTTTAATGGTAATTTTCCATTTCCCTAATTTTTCTACATTTTTAAGTAAAATTATTTTAGAAGGAAAAGCTATTACTTTTCCCACATATATTTATTCAAATGTTGATGTATATTAGTATGGAAGTTGGAGGAGGCCAGAACGATTCTCATCAGGTTTGTGAAGGCCTTTCATGTATAATAAGAATGAGACCCTTTCGGACTAGTGCCACAGAGCCAAACCAAGACCAATTAGTACAATTGAGAGCAAAGCAAATTTCCATTAAATGTAAAAAAGAATTTTTTAGTTCTTAGAATGGCTCAACCAGTGAATAGGCCATCTTATAGAGTTATGAATCCTCATTGCTGAGAACTTCTGTAAGAGGCCAGGAAGTTGGACAAGAAGTCCTCTAAGATCCTTTTTAAAACCGAATCCCTATAATTCTATAACACACCCTTTAATACTTAGATATGCATTTGCTCTGTGTCTAACTCCTCTTTCATTTCATCTGGACCCTTGTCACAAGCACTTGGCTTGACAGAACACCATCAGAGATGGAAAACCTGCCCATGAATGACAGAGATCCTGTCATGTTAAGAAAGAGACACAACTGTAACTTAAACACTTTCTAAAATAAGTAATTTAGCAATAATTTAATATTTGCTGGCTAAGTAAAAAGTGTTCCAGAGATTGGTCTGAGGAGAAGGTAAGCCCATTATTTGCGGAAGTAATATAGGTAAGAGTAATTCGTGAGCATATATCAGTGAATTGTGTGGTTTTCAATGTTCTTAAAATTCATTTCAGATCAGCAAATATTATTGAGCACCTAATTTGTACTGGTCATGGTTTTAGGTGCTAGGGATACAATAGGGATACAACGGTTATCAAAAGAGACAAAAATCCTTGCTATTGTGAAGTGTACGTTCTACTAGTCAGAGGCAAGCATTAAGTACAGTGTTAATTAAACTATATAATAGATTAAAAGGGATATAAAATCCCTTTTAAAAAATGGGAGAGAGGAGAATCAGGTACACCAGGGACCAGGGTAGGAGATTGTGATATAAAGTGAAGAGATAAGTGTGGGTCTCCTTGAGAAGGTGACTTTGACCACAAACTTACAGGAAGGGTGGGAGTCATCACTGCTAGGCTTCTGGCCCCCTTCTGTTTTAGTGAGGCCATGTGACCAGTCCTGGCCAATGAGCTAAGAGAGGAAGTGGTCATATCCCATCTGGGCTGAAGGGTGTAATGGTATTGAATTTGAAGAATTTGAATGTAAATTTTAATAGGTTCATTTTCCAAGTACACCACATTAGAGGCTGAGTCGCTGCCTGTACCATGATAATTGACTACTTTTAGTCATTGGCTTTATTTACATATCTTTAATCCTTTCATTTGAATGCTTGAAACTTCTGTTCAGACTGAGTGTGGGACCTCTTCATACCTATTAATCAAGGCTTTATTTTCATGGAGAGTTCTACCAAAACTCTCTTAAAAATATATGCATATATTTTTTATATATCAAATATACTTAAGCAAATGAATAGTTCATATATATCTATATATCTATATCTGTGTGTGTGTGTGTGTCAGACATACTTAAGCAAAAGAATAGTTTTAAGGCCAGGTTATTCATACTTTTTTCATCCTCTCATGGACATAATGTTATGAAAAGCGTACTGTAGAGGTTTTCAGTTGGTATGTGGCTATTCCCTTGCTACCAAACACCCTTCATAGACACACTGCCAAATTATACATACAAGCTATGTGTGCACTAATTTTGTTATAACCAAGGATCTATAATTTTATAGCTGTGGCTGTCAGACTGAATGCTAAGCTGAGTGATTTGAGTAATTCTTGCTACAGGTCAAGAGTAAGGAATGTGGCTTGTAGTCAAACAAATACCAGACAACATCCTGTATTTTCTGTAACATGCGAGAACACTGCCTTGTGAGTTAATGAGAGTAGAGTCTGGACAGTGACCAGATCTCCTCAAACATGACACAGATTTGAAGCGTAACCAGGCAAACAGTGTGTGTGTTTATGTGGGTGCCTTTATGGGCACCGAGACATTCTTCTGTCGTACTGGTCATCATCTTGCCCTCATTGACAACTTGTTTAGAAACATTTAGTATTTAGTGTTCTGCCAAAAATTCCAGCTATTCAATCCTGTCTAAAAAATCCTGACAACATGTACAGACACAGGCCTGCCCTATCGGGTCACTTTTACAAACATGAGTTGGTGGGTATGTAAAAAGACATTAATGAGATTCAGTCTTCCTCCTCATCTAGCTAGCAATAGACAGAGCTGAGAACCTGACTCTGCCTCCTCTGATCTCTCAGTTTCCATACTGTACTACCTCATCTGATAACTGCACAACATTGTGTGAGCTACCATCCCTCTCTTGTTATCTAAAACTGTATTCTTCCTGGCTTCAACAGCATGAAGATATCATGTGGCATTCCACTGTGCTGTCATCACATTTAGACCCATGACAGCCATTCTCGGGAGAACTAGGTACTTTTAGGAATGTGAACTAATCCATGCACCCAGCACCCACCATTCCCAGCACTAGACACTAAGATACAACCGTGAACTCGAAGTGTTTTGATGTCAAAGAACATCCAAGCTTTTGCTTCTAAAGTAGTCTGCATCCTGTGAGTCACACTCTTAACAATTTATTTACTACAGAAGACATTCCTGGGTAGGAATGCGATCATCATCATTAGGGAAATCTAAAGGAAAGAAACCAAAGATGAAGGATAAGGATGATGAGATATGTGGAACACTGGGCCAACCACATCAAGCAGATAGAAGACAGAGGTACTAGGAGATGTAGCTTGAGAAATGATGACAAGGAACTATGAAGGTAAAAGGAGCTGGGGCGATAAATGTTGAGTGCTGGAAAAAACTCTCTAGGATGGAGAACACTTTGATTGCTGGGTTTTCCAGTGACTTTGATAGAAACTGGTTGCCAAACAGCATTTAAGACTAGATAGAACAACTCGAGGTAAATTGTGGGGAGCAATTTGGCATAGACTAAAGGATGGGCCTATTTAGTGTTCTTTCATTTCAGTTCATGACTGTAAAAAGTTTACTTTCTCAGGAACTTTTGTTTGTTTTTTAAAACCCTATAGCAAACAGCCCATTGCTCATAATGCACCACTTGACCATAAAATATCTTGCATTTGTCTGTATTTGCTTCATACTCATTAATCTTACTCCCTATACCCTACCCCACCCAGCAAACTAACAAACTCTGTAATCTCCAGGGAAGGGAGAGTATCATAAAATTTTCTTCTGTAAATCCCACAGTAACCAGAACAAAGTTGAAGCAAATACCAAGTGCTCAATAAGTATGTATTGATAAACTATGGGTTTATTTAATACAAATATCTGCCTAAGCCCTCTGCTAGGAGCTGGATAATGTAAACATGTCTTTTCCTCAAAATATGAGAGAAATGGGGAAAAAAACCACAAGTAGTTAATTTCCATATAAAAGCTAAACAGAAATGCTAAGTACTAATATACAATAATAATATATAATATACAAAAAATCAAAAGCAGTTTCTGATGCGTGTTAAGTAAGTGGTAGGATATCATGTGTGCAACTGCTGTGACTTCATTGTTTCATAAACAGTTGGATTCAAAATGACAGAAGATTTTGCCTTATCTAAAGAGAAGAGCAATGCTCTTGTTTATTTATCCTTTCTTTGTCCTGTTGTCTCTTTGGGAGAGCAACATGATTTCGTAAAGTCTAAATACATGGCATTGACCGATTTGGAAGCACATATATGTGCTTGTCAGCAGTGTGGTCCAGCCTTGGAGCAGCAAGCGGGTGGTCACAGGTTCAGACTCCTGGCATTTCTTCTGGTTGGGTGGGCAAGGGTGGGGAGCTGGTAACCACTGTGGGTCAGGATGGCCAAAGGTGGAGCTCCACATGGTAGGTGAGGCTGGATGGTCAAGCCAGATCATGAGAGTAATTGAAAAGGTTCAGAGTTCAGTAGATTAGAGCAGCAAAAGTAATGGGGAATAAAAATGGAGTCACCAATGGAAGTTCCAGCCTAGGAGGAGAGGCTCTTCATTGTCACTTTGCCTTACTTACTTCAGTGTGTGTGTACTAAATGGGATGAATGTATGTGGAGGTCATTAGTAATGATCGCTGACACGAAGAGGTAAGACCCTGAGGTTGAGTCTTGCGTTCAGAAGGAGACTTGAATGGGCCAAGTTTTATAGTGCCAAATCAAGTTAAAACTTTGAGAATGACCTGAACTTGATTCCCAAGGGTCTGCCCTTTCATTTCCATTACTAAGGCCCTCCTTACTCAAAAGCAAAATGGATGGGTAGGATTTCAGTGTGGTAAGAAGTTTCTTCTCATTAATTTTTGGCTGATGCCTACAGGTCTTTACCTTGAAATAAAACTTGCTTTAAAACAGATATTCCATATAGAGGAACATGGTAAGCTTTTAGCTGCTTTTATACTTCAATGAGGCTGTTCTTCAAAGCCATCCATGCAGGGCTAAAAGTAGAGAGCAGACATTGGTAGATGAGTAGTACGGCTAATGGCACCAGTGCCCACATCCCTTTTGAACAGTAGGAGCCAGAAGGCTAGTAAGGCCTATTTGAATTTCAAGATGCATTTGCAGGACTTAACCAAATCATAAGAGCAAAAGGAAAAGTCGTTCTTGTCAGATCAAGCCAGCATTTCCCCAAAGGAGATGTTCTCTGTTGCATAGACATCTTAGTATTTGGGCCAATTTAGTTTTAGTTCTCTCTAGCAATGTTTTGTTTCTTCATTTTTTGTTTTTCTTTCTCTTGAGAGGTGATTCTGGAGTCTAAAAGACCATGCTAGCCTAGATCCTAGAAAAACCAGGAAGTCACATCTTGAATGTAAATACAGGCTAATAGTTTAACTGTTCATAACATTATGAAAAAGCATGCAGCAACTGAAAAGTGACTTTAAAAGTATCAGCAAAATGTACAACGATAAAAAGACACCTAAACCAGCAACCAAATCCCTTCGAGGTGAGCCTAGACATTAAACTCTACACTGCAGAGTGTGTAAGGAATCTTGCAATTGCAGGTGTCAGGATAATGGACCCAAATGACTTAAATAAAGGGGTGATTTTTTGGTTCATATAATAGAAATGTCTAAGGGTTTCAAGCTCAGATGAATCAAGGAGTTCTAACAATATCATTAGAATGGGTTTTTCTCCATCCTTCCACTCTGCTTTGCTATGTATTGATTTCATTTTCAATGACTCCATACATTGCAGAAGTAAAATGATCATCCAGCAGTTCCAGGCTTATGTCCTAGTAACTGCAAGTTTAGCAAGAAAGAGAAAACGCCTCTATTATGGTCCTCCCGACAGAATGCCTCTATTATGGTACTGCCTTTTTTGGGTCTGATTGGGTCATATCCTCATCCCTGAACCAATCTCTGTGGCCAGGGCGATTGGATGTTTTGATTGGTAGGTTTGAGTCACATTCCTCTCTCTGAACCTGGAGGTAAAATCAAGATTGTACTCACACCATTGAGACTGACGTGGGTAGGAGAATATTTTTCAGGAGGAAGTTTCCCCTACCAAATCAATAGGGAATGGATGGTATGTGATAAAACCATCAAACACCACTATACTCTAGAGTCAGTTTTTTCTCTGATAATGTGTGTTTGTTGTACATTTGTGATAGGAGGTGGCAAAGAGGAAGAGAGAAGGCACAAACAGATGGCCAGAATAACAAGGTCTCCAAAGAAAAGTCTGATTGATAGTCTATAAAGAAAGCATTAATAAGGAGCTGGGAGGTAAGATGTAGGACAAGTAGGAAAGCAGAGCAGATTCAGTATATTAGCACAGATTGTTCTGTGAGTGAAACAAAATCCTCTTCTTTTTTAGAAATTAAAACTTAACTGTGGCTACTATAAGTCACTTTTCTTCTCTGGGCTCAGGGTAATCATCTGTGAAATGACATGGAAGGGTGAAGAGGATTTAAGTCAACTGAACATCGAGGTTCCATTATGCTGCAAATTTATGTCATATTTAATATTTAATGAATATTATTTAATTTGAATTATAATTTCAAGACAGGACTAATGAGGATTACCTAATACAAGAAATACCTAATTTAAGAAAATATAGTACACTTCACCACTACTTCCTTATATTTTTGGATTCCATTTATATGACAATGAGCTTGTCAGGGGTCCCTTGCATTGGTGATGATACAACCTAACTGACCAACAGTGCTACACCGAACTCAGAGACCTTCTGTACAGTGCTTGGGGCAAAGGCCAAAGTGAATTGATCAGCTGTAATTTGGCTGGATAGTTTCACCCATGTTGACCTTCCTCAGTCAATTCAGGCCAGTTGTGTGTTGTTCTCATGAGTGAGATTAAACATCTGTCTTAAAGAGAAAATTTTAGTATGCTGCTTGCTTAAATAGCAAAGACTTAAACAATTTACTAAATGTGCAGTCCCTTTTTTTTTCTTATATTATTGGGAGTCTTTGAGGTTAAATGATGCCCTAACCATTGTTTTCCAAGGCTAAGACCCAGCCATAGATCATTTATTACCTTTCCTCATAGATGTTGTCCAAGTTTTTATGAGATCCAGGTTTTCCAAATGTCTGATTTTCTGCAATTGTGAATGCAACATTTTATTAAGGCTCTTTGTTCTATAAGTCATCCATAGAGTAGGAAATCCATGTTCTAAAAAATTCATATTTTTTCAGAGCAGGATATTACCGGTCAACAGATGTCGAAGGTGGGAAACACCATAGCCCAACAGAGTCAGGGCAGTGTCCTCAGATCCAAATTTACAACCACTTCTGTAGTAGTATTTCAGGCGTTGCCCAAGGGAGTCTGACTCATAATTCTCTGTGACCTCCCTGATAACTCAACTCTCTTGTCCTCTTGAACATCATTTACTCCTCATTGAACACACCCCAGGCTCCCTTGAGAATGTTATTCTTGGTGTGAGTTCCTCAAGCACAGCTCTTCCAAGAACAGTTTTTCCAGACATGATTCTCTGCCTGATGAATGAATTTGAAGGTCTCTTTCAGGGAGAACTGTAGAGGTGCATTAACTGAATTCTCTCTTTAATGCTCCTGCCTGGGGTACAATCTTTCCTTTACTCAGGTTAAGATTATTTTTTTCTGTAATACTTTATTCAAACCAAAACATTACAGAAGTTAGAGCCTGGAAAGAGGTAGTAGTGGGTGGAGTACTATTTTTCATGTCTCACAGAATGTGTGGTAGCTGTTCCAAATTTTTAGTGACTTTAATGTTGGATGAAAGTAATAATGAAAGAGTCGTTGTAAATTATAGGAAGAAGAAACGAATACTTTGCTGTATACACTGCTAAGAATGGAAACATATTGGATAAACTTGAGTACTGAATAAATTGTTGAATAAAGGTAATGGGGTAGGTAGATTTACAACAATGAGGTAGTGTAAAGATAGCAGGGTATAAAAGAAAGTGCATGGAATTTGGGAGAATCACAGTTGTTTCCTCTTTTAAATTGAGTGTGATGATACCTATGTGCTAGTGCTATTATGAGCGACAAATGAGATAATATATGTAAAGAATTTCGAATGGTGTGTAGCTATACTTGGTGCTCCAAAAAAAGTGATTTACTCTAGAGGCACTATGCCCGCAGTTCTTCTTTTTACCACCAGGTGGAAGTAGTCTCATTAAACATAGTAATCAACTCATTCACTCATTTATTATCAAGTGATTACTTGTATATTATTTCCAAATAAAAATCCCCATCTTCCTTACCTTACATTTCAGTGGGGAAGATCAACAAATTAAAAAAAATGAATCATACAAATATGTAAGTTGTTGATAAGTTCTAAGGAGAAAAATAAAACAGGTAAGAGCAGAGCATTAAGAAGAGAGGTACTCATTTTGACAGTGTTATCATAGAAGACTTTGTGCAGATGGCATATCAACAGAAACCCAAATCAAGAAAGGGAATGAGCCATGGCACACATCTGAGAGGAGAGTGCTCTGGACAGTTGTAAAAGCAAGTGTGAAGGCCTGAGGCTTGGTGTTTGAGGACAGCAAGAAGACGTTTGGGTTAGGATGGAAATCTGTGAAGTGGAGTGTATTGGGAAATGGGGTCTGAGAGGCAGCTGGGGGAGATCCTTCATGCCCTCTAGACCACGGTAAGGACATATTTCAGAGCATGTACACCTCATTCATCCTTTTTTTAAAAAAATTGTGTTATGCTAGTCACCATAAAATACATCACTAGTTTTTGATGCAGTGTTCCAAGATTCATTGTCTATGTATAACACCCAATGCTCCATCTAATACATGCCCTCCTAAATACCCACCACCAGGCTCACCCATCCTCCCACCCCCTTCCCCTCTAAAAACCCTCAGTTTGTTTCTCAGAGTCCAGTCTCTCATGGTTCATCTCCCCCTCTGATTTCCCCCAATTCACTTTTCCTTTCCTTCTCCTAATGTCCTCTGTGTTATTCCTTATGTTCCACAAGTAAGTGAAACCATGTGATAATTGACTTTCTCTGCTTGAATTATTTCACTCAGCATAATCTCCTCCAGTCCCGTCCATGTTGATGCAAAAGTTGGGTATTCATCCTTTCTGATGGCTGAGTAATATTCCACTGTATATATGGACCACATCTTCTTTATCCATTCTTCTGTTGAAGGGCATCTCAGCTCTTTCCACAGTTTAGCTATTATGGACATTGCTGCTATGAACACTGGGGTACACATGGCCCTTCATGTCATTACATCTGTATCTTTGAGGTAAATACCCAGTCCTCACTCATCCCTTTAGTAAGTTCACTATCATGTGTAAATCAGTGCTATACTGAGGAGTCCAAAAGGATAACATGATTCACAAGGACTAGGCAGAAATGCATTCCAAAATATTCAATAGAGCTTCATGGTCACTGCAACAAAAATATACACAAAGTGCAGAGGGAGCATAGAAGAGGCTCTGAAGTCTGAGGAAATCAAGACAAGCTCTCAGGAGATGAGCTTTGAAAAATGAAAGATGAGTGGATTTTCCTAAGCAAAGACAAGGTGGGTAATGAGGTGGGATAAACATGCCAGGTAACAGCAGTATGACATGAGTGAGCATGACAACTTCAGGAACACAATGGTGTGTGATAGAGAAAGCCCACAGTCCAGCCCATGACTTTTTCTTGAAACATTGTTGTATTCAACAAGTATATATATTGGACATTACCTATCTGTGTTATCACTGCGTTAGAATACCATTTGCAACAAGTTCAAAATAAATTCTGTTCCTAGGCATAGATTGGTGCCATCTGAATAACTGAATTATCATCAAGTGCTTCTAAGCTAAACTATATTTTATTGGTCTGCAACCTCCCATGCAAGGCTGAATCACTGCACCAGTGTCCAGGACAACCAGTGGCATAACAGTTGATGGTTAGACCTGACCTCCCACTCTAGTCCTGGCTACTTCTATCAGCAATTTGGTGTTTTATTTTATTATTTTATTATCTACGGAGTTTATCATATACTTTATTATATATGTAAATATATATCTCATATATTTTTAATTGCTTGTCTTCTCTTAGATCCAGTCTCTCATTGTTGATGTTAACAATAATCCTTGGCCTTTACCTTTTTGTTCTGTTCTACTAGTTTAAATTTTTATTTGTTTATTTAAGAGAGAGAGACAGAGACAGAGATAGTGAGGGAGAACACGAGTGGGGAGGAGAGAGAGAAGCAGGCTCCCCACTGAGCAGGGAGCCCAATGAAGGGCTCGATCATGATGTGAGCCAAAGGGAGATACTTAATCGACTGAGCCGCTCAGGGGCCCCTGTCCCGCTAGTTTAAAACTTCCCTAAAAACGTAGAGTAACACAATTGTACCACCTTCCTTAATCTCTCACTGCAGTCATCTACTCATCTCAGGAAAAAACACTCCAACTGATTTTATGAGAAGCCTGCTATGCACCACTTGATTTTCCTTGCTGGATTAGAAATGAATCACACCTAGCACCTTACAGTTGCCAGCTCTGCCATGTATTAGTTGTATGATCTTGGATAAGTGACCATATTTTATGAATCTAAGAAGCCAAAGATCGTAAGATGCATCCCTACTTCAGATATATTAAAATGTGAAAAAAAGAAAAGAGGGGAAAAAAGCCAACATTGATTCTAAGATGGCGTCAGTGTTAAGAGGTATTCCATTCCAGAATGTTAAAATGTGAAAAATGTGTTTGTTTTAAGATCTATGAAATACACCCTTAGTTTTTCTAAGTCTCAGTTCCTACCTAATAAAGTTGTTGTGAGGATAAATGAGATAACACACTTAACACAGGATCTGTTTGATATATTAGAGGCACACAAAAGTAGGCACAAAAGGTCCCCATCCTCTCTTAGCCTGTTTTTAAAAGGGGCTTCCATTTCCTGACCTTCTGAACATATTTGATATGTACATGAACAGCCTGATAGTATGGATTTCCCCCAGTAATTACCACCTAATCTTGTACCACCTCTCTGTTCATGACAGAACTGGCTCCCTGTGATTGTCCACACATGGGAGGACTTCATTTACGAGGCCAAACTGAGATGGTTAGGGTGTTCCCCAAATATCCCTAAATTCCTTGATAACCACTGTGACTCTGTGGTTTCATGAATATGTGGTAATTTATAAAGGGCCTTCTCTAGGATCTTCCAACATAGCCCATGAGATGAATCAGTGGCTTCCTTAAGGGTGTAGGTTTTTCTGATATTAATTAAGTGTCTCATTTGTACATTTGGTGGGAAGAACATGATATTTCCTGTTAATTGAGGGTTTCTGAGCCTTGGCACTGGTGACATTTGGGGTCAGATAATTATTTTGTTGTGGAGGCTGTCCTCTGCATTGTCTGATGTTAGCAGCACCCCTGGCCTCTGCTCACTAGATGCCAATAACATCCCCCAGTTGTCTCCAAACATTGTCAAATGTCTCCTGGGGGTAGGAAAAACTTCCCTGTTAAGAACCACTCTAGCAGAGAATTGGAGGCAGAAATTCTGACTTTGGCTGGATACCTGGGTTGGGCAGGAAATAGTTAACATTGGCTCAACTAACTCACAAGGTCACTGTGATGGACAAAAAGGGTAAAGCTCATGAAGGGTTGTAAAATGTCATGTAAAAAATAGTTTTTGTTTTTTCTTTTACAAATATTATCGTTCTTCTCTTTCTAAAAGCTGGAAGGTGATCATTGCTTGTTTTGCTTTTCTAAACAACATGGTTGCTGACTGATACTTACTAGTGCACATTCACTATTGTGAGGTGTGTTATAAAACACAAGATATACATCATCTCACAATATCCCCCAAAAGATAGGCAACATAAAGACCCATCTCACAGATGGGAAACAAATACAGAGATGATAAGCAACTTGATTGACACCACACATGTGTGAGTAGTGGGGCTGCTGTATTCAGCAGGCATTCTGGCCCTGTAGCCTGGCCCTGATCTGTCCTATAGGCCATGGGGACGGTTTACCTTTTTCTCAGCAAATATCCGCTGACCATCCTGTCAGCCAGTTCCTGCTCCAGGAGCCAGGGATAAAAGAAAACATGACATGATAGCAATAGCAGATTGTCTGAGATGGTTTTTAGGATAATTATGAAGGAGCAATAGAAAGGCTTTGAAATTTACCTACAATACTTTCCAGCAAAAATAGGTCACTTGAAACATTTCTGATGAATTTATGTGCAAAGGTGATATTCCCTCACACTGGCCAGGCCCCGCTCATATGTCATTTTGATGACTTGCAGTAAAAAAAGGATGAATTTAGTCAAACAGCCTGTCTTTTGTTGTCAACCTGCTAGAAAGCAGTGACTTGACTATATTTTTGTCTTTGGAGAACAACATACATCCAGAATGACCCGGATGTCGTTTTAGCGTGATCTATTAATACCGGATTTGGGGGAGGGGAGAAACTTAGTATATGGCTTTACTTCCATCCTAAGCAATGAACAGATGAACCCAGCTCTACAACTCAGATTACGTTTATCCAGAAGTTGATACCTGGTGAGGCTTTTTGCTATGCAAGGCTCTCAATGAGAAACAAAGAGGTTTTAGACACAGCCTCTGCCTGCCTTCAGGAAGTTTACACTGTTCCAATAGCATGTAAGCATTATGTATCCAATGGATGCTGTCATTGATAAAGGACCCATGAAACACCAGGAGATATTTTATAAGTAACCTCAGCACTATTGACATTTGGGGCTGGAAAATTCTCTGTTGTGGAGAGCTGTCCTATGCATTTAGGGTGGTTAGCAGCATCCCTGGCCTCCACTGACTAGACGCCAGGATTAACCTCCCCAAAGTGGCTCCTGGTTGAGAACCACTGATTTCAGTGCAATAAGCCTGCTTTTCTGCTGCAGATTTTTGCTGTGCAAACCAGGAAACTGAGGTTCCAAGAGAGTAATTAACTTGTTCAGGAGCATGGGGCTAATGAGGGAAAGGCTTAAGAGGAGTCTTCCTGATTTGAAGTGATATTGTAACCACATCACCACACTGCCCACTGGATGCTAAGGGCCCAGGATGTGCACTAGGATAAATCAGAACAAGGACACTGCATCTACCAGAAGAGGTGGGGCACGTAGGAAAAGGGGCCTCAGTGCAGGCAGGTGGGATGGACCAGAGAGGAGGGCAGGATAGCCCAGGTTTAGAGGCATACAAGAATTCTGAGGGGCTGTGGGCAGGTTGGGAGGGGCAAGGGGATGATCTGGTCTAAGTGAGTTGAGGCACCACCTTTAGAGAATATTTCCACCACCAAGTGTTTAAGTCTGTACGGGGGTTTGCTGTCTCCCAGGCCACAGTTTATAATGCTTTCATACCCCGTCAGTCTCTAGTTTTCCTTCCGGATAACATTTCTACGGGTCCTGGAAGAGGAACACACTCTGTATGGTTGCCTCTGACCCTTCGGCCTCATGGGAGGCATTTGTCATTGGGGTTTCTGTCCCTGGAGCACTAAGCAGGCCTGCCAGCTCCACAAACTGCAAGGAGAAATAAAGCACTGGGCAGTGATGCTTATCCCTCCCGCAGTCTGGCTTTTGGCCCCTGCCTTTACCTCCTTAATAATCCCCAAAGAGACAGATGTGGTAAATGCAGTTCTGCCCTTCTCACCTCACTCCACCACCAGCATCTCAGTCTTGCTCTAACTTTATCTTCATAGCTCCTCTCTCCCTGCTTCTGCTTTGAGAAGAATTCCTGCGCAGGCTTGTCAATCTGTCATGGAGGTCTCCAACCTGCCCCCACACACACACCCCGCCGCCATGTCCCTCCACCCAGCACCTCCTTGGCTCTGTCCTGAACATCAGTCTGTGTCTGTCAAAACACTGACAGTGCTTCTCCCTGCTCAGAGAGCATCAGATCCCATCTGTACCACAAACAGCCTTCCAGGTTTATTTTGCCTATCACTTCTGAACACTTGCTATTTAAATTCCAAATCATTTTTCTGGGGGTTAACAGTGTCCCTGCTATTCTTAGAGTTTACTCACTACATCTCCAACTCAGCCACCTTATTTGTGTGCTTCTAGACCCATATATATATATATATATATACACACACACACACATATATATATACACACACACGCTTGCACACACACAAATGCACGCTTTTACATATGCACATGCAGACACGTGAATAATGTCTTGCTCATGCCATCCCTACCATAAGCATCAGGCTGAGTTTTTGTCGGTCTGTATGTTACATTAACAACAGAATGTCTGAGATCATTCCTCCTTTCAAAGACCTCTTGAACTATTGGGGAGAAAAAAGAAATATGGGATAGTTTAGGTATTTTTTGTTTGTTTCTTCAGGGCCTTTCCAATCAAAAATTAATTACATGACTCTGTCAGTTGAAATATGTTGAGAATGCTTGTCATCATTCTCTCCCACCTTTCTTATGTGGTGGGGAGAATTTAGAAGTATTTCTTGGTAAATAAAGTACGACCATCACTTTCTCTACTTATTAGTAGAAATAAGATCACTCTGCAGCAAGAAGAGCAAAGTAATCCTGCCTCTTTCCAGTGAAGGACTCCCGTGCCAGATCTGATACCTTTCTGTTAATATTAAACCTTTCCAGGTCCAGTGATACTGACAGCAGCCAAGACTATAAAATAGAGAAGGGGCAGATGGTCTCAGCTCTAGGATCTGAGGTGAATCTTGCTCACCAAAGCTCCAGTAAGTGGCTCAGCCTCTGATCTGCTTAAGCCCTGCTTGCTGCCAGTTCCTTGCCCATGTAGCTGCTTTCCTACTAGAGTTAAGTCTTACTTCCTCCTTGAATCCATGCCTGGAATGCTGAGTCCTGGCCAGCTTGCATGCTGGTGCAGCTCACTCCCCTGTGGCAGTGAGGGCCTTTGGGTCAGGGAGTTGGTACTACTACCAGGCTAATGCAAATCGAATGAGATGGTGAGCCATTGCACCCCTGGCCTGATGTCAGAGAGGGGATTTGACAGAGCTGGTACCAACTTCAGAAGAGAAGTCCACGCTGCCTCTTTTAGTCATATCGGGCTGGGAATGGCATGTGGGGAGTCTGCTGTGAGTGAGAGATGACCCAGTGTCTGGGGTACTTCCATTCGGAGTCTTGAGGTACTTAAGCTACATGGATCCCAACTTAACTCCATAGCTTGTCATCTTCAAGTCTGGCATTATTCTAGAAGTCAGGGAAAGGTCCCTGATCTATTGTGGGTTCAGTTGGCATTAGAGCTCAAGTTGTATCCTTCCACCACGCAAACACAATCCCAGTTTTTGCAAATCATTTGCTTTTTCATTTTTCTCATAAAAGCCAACCAAAGGGTCTGACATCAAAGAATCATCTCATAAAGGACACAGGATTGTCAAAAGAATGTTCTTCTGCTAGAGGGAGATCCCAAGTCCCAGCCTCATCTACTCTGGAGTATCCCCATGTGTAGGAGACACCTGCCCTAGGTGTACGACAGTAGGGAAAACCACAAAAATAGAATTTCAAAGAACTTCAAATTGACCTCTCTGGGCAGGGTCAATTTATACCAGATGGATATTCTGCCTTCTTTCAGTTTTCCCTTATTTGTTACCTCCTTTTTGCCCCCCTCCAATTTCTTCCTTTCTTCTTTATTTCCCTTTTATCTTCCTCATTTACTTTGTATGCATTTGTGTGAGTGCCACTTGTGATTTTATTAAATATCAAAAGAATAAAAACATTTATAAAATACATGCAGGCTGTGAAAACTAGCAATATAGTCAACACTTGCACACCATTGCTCAGTAGAAAAAATAGGACGTGGTCACCACTTGAAACTCATTTTCTTCCCTCGCCCATTAGAACTAATCACTGCTCCTACATTGTGTGCATCTGATCTATGATTCTCATGGCCTGTTGAGACTTTTACAATCCCAAAGTTTCCAGACATTGAGTCATTACGTCCTGTCAAGAGAAGTTTCCCTCCAACTTTGAGACGATGACAGGAGGGACACTTCTGAATACTTCCAGTCTTTTTCTGATTAACAAAAGTGGAAGATATTAAGAATTAATGTATCATCATCCAACATCATCCAAGAGAAACCTGCAAATCAATAACGTAGCCCACGATTCCAAAGCTACTTAATATGATGTGTGAAAAAGTTTTAAATGTTATTAAATCTGGCATGTATAGCGCTGCCTTTCTCAGATTTCTTAGATGTATGTTCAACAGGTTCCTGTTGTATTTTCTTCTTCCTTTTCTGTTCTGAGATCAATAAGAATTTTTTGGAACATTCACTTTTAGATACAGAGACATTCTCCACAGTGGATTCTTGTCCTACACTCTCTCAAAACTTGGAAACTATATGAAATCACTCAAAACTCCAGTAGTCAGTCACTAGCCACTTATGACTATTGAGCACTTGAAATGTCCAAATTGAGATGTGCTGTTAGATGCACAGTGGATTTCAAAGACTTAGTATGGGGGGAAAAAAAGTAAATTATCTCATTAAACCTGGTAATGTAGATTGCATGTTGAAATGATAGTATTTTGGGTATTTGGGGTGAAATAAAATGTATTATTAAAGTTAATTGCACGTAATTTTTAGTGTTTTAAATATGACTATTAGAAAATTTTAAATAGCCTACAAGGTCTGCATTTTGTGGCTTACATTCCATTTCTATTGGACACCCTGCTTAAAGTATCAGATAAAACAAGATACGATCAAACATCTCATTCTGTTATAGAAGCTATAGGTACAATATAAGTCCTTGACCTTGCACCCACAAACTCATTTCTTATCCTGCTCCCACTTTGCTCTGTACCCGGAGGGGCTGCTGCTTCCAAGATTCTGTTTCTCAGGTTCCCAGGGCATTTGGCTTTTGCCTGGTTTCAGCCAATGGGAGGCACTACTGGGAGGATGGAGGGCAGAGTTCTCCCCTCTCTGCTTCTGCTTTGGCAGTGTTTTGGCAGGTGCTATGTCACCTCTGTGCTCCAGGTCTCTACTAGACAGACCACCCCAGGGCTCCAGTCCCCTCCCAGGTAGAGGGTTACCTGGACCCTGGGCTTTGGTAAAACTACCTTCTTCATTCTTTCAGCCCAGGGAGTGGCTTCCTGTTGTTTGATCACAACCCCACTCTTTCACACTTGGCTTTTCATCTTTTGTACACTCCGTGTCACAATTCCCTTTTTCTCTTGTTCTGGTTGGACACTGATTGATCCAGAAACTAAATGGAGAGATTGGCCAGAACTGAAGGAGATAATAGAACACAAGATGGGGCTCTGAGGGCTGGAAGAGTCCCCAAAATGACCAAGTGCAGAGCGCCTGGGTGGCTCAGTTGGTTGGGTGACTGCCTTCAGCTCAGGTCATGTCCCAGAGTCCTGGGATCAAGCCCTGCATGGGGCTCCCCGCTCCCCCTGCTTGTGCACTCTCTCCCTCTTTCTTTCTGTCAAATCTCAAAAAAAAAAGTGACCAGGTGCATCTTCGGGACTATAAGTGAGGAACTTAAATGGGGATATGGGAAGGGGGAGAGGGAAAGAAAAATTAGGGGGAGGGGGCTGGCCCCAGGAAAGGCTCAGACATAGGTATGTGCAGGGTCTGTTCAGAAGATGGGAGAAACCACCTGATGGGTTAGAAGAATTTTGCTTTAATAAACTTTTGATTTAGGACTAATTTAGGCATCCAGGGTTTACAGAAAAGTTGTAAAGATATTATAGAGATTTCTCATATACCCCTCATCCAGAGTCCCCTAATATTAACACCTTACATAACTATGGAAATTGGAAAGTTTATTTTAAATGTGGGTGATACATTTTGTTGGTAGAGTAGAAGCAGATTATAGAGGATCTATATTAGTTTCCAGATTTTAGAATTTGAAGGGGTCTCGGGGATCTCTCATCTAATCTTTTCCTTTTATAAGATGAGAAACTCAGTGTCTTTTTATTCACTCACTAAAAATGAATTACAGTCCAGGCACCGGACTAAAGTGGTAAGCTAAGGGTAATTTAGCTCATTAGTGGAAGACTTGAGAATAGAGCTAGATGCTTCTTCTTTTCAGTCCAGCGATTATTCCATCAGCCACTATGTTGTTCTTGGAGCAGAGGGATTTACCTACTGATAGCAGAGAACCACAGACAGAGTTTTATGCATGACATTTTTTGGGGCCTGGGGGTGTGAGTCTCTATTTTGGGGTGCATGTGAGACCAAGATTGAGACGATCAGTAGCTGCCCCACATTTCTTCAGAGTAGCTGTTCTTAACCTTGGCTGCCCATTGGAATCAACTGGAGAGCCTTCAAATGCCTGTGCCTGGGTCCCAGCTTCTCATCATTGGTCTGGTTTGGAGCCTGATAACTGGTATTTTTAAAATGCTCCCCAGATATTTATTACATGTGGCCAGGATTCAGAACCAGACCTAGAGGGCACAGTAGCTCTAGAAATTGGCACACTGTGGCTCACTGACCCTCCCAGCTATTCTCGGGTGCTGACAGCTGACCTGAGCATGAATTTCCATGTGCACTGTATTCTCTCAGGAGCCCTTCCAAGACTGGTCTTCCAGACTTCCTTGGAAGCACTCATGTTCTCACCTAGGTACTTCCCATTTGGCTTTATCACTGTTAGCATGCAACTGAGTTTCTCCTCTTCACTTGGGTCCATTATTTATTTCCATCTTTGTCCATATGATTCACATGGCCTTGATTAGATTCTCTGAGCTCTTTGGATTCAGAAATACATCGATGTTCTAAATATTGTCTTGGCCACCTCCAGCCTCTTCATCCAGTGTAGCTATCGTGTCCCTCAGCCACACAGGTCCAAAACTCCCATCACATTGTGGCCTCGCTTTTCTCCTTTATTAGAACTTGACTTGTGGTTTCTCACTTATGCCAAGTTCCAAATCTTAGAATCCAAAAATTTTGATGACGGCAAAAACCAAGGGACTATATTTGCCCTCCTTTTGTAGAAGTCTGAGGGAGGGTGCTCCAATTTTTGGTTGAGTGTTGCCTCGAATCTCATATGACATCTCCACCCTCTCAGAAGCTGAGGGACTGAGATAGTTTCTAGTGTTCACAAATCCCTCTTTTTATCGGCATACCCTGTTCTAAGGTGTGCATGACTCGTGTGTGTATGTGTGTGTGTGTGCGTGTGTGTGCGCATGCACAGGCGCATGCACACGTGTGCACAAATGTTAGGGTCCATAATGCACAGTACCTGTAAATGCTCATAGACGTTATGGAAATGATGGAAGGGCTGTGCCAATCTCGCAAACACAGAGCATGTATTATTCTAAGACTTTGGCTTTCCAAATGGGAACGTGTAAAAACAGCTGATAGATTTATGTTCATATATTAAACAGGCCACCCAGCCCCAGTGTAAAATCAGGGTGACAACTGAATACATCACTGTTCCCAGCAGCTACCTGGGTGCACTCATTACCCAGTGGAAAATGGGCCAGGCTTGTTCATTAGAACTCCCTTCTCCTAAGGAGAGCCATTTACACGCTGTCTCATTTAAAACAAACAAACTAACCCCACAGAGATTTAAAAGAAAGCAGAAAGACCTTTCCCTTTATAGCCTCTGGAAGGTGGTGCCTGTTCCTCCTGTTTGCCTGTGTCTGAGCTGTCGTGGATGAAGGATAACAGCACACCTGCTTAGAACAGGGAATTGTTTCCTTGTGGGAGGAGGGATTACCTGTCAGCATTAATTAGAAAGAGGTAAAAGCTGGTAAATATTTTGGGGAAGAATTACTGCAACTTGCATGAACAGCATACAAATTGTCACTCATGTCACCTCAGAGGAACAAAGGGACTGATTGGAATTGGGGTACAGTCCTGTGAATGTCACACACAGGTCAAGACCCTGCAGGCGAATTCCCACATGTTCACCTGGAGAGCAACAGCTCAAGGTCCCTGGTGAGAGAGCTCATTGTTAGCCCATGGGGGAGTTCATGGGGACAGGGGGAAAAAAGGGTGCTCTCCCAGACTTCTCTGCTTGCAGCTTTACTCTTTCAAATTCTGACACTGTGAAATTTTAGGGAGGAAGTGGAGGCCACATGTTGGCCATGAAAATCACATGATCCCCCTTCATTCTGCCCTTTGTCCTCCTCACCCCCACCTCACCGGCTGTTCTAGACTCGTACCTTTCCTCTCTAACTCTGGCTGTTTGTCTGGTCTCCTGTCCTCCCACTGGGGCGCTCCGTGCTCTGATAGGCCCTTTGGGCAGTGCCTCCTACTTTGACCTTCTTCCAGACACAACAAAGTTCTCTCCCTTTGGCCTAACAGCTGACACCAGGGCGGGGATAACCCACCTCCAAGGACCCCACTGGCATGGCTGCCTTGGCCGGCCGTAAGCCTGGGGGACTGGACAGTCCCAGTATGCTACCCTTCTGCTGCTGAATCCTGCTAGGAGCAGGACAGCTGCCCTTCTGCCCTACCTCCCTTCGTTTCTTGCCCAGCAGCTTTGAGCAGGTTGCTTTCGTTCTGTGTGCTTCCATTTGTCCTCTCCAAACAAGGACACTGTGGGAGCCACCACCAGTTCTTATAAAAATACTTAGTTCACAGGAAAGCTAGAGGGCAAAAAAAAAAAAAAAAGAGAGAGAGAGAGCAAGACAGTGAATGAATCTTGTATGCACAAAGCTCTTCACAGGGCCAAATGGTGGCACCTGTTGCTTCTGACCCTTCTCCTTCTCAGTCATGTCTTCTTGGGTCTCTGGTGGGCTTAGGAGTAGGGTCCATTGCTAAAAAACTAAACCAAACTCTAGGATCCTCCTAATGATTTAACCTGTGTGTCAGATTAGTTCTACATGTTAATAAGTGAGCAGCCTGGCCCCTACTCATGAATAAATAGATGTCATGACAGGCTCCCTGCTCCATCCCCAGTGGGCAGGAGGGTGGGGTGGCAAGAACACCAGCAAATGCTGGGAGGTGCAGCTTACTAGCCCTGGGCCAGCACTCTGCCTCTCCAGACCCCTCTGTTTTATGTCCAGGCAGCTTTGGAGAGAGATGGGCAGGCACGACACCCTCACTCACTGCTTCTAGTTTCTCTATGTGGCAAAGGTTACCAGACACATATTATATGCTGAACCCCCAATCAGGTCAGATATTTGAGGAGAATAAAACCCATGTATGTTACAAAACTGCAAAAATGGGAAGAATAATATAGTTCCTTCCTTGTAACAATTTTAAGTGCCAATTGAGATCATTCTTAAGTAACTGACACAGTGTCATTCTGCAACTACAGAGTATGAACCTTCCCTCTGCCACACTTTTGATCTTGTCATTCCCAGTCCTCACCCACCCCCCGCCCCCACACACACCCCTCTCACCCCCAGTGGGATATGTGGACTCTGAGGACTAGGGACATCTCTAATCCTACTTGTGATTCCTGTGGGGATGAACCCACCTACATGCAGGAATCGTGTATTCCACTAACTTAGGCTAAACGTACGTAAAAGCCTTCTGGGGCTGGCTGACCCAGGATCTCACTGGTCTGTGCTGTTCTTGGGGCCATCAAGGTATTCCTGAGCTCCAAGCAAGCAGGTGCCCAGGACACCTGCTGGTCGTTCAGCCACTTCAACAAGGGCACCTGTCTTCCTACCAAGGGGAAGTATTGGCAAGGACCCGGTACACTGCTTATCATTTGCTTGCATCACTGCATCCATCTCTCTCTCACTATATTCTCTTGCTTCATTTCTTATCACATTTAAAAAATCTTTTTTATTTTAAAATCTTTTTTTTTTTAACCTGGTAGATGAGCCCCACCAGCCCAAGGGAGGAAGCAACAAGGATGCTACTAGAAGCAAGAAGGCTTAAGCAAAAGAGAACTGATACCTTTCCACCTCCAACTCCAGTCACCGCCACAGTGGCCCTTCGAGCCCCCTGGGAGCCAAGATTTAATAAAAATGCCCTAATTAAATACCGTGGGGATTCCAGTAACACAGAACTCTCCCCATCGATGGAAGACGGTGACAGTCCTATTTGTCTAAACCTCCACAAAGCTGATAAACTCCACTGAACCACAGACCAATGTTCTTAACTTTCACCCTGTCCCCTGACCAAGACACTGAGGAGTCATACTGTTGGTGCAATTTAGCTAAGTTTCTGGAATATAATTTTTATCCTCAAGTTGAAAACTCCTGTGGCATCATCTGTATCCCCTGTGGCACACCAGTTTCCCCTAAAAGTATCCTTCCCCCAGGGCCGAGCAGAGGGGAGGTGGTTTCTAATCTCCAGGTGGGTGTTAACTCACAAAGAGCCTTTCTCTGTTAAGAGGTGCCAGGGTGCCATGCAGGATAGGATTGTGTTCTCTTGTAACATCATTTAAATGGTCACTGTCAAGTTGAGGCAAGACTAGAAGAACCTGAGAGAATCAGGTTCTGAGTTTTTACGCTGAAAGAGAGAAATACGGCACACAGGGCGAGGCCTTCCTTGCTAACAAATGGACAGGTTCAGTGGATTCTTGATAAAAACCATGACGAGGCCTCTGACTGCCAAGCTCCCATGCGTGTCTGATCGTCCCTCCTCCTACCTACCTTTGAGTCTTCCACTGCCCTATTTTAAACCCGCATTGTTAAAAGCAAGGCAAACTCGATTTCTCTTCAGATCTCTCAGCTCTGTGTGGCTGTGAGCTTCTCAGACATGTTTGTTAGAGTTTGGCTCACAAGCTGAAGCCAGGATACACTGCAGGGGGCAGGGAGAAGGGGAATCAGCTTCGCCCTGTGAAGTGGAAGGAATATTGGCTGGAGGGTCAGGAGACGTGGGTTCTACTGCTGTCCTACTACTACTTGACAGTGGGAACTTAGAACCGTTCTGTCCAACACAGTGGCCACCAGCCCCACATGGCCACTGAGTACTTGCAATGTGGCTAGTCGGATTTGAGATCCACTATAAGGGTAAAAATACATTGGGTCTCAAAGACTTAGCAGACACCCAAAAATAATTCATTGATCATTTTTGTGTTGACTCTCTATTGAAATGATGCTATTAGGATATATCAGGTTAAACAAAATATCAATTTCATCTGTATAATTTTACCCTTTAATGTGGCCACTAGAAGTTTAAAATTTCACGCCCGGCTTACATTGTATTTCTCTGGGTCAGTGGTGCACTAGACAAATCTGTACAGTTTCTCTAATTGGTAAAATTAGGTACATTAGAGACCACCTCTGACAATCAGTACTTTCTTTGCATATGCTATATCCTCCAAGGTTCACTGACTTCTTTGATATTTTAGAAATGATTCCCCGGCATCATCAGGGAATGTTAAAGAATTACCGAATACAAAACATGCTGTGTGGGACACATGTTGGCATCCAGGCACTATAAAGATATAAAAACCACAGGCTCTGCCCTCAAGCAGCCAGTGCTCAGAGTGGAGTTATAAGACAGGGAAACACAAAACAATCATGAATGGTACAAAGTCAGATGTAATTAACTGCCAAGTTAGTTCTTCGTGTAATAGAGGATGTGTAAGTCTTTATAGTAAGTTCAGAGGACTTCACATGAGGAGACTACTTCTGGTGGTCATCAACAGGGAGAACAAACAAAGATGAAACTACTACTTCTCATTCTCCCATAAATAGTTGCATGATAATAAGGGGGAACGATGAGTGAGCAGGGGTAAGTTAAGTGTGATCCATAACCGAAAATGTCTGCCGAGCTATGATCTTCCCCTCTAGACTGTTTCCCCTGCCTTCTTCCCATCAAGACTGGGAAACATAGATGGTGCTACCCATTGCCCCTGGTTGTTCAGAGCTTCAGTCCTTTTCCCCAGCCTCCAGCCGTGGGAAGTTAGGGATGACACGCAGCAGGGAGTTAATATTAGAGAACTCTGGCAACAAAGGGCAGTAAAGGTGTGAGGCATCTTTTTCTCTTCCAGGAGAGGGGAAAAGTGGTGTTGTGGCATCTCTCCTTGGCACATCAAATGGCTTCCGATCCGCCTTGTGACTTCCCTTCCCCTCCCCTGCCTGGAGACAAGTGCCCCCTCAGCAAATGTGACCAGAGCATTTCAGAAAGCTTATGTAGGTGGGGATGAATCAATTAAACTATCATGCTAGTCCAGGTTGCTGTACAGTGGGGGGAAAAACCTTTGGAGAAAACCATGAACTGGCCAACGTCCTCTCTCTCCTTCAAAGTTTTCCTCCCGTTAATCCAGGAAATAACATCGCAGAGGTTCCCATCTTGGTGTGTGTGGTGTTTTTAAATCCCTTCTAAATGGCTAAGAAGGCAATTCTTCTCAGTCATTTGCTTTGTGCAGCCCTCCCCTTTCCTGGCAGAGACAGTGTATGCACTCTATTAGAGCATTTTTTTTCTACATATAATGGCACCAATTAAATTACCTTGCAGCCCGACCTTAATCTGGCAGGAATGATTATTCCATGAAACAGTTAGGGCTCTAATTGACATGAAGTGCCTGCAAAATATGTCTTTTGCGGCAACCCCTGTCAAAGTCACATTGATATGCTAATCCCTATAGCTGGCAGAATCACTTCATAAAGAGAGACATTGAAAATTGAATTATTTCAATTTCAGTACCTAGGAATCTAGTGATCTGTCTGTATATGTAACTAAGTAGGTGCAATACTTTATATGGGTAAACAGCTGTACTAGGGCGTTGCCATGGAAACTGCTTGACTCATGGCAGTTGTGTTAGTGATGAAGTCATTAGCAGTGTGAAATGTACTTTGAGGTTGTCAAGTGTAACACTCCAGGAATATTTCAGCAGTATTAGTGGAGCCTTTTCATTTACATAATTTAGGCTTTCACACATGATCTCATTATGGTGCAAGGAAGGAGTGGGTTGTGGGGGCAATTGTACCCAGACCAGATGAATCTCCATTGTAACGCTCACTTATTATTTTTTCCCCTGAAATAGGGTCCCCCAGATAAGTTTTATGGGAAATTGATAACTCCCTCAAGACAATGACTTTGAGAAGCCCTGTTGGTGGTGGGACAGGCTGGATCAGCCTACATGTTGCATGTGCACTTAGAAACTGTTGAAGGTGTTGGCCTGGTTTATCTTCAGATGCATCTGTTATTTTTGTTCTGATGTTTCATTAACTTTAAAAATTTGGAAATAAAACTTCAAAGTCACAAGTTTCATTTTTTAATCGGTATCCAAATAAGGGTTACCCCATTTCATGTGCATCTCCAGTAGCTCCTTAATAATTGCGGTGATGATGTGATGTACGTTATTAGTGGATTTTCAGTTTGGAAATGGTCCTCCAAGTCAAATTATGAGCTTTATTGCTTGTCCCCAACCCTCACCCCTGACAAGATGACTCAACTTCCTTCAAGTTCTTCAGAGTCCATTCTGAATGATTTCTAGCTATTTTACAAAATCAGGTCACCCCAAATCAGGCCCTGAGCACTTTCCAAAAGAGAGAATTCTAAACGTATTTGAAGCCGCGATTACTTTATTAGTACAAACAGGCAGCTTCCCATGGGGAACTTTTTTGACATGCAAAGCACTCAGATGTGTGAATTTAGGTATATGAGTTTTTACTACGTCTCAATTTTTAGTTTGGTATTCTGATTTTTTTCAGCCACCATTCATTTCATTCATGTATTCATTCATTAAATATTTATTGAGTATCTTTACACCAAGACGTGTTCTAGGTGGTGGGGATTAAGTGGTAAACATAACAGCCCTTGTCTTCATGAAGCTTAATCTAATGGGGAAGACATATTTTTAAATATAAATATACAATTGTAAAAACCAGAAATGATGAGAAGGACCAAAGGGAGGTGCCTGATTTAGATTGGAGGGATCAAGTAAGGCCCTCAGGAGAAGTGCCATTTAAGCTGAGATTGGATAGAGAAGGGGGAAGTCAGGGGGAGAGTAAGGGGAAGCACATTTTACACAGAAGGAGAGAGCCCGTGTGAGACACTGAGGCCAGAGGAGTTGACTGAGATGAAGGAATTTAAAGAAAGTAAGAGTGGGTTCACTCTAGGCCTCATATTTGGAGGGAAAACAGATGTTGCTGAAAAGGGTCATTGCGTTTACCATTCTCAGATGAGTGATGATTTTCAAAGAATGCCATCCACATAGGATGAGAATCTTCATATTTTCCAGTAGTTTAAATATCTGTCAAAATCTCAAATAGCCAGACATTTTTATTCCTGCTTTCCCCTTGTATATAGTGAGTCATCAAGCAAGTATTAGATATTTACTCAAGAAAGTAACTTCTAGGTTATGCCATAGAGTCTGCTCTAATTTACTTTTTTCTTTGACTTCTAAATATACTTTCTAATCAAATTTCCTTGTACTTTATGTATCCTTTGACTATGTAAGCTGTAAATTAATATTAGTACTATTAATATTAGCATATCTGTTACTGTTTTACTAAATTGTAAGATGTTTAGGGACTGGAACAAGTTATTTATTTTGCTTCCCCCTCAATTATCTTTTAGAACTATACCCCATAGATATTGTAGAAATTACTAGAAGGAATGTATGAAAGGTAAGTACTGTGCAGCCTATTTTTTTAAGATTTATTTATTTTAGAGAGAGAAAGAGTGAGTGCGTGCTTGCTTGCAAGCAGGGTGGGGGAGAGGGGAAGGACACTGGGAGAGAGAGGATCTCAAGCCGACTCCCTGTTGGGCACAGGGCTGATCCCATGATCCTGAAACTGGGCCCTGAACCTGAATGGAGGGAGACACTTAACTGACTGAGCCACCCCTACACCCTGGCCCTATAAAATTCTTAAGTGCCTTCTGAGCTATACTCTTTCTGCAAAGGAATTTTACAAATGTGAATAGGAATAACTTGAAAGTTATTTCAGTGGTCAAATACATTTGACTATACAATATAACACCTTTGTGAAGATACACAGTGCATATTGGCTTCTTACAAGCTTGGAATCCTGCTTTAAAGGTGATACTTGATTTTGCTTAACCCTGAATTTCCAAGCTCAGTTGATCATGGACCTCCCTCTATTCTCAACTCCATTTTTTGCCAGATATTTCTCCTCATCTGTGAAATGCAGTTTGGGGAACCCAGTTTGTGTTAAGGCTTTTTCAAAATATTTAAAATATACATATTTGTTTTTGTAGTCTTTAAAAGCATATGGCAATCTTTAGTTAAAGTGAATTCTTAATGAACCATAAAACTTGTCCTTTCATTCCATTACTCATTGATGAAACACACATCGATTACCTCCGGTAGACTGGTAGTGGGCTAGAACTCACAGTTCAAGCAAAGCAACTAATAAGAAATCCCACTGCGGTACCTGCCGATGGAGCCCGTATCAGCGCCAGTCCTGGCAGGGAGGTGCAAGCCTCTCCCTTTCTGCTTTGGACCAGTGGGAGATTGTGATTTATGCCGATGATGGACTGTTTTCAGCTTCGTTCCATATCATCCATTCATTGTGCATCCTCTTTAAATGTTCCTTTAGATACATTTTTTAAAGTCTACTTTTTGCGAGTATGGAAACACCCATGGAAAATGCAGCTGCTCCCAGCCCTCTAAGTCCCTCGATGGGCCGCTTGCAGCCACGGTGCTGATTGTGACCAGGATAGGCATTATTATGGGTTGTCATAGGGCTGCCCAGGATCATCATCAAGGAGCTGTCCATCCTCTTCACAGACTGTAGCTTCCTACAACTGAAAAGGAGAAGTCGGAAAGAACCCATTACAAACATGTTTCCTTAGAAAAGGTCAGGGCACAGTCACTGCTGGATAAGAATCAGCACATTTCTCGGAAGCAATACCAATCCTTTCCATCAGTTCTCCCAGTGAGGCGTGTCATGTTCTGTCCATTTTTACAGGCCTTATCTATCTGCAGCCTGCCTTTTCGCCTTGATAACTGATTTCTGCACCATCAATCGCGTTGGCTGTGGGAGCTATCGGAAGGACCGCAGAAGTGGGCGAAACGCCAGATTTATCTCACTTTTCCTCTCTGGTGTCTTTTATCATAGAAACACTTTGTTATATCCTTACTTGCTATATAACCATGGGCTACTGAGTTGGGCTCCAGGTTTGCCCATCTGCAGGATGGGAATAACGACTAATGTTGACCTCAAGGGGCTGTTGTGTGCAAAAAGAGAACAGACGGAAGACATTTAGGGGGTGGACCACGTAGGAAATTCTCAAAGAATGTTTGCTATTTTTTACTCTTCTTATTTCTTACACTCTTTATCAGAGGTAGGTTTGAACTTAATTTTTGAAATCTCACCTTCTCTTTGGATTAAACAAGTCTTTGGTGAGCACCAGACATATAATTCAGCAAATATTTATTAACTACCCATGATGTGCATGAGGAAAGAAAGGGGCTCTGAGGAAGTAAAGGTAAATAGAATGAGAGTCTTGCCTCCAGTGGGAGTACCATGGAGTAAAGGACTTTAGAGTTTACTCTGTATTTGGCCCGATGTTAGATCCTGGGATGGAATGGGATAGGTACAAATGTAAGAAAAAAAAGCAGTCCTAGTCTTCTAGAAATCCTATGACTGCAGCTGTACAGAGACAGCAGCTTTTTATGTGGGTAGTAAGTTAGGTCGGGATATAATTAGGCACCCAACTGACAGAAGCATTTCTGTGGCATTAAGGAGAGAAGCCAGAGGTGAAGCTAACCTGGCTACAACATCTGTCACCCAGGGGTTCATTCGGTATCTCAGGATTAGCTAAACCAGCGTCTTGGTCCTTTCACCAAATGATCAGGCAATTTTGCAGTTGGGCCCATCAGTTAGGAGTAACTGTATTCCTGCGCTGGTTACCTCACACCAGTTCTCAAGTCCCATCAGTAGAAGTAGATGTTCCCCAGGCTCTGTTTTCAGGGATGGTGAAGGGGGCATTGTTTCTGAAGAGTGGTGGTCTCCACTTACTCAGCTTATGGAGAAATGTAAGACAACTGCTTTTCTGAATGTATTTTTCCCGGGGTAACCGTCATAAAAGTGTCCGTCTCTGTTGGCTGAGATATTTTTCTCCTTTTCAAATATCCTATTGTTCTTTTCATGTTTATTTTTCCTTTATGCCTCTCTGATAGCTTCTTTTGAGGCCTTGTAAGACATTTTGATACTGAGTAAGGAAGGCAGATGTGAGACCCTCTATTATTCTGCCTCTTATTTTGATTTAAAGTTACATGTTCCCCTATGGAAGAAAACAATAAAAACACAGTGCTGGAAGAAGGAAAGAATACGGGAAGATGAATAGGAACCTGTTTCACTGGAGAATGAAAGAAGAAGAAGGATATAGGGCATAACAATCAATGCAGGAGATCATGAGTGACACTCAGATAGTCTATTAACCTGATAATAACTGCCTTGTTAGATTTATTTCTTGAGGTACAGCAACTACTGAAAGACAGTCTAAAAGTGTGGTTTCTCCCGGTATGTTGTCTGATTCAGTGTAATCACCATCTTTTATGTATTAATTATAGCTTAGCCTCGCAATTGGGATGAACGGAAGAGCTGACATCAAATCAGGCCAGATTTGATTAGCATTCTTTGACAAGACTCTTCTCTGGGATGGCATTTTGCATCTCGCATCCTCTGAGGATGCATGCGGATGAGAGCGTTTCGTTGGTGATCGGCAATCGTGAGCAGGGTCGCACATCAGGCCAGGATGCTCCAGGTGGAAGTTACCTGTAGTGGAAGGGACGGCAGGCTTTCAGACAGGCTTCGTCCTAATTCCTACTCCATTACCTGCTAGCTTTGGGTTTGGGAGAGGTCACTGAACTCGCCTGAGTCTCAGCTGCTTAATCTACAAAATGGGAGTAAAAATAACCACTCTGTTGACTCAGCAGGATCATTTGGAGGATCCAGTGGGATAATGTACATAAGGGTGCATTCTGTCAACTTTAAACGATTTAACAGGTGTTAGTGTCCGTCCCTGAGTGACCAGAGACACACAGCTCCACCTTGGCTGGTCTTCTTCAGGGTCCAGGTCAGTGTTTCTGCACGTGGCAGGTGCTCACCCCATGGGACTGACCAAACAGCCTGACTGCCTGGCACGGGTGTCACCCTGAAGGAGAGAGTTTACAATCCCATTTAGGACACAGATAAAATGTGACAAGCTACTCATTCAAAAGGTCAAAATAAGTTCACTTTAAAGACAAAGAGGCATTTTATACTCTACGCCTGTGTCTCCATTTTAAAAGTAAGTGGAAAAATCCTTCAAAGATGAATTTACTTAATCAGGCCACAGTTGGAGCCATGAAAAACCTATAATCATAATATAGTATCTTCTGAATATTTATTACTTTTAACTGGACATACGCATCATTTCTTTTATTCCTCACATCATTTTCTATAAAGTAGCACAAGAGATAATTTAAGATTTAGGAAAATGTGTTCTAGAACTATTTGTCGGAGGAGACATCCCTGTAATTGGTAGAGCAGCAGTGAGAAAGCAGGTCATCTAGGGCAACGCTTGTTGCTGTTACTTAGAGAAAAGGCTAATGAAATACCCATTTATTTAAAGCGGCTTGTTTGTTTTGTTTTCCCCTTGATGCAAATATGACAGCGTAGCGTGCAAAAATCTATGGGGAGCCCAGGCTACACCTATCCAGAGGCAATATCCAGAGCAAGTATGGTGTTTACTCTCTCCTGATCAAATCATTTCAGAGTAGGATTTCCTCTTCCTGAGGCCCCTTTCACCACCTTTTATCCCCCAGCCCTTGCCCCCTGTAGCTTCATTTTTCTTCCTCTTGTTTAGATAGCAAACCTGATCAAAGACCATCTGTCTGCGGGCTTTCAGTGAAGGTTAGCATGCGTCAGAATGTGATTAATGTTTGATTGTATATTAATATCATCTTAATTATGAAAAAACTGAAATTTAAATAAAAATATCCAATTTAACTCTCTCCCAGAGTCAGCCTCCTGTGTGGGGCTCTGGGAGAGGAGAAAGGGAGAAATTTTTGACCTAATTCACTGGGAAGAGTAGAAGATCGTATACCCCCAAAGGCTGGGTTTCTTTCTTGCCTTTTAATATGACAATGACATCTTTCTCATTCTCCACTAAGGAACGATTCACCAAATTTTTGTTTTTTTAAAGACAGAGTCTGGAGCTGAGCTACTTGACCCGTTGGTTGAAGAGCCATTGTTTAGCTGTGAAAAAACGCAGAGTAACTGATAAAGCCCATCACAAGCCCTCTGGCTAAAAGGTAGTTTTGTTTTGCAAATTAGATGCTTTGACACATTAGAAATTCGGTAAAAGAGATAAGGCGTTCAGCCTGGGTTCTGAATAGACAGTGTTCCTGGGAGATAGCTCAGCTCCTAATGCATAAACAGTGGGGTACTGGGGAGCGCTGCTGCTGTTGCCCATGACATCAAGCTGGCACCAGGAAATGCAAAGCCCTTCAGAGGCTTTCCAGCGTTCTGTGCAAGTGTCTGTTCTATGTAAAGATGGGGAATTAGGGAGAGACTCTTTGTATGCCAGGTTAACTATTGTCTTCTTCAGGCCTTTGCTATCATGGTGATGTAGATTAGATCCCAGGAAAAGCAAGGGACACACACACACACTCACACAACACACACCCTACTTCAAAATGCAGCTGAGGAAAGATAGCAGCACAAAAGTCCCCTCTCCTGCTCCTTTTCCTGACTGAAGTCCTGGCCTACGACAGTAGGTTTCCAGTAGTTGTATCTTTAGCCTGTTCTCTGAGGCTGTCTCAAATGGTGCTAAAGCTCGAGGGTGCTTATAGATGCACAGAAGGGTGGCTTCTGCGTGGTTTTTCATTCTTTTTAGTTACTCGGCTGGTAATTAGATTTGTGGTTTTGCGTTATGCATTTTTCCGCAGGAAGACGAGTATCTAGTCTGTCTTAACTGGTGCCCCTGGAGGCCAGGCTCTGAGGGCAGGCCCAGGTTTGGCCTGGGCACAGTTCAGAAGAGAACCTATGGCTTCATGAAGGGAAAGAGAGAGACCACTTGTATGGCTTTGCTGTTCCTCTCTCTCGTCCTCGTGTCAGCATCTGGAGGCCCTTTCTGAGGACCTGTAGCCTCCAGGGTATTTTAGGTTTCCCTCTTCCTCCCATTTTCAATGGAAGTAGTGAGTTAGGGGCTGTCACATCTTCATTTTACAGTTGAGGGCCCTGGAGCGCAGAGAAGTTAAGTAACTTGCTCAAGTTTGCACAGCTAGTTAAGTGGTTTCAGTATGCTGTGTCTGTCTCCAGAGTCCTCGTTACTAACTAATGTGTGGTTCTACTGAACCCTCCCAGTCATAAGTGAACCCATATGAACCCTTGAAGTCATAAGAAGCTGCATCATTTCCTTCCCATTTAATCTGAAACTGATGATAATACTGTGTTGTAATCTTTCATTCACGTAATCTAAAGGAGTTTATTTATCACTGTCTTAGTCCGTTCAGGCTGCCATAACAAGATACCAGATACTGGGTAGTTTATAAATAATAGAAATGTATTGCTTGTGATTCTGGAGATTGGGAAGTCCAAGACCAAGGCGCCAGTGTGGTTGGGTGAGGACCCTCTTCCTGGTTCATAGCGTAGGGGATGAAACATAATTTCCCTTGACCCTTCTGAGTTCTTGGCTGAGACCTCTGTAATAATAGACTAACAAGAGAGAAATAATCAGAAATTTATTAATATGTGTACCTTATAAACATCAGGGAGATACACAGGAAAAAAACGAGTAACTTTAGAGGTGGTTGAGAATTCAGGTTTAAATATTAATAGAGAAAAGGTTGGGGAGACATAGACCTCTCAAGAAGGAATAAATGATTATTAGGGAAGATAAATGGACCCCTTACAAGAACAGATGGAGGTATGAGAGTGACAAAGTTTGTCTGGGTGTGGTGTTGGCTTCTGGTCTTCCTCTCCTGTGGTAAGACTCAGTTCTCCCCAGTTGACAAAACTCCTGGGGAGGGGATTTCTGACACCTGTGTTCCTATTGAAGGATCTGTCTTTAGACAGATAAAGGCAGCTCAGAGAAAGCCTCTCCCTGCATTTTCTTTTTCCTTTTTTTTTTTTAAAGATTTTATTTATGAGAGAGAGAGAGAAAGCCCACATGCGGTGTGGGGGTGGGGCAGAGGGCGAGGGAGAAGCAGACTCCTCCCTAAGCAGGGAGCCCTACATGGGGCTCTATCCTAGGATCCCAGGATTATGACCTGAGCCAAAAGCAGAGGCTTAACCCACTGAGCCACCAAGGTGCCCCTCTCCCTGCGTTTTCTCTGTTGGAAGGTGGAGGAGGGATTAAAAAGTACCCTCCAAACTGGGAAAGGACATCGAGACCAAGAAATGGAGCAGGCAACTCCATGTGGTTTACACAGAATTTTATTCAGCGTAACTTCCAGGGAGGATACAGCAGACCACGAACCAGACAGCAGCACAGCGCTGTTCTCCACCAAGTCCAGACCTTAGTCTGGATTTTATAGAGGGAGGGGATGTGCAGGAGGGTGCCGTGGTAAGGACCACACTTAACTTGTGGCACCATCTGCACATCAGGAGGGGTTGGGGAACTACATTGTCTCTACTCGTTATCTGAACAAATTTGGGAAAACCAGAAGAAGCTTCCCCCACGTTCTGGCCGTGGCATATATTAACCTCCAAGGGGCCTGGAAGTCGTCCTATGGACATGGACCAGGTGGCAGGCCAAAGATGGAATCGGTATCGTCAGTACTCCTACGTACTATTTTTCAGGTGCCCTAAAGCTCAAGATGATCACTATGCCAAAGCGGCATATTTTAGCCAGTGCCTTCTCACTGTGTCTTCGCGTGGTAGGAGAGGCTAGGGATCTCTCTGGAACCTTTTTATGAAAGCACCAGTCCCATTCCTGAGAGCCCACCTTCATGACCTGGATACCTCCCAAAGCCCCCACATTATAATATCATCAAATTGGGTGTTAGGAGTTCAACGTAGGAATTGTGGGGGGGGGGCCCACAAACATTCAGTCCATAGTAATTACCTCTTATGGGCCAGTCACCGGGCTAGATGATACAGGAGAGATGGAAATTAAAACCAAACTTTCTCTCATAGGTAAAAATAGTTATTTGCTAACATTGATTACTTTCATGCTATGGACCAGGCACTGTTTTAAGCGTTTTGTACTTTAATATGATGAATCCTCAGAGCACGTACTATTATTATCCCCATTTTATAGATGAAGAAATGGAGGCATTCATGACTACTTGCCCAAGATCAGCTAGTGTGAGGTAAACCTTGACTTGAACCCTGTCTGACTCACAGCCTGTACTTTTCAGCCCAGGAGCAGCCTCATAAAGGAGGCTGGTAGCCTAATATAGGAGGGAGATGTGTGTCAAATATCTCTGCTGTCACAGAGGAAATACCACATGACCAATAGGAAAAGGATATGATACTGATGTGGGAGGATTGGTACCTGGACTTTAAAAGTTGGGTAGGAGTTGGGGTCAGTGACAGGTGGGTGATGTAACTTCCTATATTAGCAATTCATGTGCCTGATGGCTGGCTCAGGGGTAACCACTATTCCTAATACAATTTATGATTTATAAAACATTTTCACAATTTTGTAAGGTAGGCAGAGTGAGTAATATTACCCCATTTTAGAGGCTGGGAAACTGAGGCTCAGTGGGGACTCTAAGATCACGTACTGCAGGAAGTAGCTGAGTTAGGACTAGAACCCTGATACTGACTCTTTGTTTCTCAACTTTGCCATTTTGGTCTCACTGAGCTGCTATGCTAGGTGGGGAAGAAGCCAGTGAATGAAGACAATTTGGGGTCCCCAGACAGAGCAAAAAGACTACCTAGGGTCCTGCCTGAGTTGGCCAGAGGCTATACCATTCATGGACACGTGGAAGGTCCACCCAGAAGCCTCTTGTCCTTTACCTTTAAAGAGGCCTGACCTACTTATTTACCAAGAGGAAGTTGCTGAGAAAAACTGAGAACTGGTTATTGGCATCACAGACACCCACATTTGTGCTTGCACTTGGCTCAGAGAATTTGTGAGTGATTTCAGAAATTTTGTTTTTGTTCCATTCAATCAAATTGGTTTGTTTGTATGGTGAAGCTAGAAGCCGAAGCAACAGCTTCGAAAAAGGAAAATGCAATCTATCGAGCAGGTTGTTTCTTCTGATGCCAAATGGTCAGTCGGAATGATTTTTGTACCCTGTATAGTCTCCTGGGGCTCCTCTTTGGAAACCTTTGTTCCAGCCAGCTTGGTCTATTCATTAGTTCCTGAGTGTGCTGCAAACATTCTCACCACTATGAATATTCACTCTTATTTAAAATGCTGTTCCTCCGCACCCTCCTCCCCAAATCCATCCTTCTCTTTTCCAGGTCAGGACCTCCCCTGATATTCCACCCAAAGCCTTTTTCTCAGTGCCAGCCCTTAGGTCTCATTACCTCTGTTGGGTTCTTCCAGGTCTTACAGTGGCCACTCCATTGGTGGTTCCTCTCTCTGACCTGTGATGCTTATCTTCTGTGCTTATGTCTCCTCTCTCTTCATCTACGCAGGAAACCCTGCAGAGGAAGAGACCAAGTCTGTTCTTGGTACCTCTCTGAAAAATGTCACATTATCCAGCCCTGAATGAGGCCGGTGTGGGGAATTAACTAGAGATATGTTGGTTGATCTCTAGCAGGTTTGTTTTTACATGCTGATGTCTCTGGCTGCTGAGGTTTGGAATAAGTAGTAGATAGTTGGTCTATACTTGCTTGTAGATAGTTGGGAGCCATTGAATTATCAGATGTCTGCACTAGTAGGAACCTTGCAGAACAGCTTTCCCGTGACTTTATTCACTAGAGGAGGGCACTGAAGTCCGAGAGGGACAGTGACTTTGTCCAAATTCCCTCAGGAAGTTATGGACTAAGGGCCCTCCCTGTCTGCTTGTCTGGGCCCCTTGGCTCTTTTTCCATCACAACACCTGATCTTTCCAAGATGTCTGACTCCCTACATTTTCGAGGGACAGGGACCTTCTTTATTTCTTCTTTAGTTATCCATTGTTTGGTTTTATCAAGTCCTGGGTTAGGGTCTTCTTTCTCTAGCCGATAGAAACTCAGCTTCTATTACAGAAAGAAAAATAATATTCTTTTAAATTCATATGCTCATCCTAATACAAACCACTGTAGGAAACCTCAGATATTTCAGATTCAGTCTTTACTCATAAAATACATGTGGTTTAAGCAAGAAGATGGGACATGTGTATGGAAACTGTTAGCAGACATATAAAGCAGTGATCAGTGTTCAAACTGCATTACCTAGTCAAACAATCTACTTAAACGATTCCTCAGAAAGACCCTTCCTGTAGAAGTCAGCATTGGGTAACTGTGCATAAAAGCCAATCTCTGTGTCAGATGTCAAAGCCAGGGTCCAGGGTCACTGTGGATCAAGGAACTTTCATGAAAATGTCGAGGGATGGGAAGCGTGGGAGAGACAGGGCTTCTGTGATGGACATTTCTGGGCATAGCCACCAATACTGGCTGTTCTCATCCCTGTGATGTGTATACAGTCTTGGTTGTGGTGTGCCAGATGAGGAGACACCTCTGCCCTCTCCCATGATTTCTTGTGATCTTTATATTGATGGGCCTGGAATGTCACAATAATGTTCATTGCAGAACCACCTTGGCAAATCACTTTATAGGCTCGTTGAATAGTTAAAACACATCATGCTACTTTAAAAGTGGGTCTGTTCTCTGTATGTTATTACTCTTTTTTCTTCCCTTTGGCCAAAAGATCAAGATTCAAGCTTTATACCAAGACGATAGTCTCTATAACACTACTGTTATAATTATAATTATGTTATAATATAATTATAATATAATTATAATATAATTATAATATGCAGGCAGTGGAAACTGTCTGCATTAGTCAATGATGCATCCATTCCCAAGCATTTATGATGTGACCCAGACATGTTAAATCTGCATTGTCCTGACAGCCTTCTACATAACTTGTAGCAGCAGACACCTATCTATTAAAAGATGCTAATAACACACCAGTTGGACTTCTAACTTAGTACAATTATAACTTAAAATATGCATTCTTTAAATAGTTTGTGAAAACTAGATGTTGAAGAAACCCAACTCTTCAGGACTTGAGATGCTCCCCCCCCATTTTTTCAGTATGTATAAGATATATTGATCATGTTAGAATACAGTTCTTTCCAGAGAGTCTCCAAGAAGTCACTCTTTGCTGTTTCAGCTCAACGAGACTGGCTTTACCTGGTCTCCATTATCCCACTTCCTACACTGATCTCTTGGCCCTCTCCATAGAAACCTTTGGTTTATGTTTACATGTGTCTGCCTGTATTCTCAACTAGACTCCAAGCCCACTAAGGGCAGGGCCTGTGTCTTATACTTGTCATATTCTCCCTGTTCTTCCAAGCTTATATCACACTATCTACAAAATGCAGAAACTTTAAGAAGATGTGATAATTAATTAATAACTGAAATGTCTTTCTGATTACTTGACATCCTGACTTATGGAAAAGATGACCCTGAGATCATATTATTTAGGGTTTTCTTTTTCTATAAATAGAAACTTAATGATGTAGAATACTTCTCCAACCTGTGGGCCACTCACCCCAAGGAAGACAAAAGAGTCATTGCAAGAGATTTCAGTCGCATATGTACATAAGTATTTTCTTCATGAACGTATAGCAAAAGTACAAATATTATCATTTGGCCCCTTCCAAACACTCTGCCACTTCCATAGCATTTAGTTTAAGGCTTTGGAATTTTTGTTAAAATGCAAACCCTAGGTTGTAGGTGGTCTGTGTGTTGGGAGAGAGTGATCATTCTTTTTTTGGGGGGGTGTGTGATCTTTCTTTAATGAATGAATGGAAGATCTATAGCTGGTATTGGAGCAAGAGGAGAGACAAGATTCTGAGTGCTGAAGAGGTAAAAATAAGCTCACTGCACAGGGCTACCTCGGGACCCCCTGAGAGGTAGACAGCATTCAGGATATGCTCCCAGTTTGTATTCATCTGCTAGAGACGAGGATTCAGAGGCCCACAGTGTTCAAGAACCACCTCTGGGTAAAGTCTTCTGCTCCCTATTTCATTTAGGAACATAGGTTAACTCTTCATTAGCACATCGATCGTGTCTAACATAGATCAAATGAAGCCTCATTAGAATACATATGTGTTTTTCTTGCCCTCAGGGAGTCAGTAAGAAACTGTCGGAGAGGCAGAAACCACCTCTGGGAGTCATTCCACAAACAGGGCTCATGCTCAGATGCATATATAGTGAGCGATTCCAGCCTGACCTATGATAGAGGTTGGGAATAGGGCTGATGGGCTTGAGTTAGCAGTGGTCCTGAGGAGAGATGGGACTTGTTCCAGACACAGAGAGGTAATGGTGATATGGTGGAGGAGGCCAGAGCATGCAGGAACAGCAGCAGTGCTGTTGTTGGGACCTAGGAAATAGCTCTCAGTGAACATGAGTGTTAAGGAGGGAGTCTAGGATCCCCAACTCTCCTCTGATGCACCCAAGGGTAAATCAAGCCAACAAATGGTTTAATGTTACTACCACTTCCTAGCCGAATGTACCTTTCCAAGATCAAAGGGTTTCAAAATTTTAACCTTGAAGGACACGGGGACGCCATCTAGTCTGACCTTCACCAGTAGTGGGAATCCCTAGGTTTCTAAACAGTCTCTGCTTGAATTCTTCCAGTGACCAGGAGCTCACTGCTTCCTGGGGCTCTGGATCCTTTCTGGATGGGTTGTATTATGAGGACATTCACCCCCTGCTTCTCTGATGCTGTGTCCTTTGTGTTCTCCCCCAGCCTCTTACAGTCCTCTCCCTCCAAGCCACCATGCACCTGACCCTATCACTTATCACACTTCCACCCACTACTTGAAATTTAGAACTCTAGATTAGACCTGCTTCTCTGCCTTAGTCACCAGCTAAGGGCTTCTTATTATATTAATTGCTGTGTGTAGCAGAGATGACTTTTTTTTCCTGCCAGATTTCTTCTCAGCCTTATTATTGTTCGGAAACCATAAAACTGAAAACTGCATTTTTATGACTTCAAATGACCTTCAGAATTCCAGACACGGCTGACTCCTGCTTGGCTATAATATTTTGGCTCATTAATTTCAGAGAAGATATTCCGATTTATAATTTTATTAAGTTTCTGAGGATTTTTAATACTGTGTTTCTAAATATGATGAACTTCTCTCCACCAAATTTTAATTAGTGAGCATATTAAATCCTCAATTAATGCTTGCAGTAATGCATATTTAATATCCAATAACATTTGATCAGGATCCTCTCAGCAAGGAAGGGACTGGGGTATTCAGGGTCCTTGGTTCTCACTGACCGATAGGGAAGCCATATCTTCCTTTCAGTCTTTCCTCACCCTGGAGAGTAGAGCCCATTAGGAGGTATTTGGTCAGGAACAGAATTAAAACTCTCATTATTAACTTACCCACTGAAGTGAGCAGAGAATATTCTTCCACTGAGTGTGCAAGAGGCACACAGATTTTCTGAACAAGCCAGTCCAAAGCACATGAAGGAACTTTAAAAACTATGTGCCTTAAAGGTATTTTATTCCTTTTTTTTCATTTCTAATTTATTTCCCAATACACAGGAGTAACATGCATTAGTGCAGGTGTCTTCAAACTTTCTCTGTAAGAGGTCATTTTTTTTCTATAAAGACATTGTGGGTCATATGGTCTCTGTCCCAGCCACTTGATTTTGCCCTTATAGCAAAAAAACCAGCTATAAACAATACATAGATGGATGGGTGTTGCAATAAAACTTTATTTATGGACAATGAAATTTGAATTTCATATCATTTTCACATGTCACAAAATACTGTTCTTTATTTTTTTTTCAACCATGTAAGCATGTAGAAACCATTCTTGTGATTTGGCCAATGACCAGTTTTCCAACCCTTGCTTGAGTGAAGAGTCCAGAACCCAGGTCAGGAGACCTGGAATCTTGGTCTAGCTGTGCCACTAGGTCACCTAGGGACTCTCAGGAAAGTCACTGCACTCTTGGGAACCAGTTTCTTTGGTGGTAAAATGAAGATTGGCCTGGATGACAGCTAAGATCTTGATCTAAGGATGAGTGATCGCTTCTACCACAGTAACTTGCTCAGGTACTCTTTCTAGAGGCCATAAAAACCATCTTTTCTCATTTCAATCTTGCTTCTTAAAGCAGTCCGTTTCCTTTAGCCTCAGAATGCTGATTGGAAGGAGAGCAAAAGTAGCCAGAGGCCCATTCTGGAGTGCCCAAGGCTCATGATCTGCACTTTGGGATACAGGAGCTTCGTTTTGGCCTTGGTTGCAATAAGAATGATTTCTCCCTCTGGTTCTTCACAACCTTCATTCTCTTGAGAGCTTCAGAATCTTCATCCAGAAAATTCATCCAGGAAGTGCTGACCACAGGGGAAGCCCATGGAATTCAGAGGCAGACGACATGACTGTGAAACAGAGAACATGTTTCTCTTTCCAAGGCCTGGCCCTCAGCTCTATTCACACCACCCAAAGAGGCAGAATTCTCTCCAGTCTTCCACTTTGGCGCTCATCCTTGCAATAGTCATGTCTACCCTTTCACACTCTCCTCCTTCCTGTAAAATCCCACTGTCGGGATACAAGGGCATAGTTTGGCCATTCATGTTGAGATAAGGACAATTGTTGAAAACTTGTAACACTGGAGGAACCTGGAAGAACTCAGGCTTTGCTAATTATGAGAACCAACACTTAATGGGTCCTTACACCTACAAAGCTCTGTGTGTATATGTGCACATATGCATGTGTTTATGTGTGTGTTTCTACCTAAAATTCCCATGTTGCAGATAAGAAAAAAAAAGTCAAGATTTAAAGAATCTTAGTAGCTTGCCCAAGGTCATTACCTATTAAGTAGTGGGATTTCAACCCAAGCAGTCTGACTCTAGCACTGCCTCTCTTACAGTATACCATCTCTAGAATGGTAATATTTGGAGACTCAGTAAGTGGAAGAAGAAAAGTATTAGGAGAGCTTCCCTGAGCTGCCATCTTCTACATACTGTGTCGCTGTGACGCATTATCTCTAGTGAGGTTGCCTCTCCTGTCATGTGCTTTCCTTCCCTCATTCACAGTTTGCCAAGAAGGAGGATCCTTGTGCACTGGAATCTGGGAGCTGATTGTCCCAGGAGCTGTTGGTTCTGCCTCCCTCTCTTCCTCCCAGGTTGCCTTGCCATCCCTTGCAGTATGATTTCATCCAGATGGCCAATATAATAACTTCATTATAAAAATAATTGCTTAAGTAAAGCTAATATTTATGATTTATACTCAGAATTTTCTTTCCCCCTGTTCTGAACATAGCAAAAACATAACACTTTAAAATGCCACCAAGGCCATCTGTTGTTTCCTATCAGTTCTTGACGTCAGAATGGCTCAGTTATTTTAGGGTTTCCATAACTGTGATCACACAAGGAGGCATTTCAGAGAGTATTAGGACCACTGAACAAGGGACGCAGACTTGCAAGGGACCCATAGGTCATCTACATCTCCCTTCCCTGTTCTACTGAACATGAAACTTAAGTAGAATTCTAGTGGTTGAGAGATTTATTAGGGACTTCTCCCTCCCTCTAAATGCCAGAATATTTCTCCTCCCTGAAGCATTTTCTCATGTGTCTAGGTTCTGACCTCTGGACCTACATAGAGTAAGATGTCTGACACGAGTAGACATTAAAAAAATTTTAAAACTGTAATCATGTCTTTCTGGAAGCTTCCTTTTCTATGGTGAGCTTTCTCAATTCCTTCAAATTCCTTTCTTGTGATTTGGTGTTGTTCATGCTCACTTTCCTAATCTTTTTCTTCCCATTAGACTCCTCTTAATATGGATGACCTCCAACCTCTCAGAAGCACTGTAAGAGTTATTATTTCATGTAATCTTCACAACCACTCTTCGAATAGCAAGGACAGTGGGGTTCCCACTGTACAGATGAGGAGACTTATTGTAAGGTCAACAAAATGATGTGTTCACCAGCAATCCCTGACTTCTTTATAGTCCAGTGAAGAGTCACCACCTGTCCACTGCTCTTTTCTCTGTAGCCCAGTACTTGCTCATGGTAGAGTACCTTGTAATAGATGTGCTCAGAGCACTTTTTTCTTTTTCTTTTTTCCCCCTCACTTTAAAATGAAATATCTCAGACATACCAAAGAGGATAATTAATAACTTAATGAACACCCTTGTAGCCACTACCCAACTTAAGAAATAAAACATTACAGATAATAGCTTATATACCCTTCTATAATGATCCCCATCTCATATCCCTACTTTTAAATCCAGAAGTAACTGTTATTATAAATGTCATGTATATCATTTTCCATTTTTATATCTATGCCTACACAACACATAGTTTAATTTCATATTTTATTAAACTTCATATATATGCTATTCATAAGGTAGGTATCCCAATTTTTTTCTTTCATTTAACAGTTTGGTTTTGAGACTCATTCATATTGATACATGTGACTAGAGTTTCATGTTTTTCTTTGTCCTATAATAATATTCCCTTTAATGAATATGCTGTTTATTTAGTCATTCTACATTTCATGAACATTTTAGGTTCTTTTTTTCCATCTTGCCATTGCAACAATGCTTCCACAAACCTGCTACTTGGCTCCCTGAGCCCAAGTTTCTCTAGAAATGGAAATACTAGGTCATAGAATGCATGCATGTAGAATATGTGCAGCTCTACCAGATGTTACCACACTGCCCCCCAACGTGGCATCTTATGCTCACTAGCAGTGGACAAAGGACTCCGTGGTGCTACCTCTTTAATCAACACTTACTGGTATCATACTTTGCCAGCCTGATAGGTATGACCATCATCGTTTCGAGAAAAATAGATATTATTGTTTCTAATTTATATTAGAGTGCAGAACACTAAACTTTATTTGCATTAACTGGACTGACCAAGCCACACAGTCTGAACTGGAATGCAAACTCCTTAGCAGGAGTAGAATTTGCTCTGCTGCTATTAGCCATTAGTCAATATTGCCTAGGCACTAGTGTATAAAAAAAGAAAGAAAGGGGGAAAAAAAACCTATCCTAGGTGCCATGAGACATCCATAGGAAATACATTTGCATTTGCATTCGTTAATACTGATAGAGGCAATGTACAGGTAGATGGGTTTGTAATTTGGACTCATGCTACTTTTGGGTATATAATTGAAGTGTGCACTATGCTAGTCTATATAACAGCAAGTCGTGTGAGCATATGGTTCTGTGGAAGTGGACATGCTCCATACTCTCAGGTAACCTGCCATTAGATGGTGGAGCTAATGAAGGCCACAAGTAGTGGCCCAGATAGAAGCCACAGAGTATTGCTGGGATTAAATTCATAGAAATAGAAAATCAACACAACTTTGAAAATGTGCTCTGAGAGATGTGCCCTGCTTACTTTGAGGTGGCAAGAAGGCACAGACAACCTGGGATATGAAGACCTGCTAGCCAAGAAAGGTCAGGCAGATACAGAAAGCCTGGCATCTAGCAGGGGAATGCCAGTGAGCCTACTAGAGCAGTTCCATTGAAGGATCTTCTAGGCACATAGCATAGGGAAGGTGGTGATGCTTCCCTTAGCACTGCACATTGGGCTAGGGAAGCCCAGGGTAGTAGATACTGACTAGATCCAGAAGGTAAAGTCCACAAGCCTACAGATGAAGCCTGTACAGATTTTTGCTCTGCGTCTGCCAGCTTCAGGCACTTGGAGGGGTACTGAATTAATGGGTGTAAGACTTGGCCCTTGCCTCAGATTTGGTGTATCATCAGAGAGCTGGGACAAGGAAAGCAAGAGGGCATTCTAGGCTTTTTATATACATATATTAAAAAGTAGAGATAAACATATGGTGGGAGGGCCAATGGTGGGGAATAGTAGTACCAAAAGCCAAAGTGAAAAGTCAGAACCACTGATTGGGAGCCTTGAATGCCAAGCAAAGGAACCGAATTATCATCCAGTAATACTATCAGCATACTTGCATGGCACCTGTTATATTCTAGGCATTCTAGGCCTTACACACTCTACATACTTTATCTCATTTAATTCTCTCAATTACCGCATAGGTGGGTATATTTTTATCTCTGTTTTATGGATGAGGGAACTGGGCAGAGAGGTTAGGAGACTTGTCCCAAATCTTTCAGCTCTACCAAGTAGTAGAGCCAGGCTTTGGACCTATGCAGTGTGGCTGACTGCTATAAATCCCATTATAGGATCTGGGGGTTTCTAAGTAAAAGTTAGTTAAAGGCTATAGCTTTTAAAAAATCCAAAACACCTGGCCATATCACTGGACATTCAGATTCCATGCATCTGAAATATTGAACAACTGCCAGGGTAATTCAGATGCACATGCACACCTGGCTGACAGTCACTGCTGTCAGCCTGTGGGAGCTGCTTGGGTTTCTGATAAGCCCAGTGACATTCCCAAAGTTCAGCATTTGAGCAAGGGAGTGTCACAAGCAAAGCAGTGCTTTAGCAGAACTGATCTGACAGTTGTGCTTGGCAGGGACTAGGAAGGTCCAGAGAATTGAGGTCGAGAGAGAGTGGCAGACTGTTGAGAAGCCAAATCAGAGGAGAGGAGGGGCTGGGCCAGAAGGAGGAAGCAGAAGCTTACTAAACCATTGATGCTGGAGACCAGCTAGGACCATGAGAAAGGAGGTGTGGATGCTTTCAAGTGGGGAACTTGAATAAGGAGTGACAATAGGGAGTAAAAAATCCTCATGCTGCTGAGTCCACCCTAGAGGTTAACAGTTGGGCTCAGGTTCCAGTCCCTGCTCCATCATGTACAAGCTGTGTGGCTGTGGACAGGCAAGCTCCACAGCCTTTCCGTGCTTCCCTTGGTTCATGTATGAAGTGGAAATAATGACAGCACCTCTCATTGGGTGATTACTGTATAAACAATGCTTAGAGCAGTGGTCTGCTCACAACGTGTGTGCAGCAAATGTTAGGTCTTATTATTTTTAATGGTTGGAGATGGAAATTGGGCAGCGTGAGACACTATAAACTAAGATTTAGAAATCTCGGTCTTTGATGCGGCAAGATCTCTGATCCTACTACAGGCTACCTTCAGCCTGGGGAGAAGAAAAAAAAAAACAACAAAAAAAAACACCACTGCTTTTTCCGAAATGACAGCAGCTTCATTTTCAATGAAAATGATGCTAATTACTGGGTATTGACCCAAGATGAATTTCTCTTTGATGAACTACATAGTGCTCTTCAGAAAACCTAGCCAAATCATCTCAAATACCAGGAAGTGTGGGGTAATGCAGCAAATTGGGGGAAAATGTGTATCAGAAAAAATTATTGCTACAAAAATATTTTCAGTAAGTTTGTTCCCTTCATAAATAGTGTGAATGGAATGCCTCAGCAATCAGCTGAAAGCCCGATCTTCGCTGTGGGCTAATTGCTCGTCTGGTTAGTGCAGAATTTAATTTGTGCTATTGTGCAGGCAAGGCTGAGAGCGTGAAATAAACAATGTGTGTTAATTTCACGTTTTCCAGTCTACTTAGCCAAAGAGAAAGCTTGGGCTCTTTCTCAGGCCTTACCCCACCCCCCTCTCCAGCTTCTCATCCTGGAATTTGCAGACCATGGAGGAGTGGGATATTTGCTGACTGCAGGTGTGGGATTCTTGCTCTGAGACTAAAGTTGCAGGAAAGCAATTGACCTGGGCAGTGATGCTAACCAAGGATACACACAGTACTTGCCCCACTTCTACCCACACCCAGGGCTGGTGCCCAGATCTTTCTTCTAAGACAAATGGTCACCTGCTGGTGACAGGCAACTGCATTTATATTCTCAGCCTTGGTGATGCCCCTGGCCTCCTCCAGAGCTGTTTTCATCAGGGCAAAGAGAGATCTATCTAAATGGATGTATCCACACTGAATGGATTAATTTGATGAGCTAAGGGGAGTTTTCTCTCTTTAGGGCAGAAGTAGCTTTATGAGGAAGCAGAGGAGATGCCCACTTTCAGGATGGGGCTTGAGGGAGGCTAAGTTGGCTTCCCCCTTGCCTGCCTTCCTCCATGTTCCAGTCCAGGAATCAGAGGAATCAGCACTCCTCCCTCCTTTTGCTATGGCTGAAGGCCCAGGAGCCCAAAAGAAGTGCCTGGTTTAGGGTCTGAGGGGCAGTCAGTAGCTTGACAAAGCCTGAACTCAAGGACACTACCTACCCTTGTAGTGCTCTCTGCTACACCATTTCTCATCAGGTCTATAAAGTGAACCCAGTTGCCTTCTTGATAGCTAATTCATGATCAGGATCCCAGAGTCAAGTTGCCTGAGTTCACATCCTAGCTAGATAACATTGCATGAGCTATTCACTCCTTTCCATGCCTCAGCTTCCTCATTTGTAAAATGCAGATAACAGTAGCACACTCTTCAGAAGGTTATTATGAGTATCAAACTAGTTAATTCATGTAAAGTGCTTATAACAGTGCCTGGCAGAAAATAAGTATTCAGTAAACATTAACTATTAGTGTTATTATTTAGAATATTCTAAATTTCTAATGTATTTTTATTATAAGATTGTGTGTGTGAGAGAGAGAGAAAACTCAGATAGTCCTATCCTCTCAAAAAGGGGGACTGTTACTCCCTTGCCTTCATTTACCATCTGTCCTGCTTTTATTATTAAAAATCTAAGAGGGGAATTGCAGTATCTGGAAATGTCTTAGGTCCCCTTTTAATTGAGAGAAGAGCTGAAGGACTGAAGTCATTGGTGCAAACCCTTGTGATGGCAGGAAACTTGCCTTGTTTGTCTCTGTCTTCCCAGTGACCATCCAGTGAGCATACAGGTCCAGTACACAGTAAATCTTGAATGTGTGCTGAGCCACCCAATAGTCCAATGGGAGAGGGAAGATGTGGCTATATCTTTCGAGACTACAGAGGACAAACGCCAAGTGGGGAAAAAAATCTCTTCCTTTCACGCCTTCCTTGATCATGGAGATGACTGGTATTTCTTTCCAAGAAAAAGCAAGATCAGTCAGTCTTATTTTAACCCATTAAAGCATAGGTTAGAGCCACCTTACCCTGGTTTAAGAGGTGTATGCTCTTGGAGGAGCCTCCATAAGTATTATATTAAGGCCCTGTCTTGAACCGGCTACTATGCCAAATACTAAAAATGCAAAGGTTGTGCCTGTCCTTCAGGAGACCACAATCCCTGTAAGTAGGGATCTTAACTCTATAATGAAACTTGACATTGAAGTAGCATCCTGCTGTTTGTTAAGCACTGTGCTAACCATTCCCTTACAACAGGTAAGGACAGTAGGACAATGAGGGATTACAGGACTCTACCCAAGGTCACACATCTGAAATGTGACTTCAAGTCTCTGGACTTGAGATCCTCTCCTCTCTCCACTACACACACTGATCCCTTCATGGAATAAGGGCTGTTTGACCTGACAGACTTGTTCTGCTGACTGTTGGCGATGGCAAAGGAAGAGCACACGTTGTGACAGTACAGGATGGGGCTGTGTAACCTGAAGATAAAAGAACAAGCATGTTTCCATGATGCTACAATTATGAACTGGGAATCTAGGGAAAATTAATATTCTCAGTAAAGCAGCCATAGTTATGGAGCACCTACTGCATGTAAGACACTGGGCTGGAGTTGTGGCGGGAGAGAGTGGAAGGTGTACAGAGATGAGTAAGAGGCTATCCCTGTTCTCTGGTGCATCACAAACTCCAGGAGAAGATAAAATGAGCGTTCCCAGAAGGAAACTTCATATTAGCTTGTGCAAGCTGTTACCCAGCTGTATGGACTGGATGGGCTTAAAAGTTGAGAGGTGAGAGCCTATAAATGTTGGGCTGAATTTAAGTTGCAAAAAGAGACTGAGGTAAGAGATGACCCCAGGAAGCACATCACTGGCTGCCTACCAGTGAGAGGAACAGTATCTTGCTTGCTGAAGGGCAGAGTAATCAGGGAAAGCTTCCAGAAGCAGAGGAACCTACAGGAGCCTCAGGGAGGAAGATTTTGAATATTAGGGAAGTGGGACAAGGGATCCAGACAGGAGGAGTGTCAAGATCAAAAGCACCAGAAAAGGTAGAAGAGCATCACATCTGTCCCCAGTCATAGTCTAATTGGAAAGATCATTTAGCTTTGATGACAGAGTCTTAGAGATGAAGAAGGTGGTTGTTGAGTGCTTCATGCAGCAGAAGGAGTGGGGAGAAGGGAAGGAGACTTTAAGATGAATACACAGCCAGGTGACTTTTCCACATGATTCCCCTTGTCTAGCCAGAATTCACAGATTAGACAGTGAACCACATGTCGAGCCTTATTGGACAGGTAGAACAAGAGACTGGAAATGTCCCTGGCTTGACAGGAACTGAGAAGTCCTCTGCCTAATCGTGTCTTCCTAGCTCAGAACCATCCAGGGCCCATACATGGTTGCTTCCAGCTTGGGGCTCAAAGGCTCCCTGAAAGCTGGTGTGTTGGCAGTAAGAAGGCAAGAGTGAATAAGATGGAATCTGTTGTAACCCATAAGCCCTTCACAATCTTCAAGCAGGCATGGTTTGAGGATTTCTCCTCTTTAGCATTCCCTTAAAGTGCATTTGCAACTGATTTCATCTAGGTTCAAATATGTAGAGGAAATAGGTAAGAGATGGAAATGGGAAAAGGCAGCACACAGTGTTTCCAGGAACCCTAGTCCATCATCCTTCTGAAGGAGCAGTTGCTCTGTGAGAATGTAGCCTTCCGCAGTGGAGGACCAGCATTCACTGCCATCCACTCGTACTGTGGTTTAGACCGTTCACCTTTCCTTGGTGCCTGCTTTCTGGGAGTGGGCTCCTCTGGAAGAAGTAGGGGGTCTACATTCAGAAACCCTTTGAGGAGCTGGAGCCCCTCCCCACCTCACACCATTTCTACCTCTGCCCTGGCTTGGGAGCTATAGTGGCACAAAATGGGAACCAGAGCAGAAGGGTGCTGACGTAGAGGACAAGGGGGAACTCCAGGCAATTTTTCTGACCTCACAATTTTCAGCAGGGCGATGTGGGGTCTGTCTCCTGCTTTCCTTCCTGAGAAAGCCCAAGGAAGGGCTCCCTAATGTGTCAGCCTAAAAAGGCCCTCAGAAGTAGAGTAAATGACAGCCCCCAGGAGGCTGCGTGCTGCCGCAGTACCACAGAGGAAAGGCAGAGGGAAGGGAAGGTCGAGGAAGAGCGATGCTGATGGCAAATAACCCATCAGGGAAGGGCAGGGGCTGGCCTAAGCTGCACAGCGAGTTATTTCACCAAATGAATCAGCCAGCCTGGTATTTGAAATCTTTTAACATGTGGAATTGGGTTGTTGGTGGTGTTGCAAACAAAGTGATGGCTAGAGTGCTTCGGAGGACCCTGTGCAAAGTCTTCTTTCCCTTTGGGGTTTCCAGAGCTGAGAGAGCCTGAATTCTAAATCCTTCATGGGACTTGGACCTCCCTGAACCTTTGAAAATGTCCAAGTGTAAGAATTCTAGGATGAGGAGCCAAGAAGAATACAGCAGTACTCTGGGTGCTCTGCCCTGTGAGGTCACCCATTTACACGTGTGACCTGAATGACTCAGTCCTGTGCTGTGCTCCCAAGGGCAGAGCTGCCTTCCCTTCACCTTCAACTCAGAAACCTTTACCGTCCTTCTAGAACCAATTCAAGGCCTCTGCTCCATGAAGGTAGCTTCAGATAGCCAAAACCAGTCCATGTGTTTTCCCAAAGGCTAGCTGGTGAAAGCTCCCATTTGAAGAAAGCCCACTCTACAGGCCCTGTGTTAGTCATGGTTTCCTTGTTTATGTTCACAGCAAACCTATGAAGTGAAGCATTCTGTTTCTTGATGGGAGGACAGAGACTCAAAGAAGCTAAGGATTCTCAGCCTGGATCCAGCTGATTCCAAAGTTAGGGCTCTGAACAGCTGTATTCTAGTGCTTATCCAGCCCTGACAATGTGCTCCATTGTTTTGGTGTTAAAGCCATTATAGTTAAAATTGAACTTGCTAGGTTCTGTGGGCATGTAAAGTACTATGAGCTACACATCCCCTTGTGTTCAGGGAACTTGAAATCTGGATATACAGATAAAGTATTTAAATAGATGGTTAAAACAGAAGACAAACATTACATCGTATCAACCAATGTTTATTGAGCATCTAGTATGTACCACCAGGCATGGTACTAAGCTCCTGAAGATCTCAAGAAAGAACTATCTCTGCTCCATTGATGCTTACAGTCCACTGAGGAAGTTAGTCTACAAGCAAGTAAGTTTGCAAATGGCTATATAATTTATAGTATAAAATGTTAGGGAGAGAAAAATCTGTAAGCTATGAGAGATAATAGCCAGGGGACCATTTTCTAGATTTGAATGCCAGAGAAAGCCTACCTTCCAAATATTATTTTAGCAGAGATTTGGAAGATGAGCAAGATCTGGCAAAATGTAAGAAGGTTAGGATCTGGGAAGGGGTCATTTCTGGTCATAGCCCGAGGCAGAAAGAAACATGGAGCTTTAAAGAAACACATCTAAAACCAAGGCAGCCAGCTGTGTGCCTCCAGCTTTTGCCATCCTTTTTGGGTTTCTTGAGCCCTCAGGCCCCACACTGTGAATGCCCTGAGCTTAGCAGATGCCTCCCTTTCTGTGAGTACCCCCAGTCTATTACGACATTATCCACAGCTTCAGTCTGAGCTTGGCCTCTTGCTTTGTCCTTTCTCTCCTTTTGATCATGGCAGGAGCTTCTGGACCACTTGGACAGTAGGGCTCATGGCTCATCTCCCTAAACAGGGGGCCACTGGGCTGTGAGAGCCCAACCTGGAGAGCTGTGCTTTCTTTTTTATCTCCCCCTCCACAGCCTCTGTGAGAGCTAGGACCTGGGAAGACTGTAAATTGTATACATTATTTCCTTTTTGATTAGGTGAATAAATAACTTGATTGAGATGCGCCTCTTTGGAGGGCGATGCTGGCAAGCTTCCAGGAGTGGGAGGCAGCTGGCTCTGAGCACAGAGGAGGTAGCAACAAAGACTGGAGGGATAGACACATCGTGGGCAGGCTTGGGATCCTGCCTGGCCCTGGAGAGAATTGGCCAGAAATGTTTAGGGAAAGCAGTTTGCACCCTCTGTTCCTGAGAGGGAAGGTTCGGGTTTGGGCTGCCTTCGCAAACACTGGGCCGTCTGTCCCAGCCCACTGCTCTCCGGAGAGATAAACTGAGCCAGGAGGAGTGGGCACAGGTTCGGGGTTGCTGACAGTTGTGCTACCCAAATGAGTTGGACCACATGAAAATTCTCTATAGATGAGAGGTATAATTTTTAAGAAAGGCCTTTAAACCCTGGACAGTGTCTCCATTGTGCAGGGCAAAGAGATGTTGGTGCATGGAATATATTCCCTGGCCTTTGAGCCATGCTCCTCTTTATTGCTCCAAATTTAAAGTGTGGAACTAAGCTGGGATTCCTTTTCCTTCCTCAACTCAAGAGATACCATTGGCCACCTGCACAGCCTCCCAAAGTGGCCCTGCCCCATCTTAGAACTTTGACAAGCTCTGGTACTAACCACCCATGATGCCCTGTAGCAAGGGGCAGTTTCAGCATGAGGAGAAACAGCATGCCAGACTCTAAGTGATTCAGGTGTAAGTCCTACCCAAGTGCTAGCCGTGATATTCACTACTGTGATGACAAGGGAGAAGCCAACTCTGAGTGTAGTTTCTAAGATTTAAGGATCTAAAACAGACCTTTCATTGCAAAATTGGGTTTCCTTGCTAGTTACTGATCTACCGCTACAGACCTATTCCTTGGAGTTAAGTCATGGTGACTTCAGAAATCTGCTGTTAAAACATCTCTAAGATGGAAAACACATTAATCCAGTTATAGTCATTAGCACCGTATTTGGTTAGAGTATAATCGATGACTACCCTTTAGGGCCCAAGGAGATAGATGAGGACATAAAACAATTTACTACCATTGATGGAGCCCATTACAAGCCTAGGGGAACACTTGGTCTTTCATGTATATCTTCTCATTTAGTCCTTAGGATCTGAACCCAAGTTTGTGTGGTGACAACCACTTCTACATTTCCACTATTCCAACTGCCTTATCTGAAGGGATCTGTCGGGGAAATGAAAGTGTTTCGAGGAAACACCAGCCTCTGAGAGGGCTTCTCTGAATATCCAGGTACCTAGGGTGGAAGGAAGGGCATAACAAACCAGTAATGTCCCAGTTTGGCTCTGTTCATGCGATCATGCCTTACATTGTGACTCCATACCTTATGCTCCTGGTTCCTGAGCAGATTCTCCCCAGACTGTGGGTATCACTCAATACCAGTCAGCATACTTACTTGTCAGGTCTCCTGGAGTCTCAGGAAAGGCCAGATGCACAGCCAGATGTTGAGCCACACTTGAGTACCTCAGGATGAGGAAAATGTCAAGGGAATTGGAGAACATGAATCTGAGTTGCATTGTGTGGAGGCTGCATTGCTATTTCTGCACACATTCCTCACTCATGGCAGGGCAGTCCCAAGCTAGCTTCCATGTAGGAAAGGCCTCTCACTCATCTGACTCTACCCATTTTGCCCCTGACCTCTTTTCTCTCCATGTGTTCCAGTTCCTCTTTATGATCTCTTTATGACTCCAAGCATGTCCTTTCACATGAGAAATTCCTTCCCATGCTTTGAGGTTCAGCTCAAAGATGGTCTTCTTGATGATCATAGACCTGTAGCTCCTTCTTCTGTGTTGCCCCAGCACCCCACTCCTGTGACGGAGTTTATCACCCTGTTATGCAGATCTGTCTTCCCTTCTAGACAGGAAACCTCCTGAAGACCGTGTCTGTTACTTACCTAGTACCTAGCACAGTGTCTGACACATAACAGTTCTTGTGGGAAAACTTCCCTGACATCTCCTTCACTTCCCAGTCTTGGTTGGTTATGCAATCCTGTATGCCCACATTATCCTGCTCAAACATGGATCATGATGAGGACTCTTTATTTGTGTGCACCATCTGTAGGCCATAGTATCAGGAAAACTAGGTCCATGACCATCTTGTCCATCAGCCAATCACTAAGGCCTGGCATATGTCTGACACTCAGGAGCTACTCAATAAATATATATTGAGTAAATGAATGAGTCAATCTGAACTTCTGAAAGCCAGTTTGGTTGTAGACTTCGCCTGGGTCAGACACCTTATCCCAGTAAACACCTTGTTTTCTTAGTCCAGATCCCCTGGGAGGCACACTTAATCTGCAATTGCCCATAGTCTTCATCAAACTGTGTTTAATTCAGTCACTGGGCTGGGGGTAGTAGTTGTAGTTGAATAACTTCAATGGAATATATAATTTTTTCCCAGAAGTTCTGGGTTTTCATTTTTGCTCTAATACAAACAGAACATCAGCAATTAATGGGCTCTTACCTTTTACATACAAGGAAAAAAAAGAAACATACTTTGTCCTGTGGTAGGTTTGATATTATGCAAAACTGGAAATGAGATGTCTTAGAAAAAGCTTTCTTCCCAAGAGTTAAGAAACCAGATTCTGCTATTAAATTGCTATGAGACTTCAGGCAAATTCACCCAACTGGCCTAGTTTCCTAGTTTCAAGTACTATTTATGCGCCCCACCTCTTTTTTTTCTAGTCTAGTTTTTCTATACTACCTTTCCAGTCTATTTAGTAATTGTTGCAAAAATATTAAAAATTGCTTCCCTAAGTGCAGCCTTTTAAGCATATATAAAACTTATTTATGTGCTTTATCTCTTATTTCCTTGACCTGTGAGATAGGTGGGATAGTTTGGTTTAGATGATTTCTACTATTTGTTATAGTTTTCAATTTCTAAGAAGTTTGAGTTTTGGTTTGTTTGGGTTTTTTTAATAGATTTTATTTATCTATTTGACAGTAAGAGAGAGAGAGAGAACATGAGCAGGGAAAGTCAAGAGGGAGAACCAGGCTCCAGACTGAGCAGGGAGCCCAATGTGGGGCTTGATCCCAGGATTCTGGAATCATGACCTGAGCCAAAGGTACACGCTTAACGACTGAGCCACCCAGGCACCCCTAAGAGGTTTGAGTTTAAAGATTTGTACCCTTTGGCCCTTGTACAGGATCCCTTCCCCAAAATAGGGCCAAGAATTCCCAGGTACCCATGAGTCACAGAACACAAACTCATTCACATGGGATGGTAAGAAAGAAAACCCAAAGTGGCTTATTCTCCAAAGACATGACTCCCTGGTGGAGAAATTTCCCACAGTCACAATGGTCTGTGCTTTTTGGAAGGGTGTCTTCATACTTCCCTGTCAATCACAAACCAGGGCTGCTGATCTCTGGCAGTGCATCAGGCTTACTCTGATTTGTAGTTCAGTGATTCTGGCATTGGATCTTTTGAGCCTGGCAGGAGGGATCTAGACTTTCACCTGAGTCCCAGTCAAGGACACAGCTCAAGTACTTTCAGCCATGCCACATCAATTACCATCATCGTGTAAGGAAGGCTAGTTTGTTATACCAGTTTTGAAATTCAAGGCTTAGAGAGATGTCATGGCTGGTCCAAGGAACCACCAAAATTTAGTGGCTGAGACATATGGCTATAACCCCCACTCACTGTCAGGAGAGAAAGCTGCCTTCTCATTCAAAAGTACTTTTGAACCTTGACCTCAACAGCATCTGCATGGATATTGCATCACCAGTGTTCATGGGCTTGCACATGTGGAAACCATATGATTTCATATGGAAAGAATTCTGGACAAGAAGACAGTGAACCTGAGTTCTAGTTGCAGCCTTAGTTAAAGAGTTGCTTTCATGTTCTGGGTCTCATGTTCCTTATCTTTACCTAAGAGAATTATCCAGAGGAGTGGTTCTCACTGTTTAGTCTGAGGACCAATGGCATCCACATCATCTGGATGCACGTCTAGAAAGACAGATCCCTAGGCTTCCCCAAGACCTATTGAATCAGGGCGCCTGGGTGGCTCAGTGGGTTAAAGCCTCTGCTTTCGGCTCAGGTCATGATCTCAGCATCCTGGGATCGAGGCCCGCATCGGGCTCTCTGCTCAGCAGGGAGCCTGCTTCCTCCTCTCCCTGTCTTTCTGCCTGCCTCTCTGCCTACTTGTAATCTCTCTCTGTGTGTCAAATAAGTAAATACAATCTTAAAAAAAAAAAAAAAAAAAGACCTACCGAATCAGAGTATTAAGGAGTGGGCATGAAAACCAGCACTTGAAACCAGTTTATCAGATAAGATCGTGAAGCATATTAAGGCTCAACAACCCCAGGACCAGATGAACTCTGAGCTTCTATCATGAGATATCATCTTATGATTTTATGAATATAATTATTGCAAGGTCCACAAGGAACACACTACATTTTTAGCCTCCTGGTTTTTTATCTCCTACCCCTTTGTGCCACTTCTGTGTAGGAACTAGATGCATTTGAAAAAACGAGTACATTCTGGGGGGCACTGTAGTTGCAGACTCATCTTGAGATTCCCTCCAGGCTGTTCTGGAGCCTGAAGTTCTTAATAGTGGGATGAGAAAGGAAGAAAGCCTGCTCTGTGTTCTGAGGGAGAAAGAGAGTCCCTATAAACAGCAGTCCCAGAATTATCCTCCAGCTCCCTCACTGTTATAAAGAAAAGCTGACATAGCAGAGTCCAGGGGATGCTGAGTGTCTGCAGAGCACTAATCACTAAGCCAGGCAGGCTAAATGCAAGAACATTTTCACAAACAACACCTGTACTGAGCAGTCATCCTCTATTTTTAGAGCTGCTGCAAAGAGCAAAGGGACATTGGAGAGACTCCCAAAGGGCACCAGGCAGCAGGAAGGTGGAGAGGTTTTAGCATCTTCTCTCTAACTGGTTCTATAATGCCCTGTCGGTTGAGTCATTGAAAACTTAGCCAGCCTGACTTTTTTGCTTTGTGTTGGTTTGTTTTGTGGTTGAGAATGAGGAGCGGACATGGTGGTAGAGAAACAAGATGGGATAAGGAGTGTCATTCTGATCTATTTGTGATGTTTTGTTGGAAGAACACATATTTAAAATTAAGTTTAGTTGATTTTGATTTAAAAAAACCCCAGAACAGTCTGTTCTCCAGGACTTACTGGAATAGTTCAAGGTAGGAATGAGTGGGAAATATTTTTATCTTATTAATTTTGTCCAGCTGCAAAAATGTCCTTCTTGTTGGGATTGTCACACCTTGCATTCATAGATGGGACAAATTATCTAATTTAGTGCTAGCTACATGTTAGTTAGGTTAGGTTGGTTAGAACCTAGAGCTTAGAAGTTCTGACCATTTGGAAAAACTATCAACTCAGAATATCAACTCTTATTTCCAACTGAGGAATGATAGTGTACACTAATTGAGGGCTTAAAGAAACATTTCCAAGAGCAGGCCTATTGACAATTGGCTAAAGATATCAATCCATACAGAAGGATAGAATAGGACTTCGGTAACATGCTCTGACATGGAATTTCCCATTCAAGTGAACACAATCAGTCTGATAAATGTTATGCATTTGTTTGACCTTTCAGGTAGATTCATAACACTTCAGGTCAGAAAATGTCATTTTCTGATCGACCTCTTCCTCTTTTCCCACTTGTAATTAGGAAAGTCTCCTCTTTCTCTTTCAGCCTTTCAAGGAACATTGGGTTGAACTATAATGGGATATCTGGTCCAATCCTCTCTGATCATGGATGAACAGATGAGTCTTGTTTACTTCTCAAGCTCACATAGCTATTTTTTTGCAGGGCTAGCTTGGAACTCTGACTCCCAGTTTAGTGCTTTTTCTACTACATCAGAGAACCTGAAGCTCATGGACTTGGAACAGATCTTAAAAATCATCCAACATAGCCAGTTATCCCTAGTGTTTGAACTGATAAACTGGAGATCACACAAACTTTTTTCTGGTAATTCTTTTGAAACACAAAATTAGACAGGATGAATGCCAAGTTGAGTCGATTTTCTTTTGATCTTGCTTAACATAAATACAGAACAAACAAATAAAAACACCACCTGGCTGCATCTTAATGCAGAGTGGTCTTGAGGTGTGTAATTCAGAACTTGTGGACCTCACAAGACTATTTTTACAGAGTTAACAAATTGTGATGGTAACCAAGCTGTGATTTTGTTACATAAATACTGCATATGTTCCTTAATGCCTTCTTAATGCCTTCCTTAATGCCTTCCAACTTTGAGACTGTTGGAACAATAACTTTAGTGAACTGATTGTTAACAGAACTACAAAATAACAAATTTTGCTATTTTCTGATGTCCACTCAATTTCCTGGGGACTTCTCTCTGTTCTTTTGGTCAAGCCTCTCCCTGGAAGCCACCCCTTGTGTTAGAGTCTTGTGGTCAGCCAGCTGCATTCCCCCTTAAAAGGATTTATGCATAAAGATGTAATAAGTTTGAGAAGGCCAAAGGGAAGAAGAAAAGTGTTCTAGTCCATTTGGGCTGCTGTAACAAAACAAACTGGGTGGCTTGTAAATGACAGAAGTTTATTTCTCACAGTTCTGGAGGCTGGGAAGTCCAGGATCAAGGCACTGGCAGATTTAGTATTGGGTGAGAGCCTGCTCCCTGGTTCACAGATAGCCATTTTTTACTATGTCCTCACATGGTAGAAGGAGCTCTCTGAGGTCTCTTTTATAAAGGCACTACTTCCGGGGCTCCTGGTGGCTCAGTCAGTTAAGCGTCTGCCTTTGGCTGAGGTCATGATCCCGGGGTCCTGGGATCAGGTCCCACATCAGGTTCTCTGCTCAGTGGGGAGCCTGCTTCTCCCTCTCCTCTCCACCTGTGCTCTCTATCACTATCTCCATCTCTCTCTCTCAAATAAAGAAAGAAAGAAAGAAAGGCACTACTCCCATTCACAAGGGCTCCACCCTGAGGATCTAATCACTTCGCAAAGACCCCACCTCTTAATACCATCACATTGGGAATCAGGTTTTAACATAAGAATTTAGAGAGCAATTTTCAGTTTATAGCCAGAAAGAAATAGAGTTTTAAGAAGTACAAATTCCTAAATCTAACCATATACTTCTCTCTCATTCTTCTGATTGTGTTTGCTTCCATCATGAGCTTTTTCAAATTCTGCTTTGTATTAGATTGAACCTTAGAAAATTGTCATTTTTGTAGGTCAAAGCAGTCAGATCTCAGCAATTTAATAAGATTCAACCTAATGTCATTGAGTTAGTGTGTTCTGAGAACTAAAGATGCTACCACAGCATCCAGATATTTCCTTCTTCAGAGTGATGTTGCTCTGTAGCCATTCAAATAAATTAAGGTTCTTATCTCCATGGACTTGTTTACCAAGACAGGTTCCATACACCAGTATACAACCTGACCTCCCCTTTTCACCTCATGGATTCTTGGGCTCTTGCACTAATAGACTTTGGAAAATAGCAGGTTTTTCTTTCCATTTTCATTGCTTCTCAGGGATATCTGTTGAACTATGCTTAGCACTCTGTGTAAAATGCATGCTCTGGAGATTCAAGTTTAATGGCAGTGGGAAGGAGGGCAAAAGAGAAAATGTGGAAGAGACATTATAATTTGAAAGCACAGAAAAGCAATGTAAGCACATGTGGGGGTAGTGGGGCTTATGCCCATCACTCAAAAGGGAGTGAGCTCCTTGGAAGTGGGTATTGACTTTTTGATACCATACATCATTGAGAACATAATAGCTGTTCAACAGGTATCCACTGAATCAAAGTAAACACTTTGTTTAAGATCTTCAGTAGTAAAGCCAATAATGGTGAAAGTGAGATGTCCCTTCTCCAGGCATTTTTCAAACACACTATGATCCAAGTTTTTTCCAATCTTTTTACTCTTCTCTGCACCCAGGCAATGTCCAGCAGTTATTTTAAGCAAGACTCATGTATCTAAGTCCCCTTTTATTCTTCCCCCAAAGAACTCCAAAAGCTAAGAAAGCAAGAAGTCAGGAAAGGAAAAAATAAGCAGCCAAGTGAAGGAAGGAAAGAAAGAAAGAAGGGAGGGAGGGAGGGAGGAAGGGGAGGGAAAGAGATGGAAGGAGAGGTGAGAAGAGGAGAGGAGAGGAGGGGAGGGGAGGGGAAGGGAAGGGAAGGGAGGGAAGGGAGGGGAGGGGAAGCAGCCAGGAAAGTTGAGCCCTTTGAACTCCATCCTGGCCTCATGCCATCATGGTACACTCTCCCAGCCTTTGTGGGACATGGCCCAGCTTCCCCTACCCCCACCCACACCATACTGTTACCCTACCCCCCAAAACTCCAGCAAGTCTTAGAACAAGACTGGCAACCAGTCTTTGTCTGGACTAGGAATAGGATACAATTAGCTAGGGAAGGTTTTTAAATGTGTTTTTAAATGCTACAAATATTTTATCTCCTGACCCTCACCTTTGCTCATTCCCTGTCCAGCCACCCCCCTAGTCCCCTTCATACAGGGTCTTTGCAAAGTAAAGCATGACCTTTAGATTGAGACATCTGTGTTGCAATACGTTGGAATAGGTTTCAACACAGTAACTCGAGATCTATTTACTAAACCGTTGGCACATTCAGCACGTCCTGGGGGAATTGTTGGCGGGACCTGCAGTACGTTTTTCACTCTTCCCTGATGCATTACCAGACATAAGGTCATCCCAGTCTAGCAGAGATGGGTGCTGCACAGGGCTCATTACCTCGCAGCAAGCCAGCCAGATGAGGCTGTGGGATGTTTTCTCTTCATCATTCAAGCTTGAAAGGAAACTGTCAGCTTCCACTTGCTCTTAAAACAATGAAAATTTAGGTGACAGCACTCTCATTAGCTCAATGGAAATGAAGGTTTCTAGGCTAAGACTTCTCTCCTTTGTGGCATACTAACCAACTCTACCTCAAGAGTCATTCTAGAAGCCAGAACACAAGGACGGCTAGCAGCTTCTAGGGATAGGGTAGTGACAGTAAAACAACACACATCGCTTCAGTAAGACCAGAAATCTTCAGGAGACCACAGCATCTGAGCTGAGAAAAATGGGTAGATTTTAGATAGATCCACATTTTCCATGACTTACCTTTGCTGGGAAATGGGAATATATCTAGGGCTATCCTCTTTTGACTTACATGCATTCACATTATCAGAAAGCAAGCAGGAATATTATTATTTTGGCAAATGCTCTCCCTGGGAAAAACTCAAGCAAAGGTGCCAAGTGTAGATCCTGTTCCCTAGACTTATCATTGCAGAATAGGTTTGGTTAATATTTGATGAACCATTTGAGTAACGCACAGAATTATGGGAACCCTAATAATTGCTTACATTTATATAGTGCCATATTCTAGGACATTCATATGCATTATTTTCTCATTTGATCTTTGTTAAAACTATATTAGATGGTTTTAATAGGTATTCAGTCTTTATTTTTATAAAATCTTAGGAATATTAGAACTGCATGTGACCTTAGCTATAATTTTGATCAATAGATGACAACCAGGGATGCATATTGAATCATCAGAGGAATTGTTTTCAAAGCCTGTGTGTGTGCGCCACCCTCCCAACTCCCCACTTCCTGCTTTATCCCCACAACACACACATACAGAGTCTGAATCACTAAGTAGGGAGGAGAACCCTCACATAAATACTTCTTAGAACACACTCCAAAGCACACCCCGGTTTACACCACTGCTCTAGACCAGTTTGTCATTTGTCCAGTGGGAATGCTGAAGAATAAAGCAGACATGATTGACCTAGAGGCACACAGTGGCAGAGTCTGTGTTCCAACCCCGGCCTCCTGACACTTAGTTGGATGGCCTTTCACACTTTCCTTCCATCTTTACAAATCAAAGGAGGGAATTCCAAGATGATGCTCTTTATTTTAAACTATTTTGTGCTTTTTGCCACTAGAAGGAAAAACAGTAAGAAATGCTCTGTCCAAAATATACCTGATGTGAGTAAAGTTCCCAGAACCACAATTTTCTGTTAGAAGCATTTCTGCCTGAATGCATGTTCCTCATAGGTTTTACTTTGCAGGCCCAAGATGTGGCTCTGATTCTCATGAATAATGATGACCCTCTTTTTCTTGGTGGCACTTCATTTTCAGATTCTCTGCACCTTACCTAAACCGCAGGAGCATTCCATCCAATTTAGGGCTCATATCATCAATAATCTAAAATACATGAGAAAGCACTGATGAAGAAGAGATAGAACTCTGGGCAGCAAATGAGCTATATTGGAGAGAGGAACAAAAGTGTTTCTCCCAGCTCCTCTGCCCCTCTGTCAAACACCTCTCTAGTAATCTCATCTGATCCCTTTGCACTTCCTGGACAGGAGAGACTCATTGGGTTGCTCAGAACCATAGCCCTTCCTTGGACCCATTTACTAGTGGGCTGGGTTACTGTATGAAAGGGGAGATAGAGCTCTAGTTATGATGCTTCCTGAGCTCAAGTGCTAAGAAATGAAGGCAGAACTTTCTCCTGGGCTCATCTCTTTCATGCTGCAGATTGGATAAGCAGACCTAAGACAGGCTCTACAAATTTCCTAAGCTTGGTTCCTGTCCAGGGTACAGGAAACCTCATTAGGAAATTCCTGATGGGAGAAGGCAATGGAGAGCTACCCAGTCCTACTCTTAATAACAGATGCTCTGTTCAAAATGTCCCTGATTTGAGTAAGGTTCTATGCACCACAGTTTTCTATTATGAATGATCCCACCTACTTGGTAGCAGCCATAATGTATCTCTTTACCCCAAAGAATGTGCATATGAGGCTCTCTTTCCAGTAATAAGAGTCTGCAAACCAATTGCCCCAAAACTTTGTTTTCTTATTGTAATAAAATATATATAATATTAAATTTACCACTTTAACCATTTTTAGGTGTACAATTCCATGACATTAAGTACATTCACAGTGTTACACAACCATCACCACTATCTATTTCCAGAACTTTTCCATCAACCCAAATGGAAACTCTGTACTCATTAAACAATAACCTTTCATTTATTCTTCCCTCCCTCACCCCTGATAGTCTTTATTCTACTTTCTGTGTCTATGATTTTCCTCGTATAGGTACCTCATGTAAGTGAAATTATACAATGTTAGTCCTTTGTGTCTGGCTTATTTCGCTTAGCATAATGTTTTCAAGGTTCATCTATATAGAAGCATGTATCAGGATTTCTTTCCTTTTTAAGGCTGAGTAATATGATGTTGTATGTATAGGCCACATGTGTTTTTCCATTCAGCAGTGGGTGAACTAACCCAGGCACTTCCATCCTATCATTGGTTGGGTGTGATACATATTTGCTAACTAAGCTATGGTGTAGGGTTGAGGGAAAAAACTGATGAGGTTTGGTGAGGTCTTAGGGAACCTCTGAATAGGCTTTCTAAACTATAGAAATATTACAGTGTCTATATTTTTTCTGAACTAAAAATGAGGATATGATTTGACAAATATCATGTTTATGCAGCAATAATTGAAGAGAATGTTGAAAATAGACTGTCCAGAAGATTAAACAGGTGTGGTCACTATAGCTCCCTTAGCAACCTGAAAAACAAAGGGGAGAAAAATGTTCCCTAAGGATTTTCCCCTTCTGAATCAGAGGTTCTGGAATTCTCTGCTCCCTACCTTCCTGATTTTGGCCTCTTCTGTGAAATTGAGTGCCTTCTTCCCAAAGGTGCTATGTCCGCAGAGCAGGAAGGGAGTATAGTCTAGAAACACTAAGAAGAATGTCTTAGAAGCACCTGCGGCCCAGGAAGATGTTTGTGTTATTTCTCAACCTCCATTCTGTTATCACTAAATATCAACCACAGCACCCAGGCAGAAAAGATGGGCAAAGTCTTGAAAAGCATTATAGGAGAGCCACCCAGGCGCCCGCAGTGGGTTAAAGCCTCTGCCTTCATCTCAGGTCATGATCTCAGGGTCCTAGGATTGAGGCCCACATCAGGCTCTCTGCTCAGCAGGGAGCCTGCTTCCCCCTCTCTCTCTGCCTGCCTCTCTGCCTGCTTGTAATCTCTCTCTGCCAAATAAATAAATAAAATCTTTAAAAAAAAAAAAGCATTATAGGACTGAAATCAGCTCTGTCAGAACCTAAATGGCTTGAGTTGCACTGAAGTTATGCTCTGATACAGCTACTTTGGGGCTCAGATAATACAACTCAATATTAATATCCATGAAGTCTCAATAACTTCCTCAGGGGTTATGTCAACTTCTTGGAGGGGTGTTTGGACATCATGAAGTTGGTAGCATAACAATAAGTGTATGTGAGATTGAGTCAAGAATAAATCCCTAGAAAAATCTCCTTCCTCTTGCTTTACCTTAACTGGTGGATTTTATGTTATGTAAGAAGCACATGCTTGACATTCAAGCTGAGAAGCTACTGAGGGTGATGATGGAGCATTGGGGGAGGGGCCAGTGGGTTTTATGAAAGCTAAGGAATTATGGAAAGCATATTGCAAGTCCTGTAATTTTTCTTGTACTATGTTCCAAACCCAAACAAACTTGAAAAAAGTATGTGTGCAAAAGCAAACCTTAAACCATTTCATGAATCCCACCCTAGATTTCACATTTCTCTAGTGAGGCTCACATTCCTTTATTCAGATTCCAAAAGTAGAGATAATTTGTTCCAAATGTTTCCAAAGCCGACCAGCAGAAGGGCCTAACGATTTTTCCAGAGCTGGAGAAAACTGTGAAATCTTCTACACTCCAATAGAGAATTCAAAGTGGAAAAAAAAATAAAAGAGAGACAGAGACAGAGAGAGACAGAGAGAGAGAGAGACAGAGACAGCAAGGGGAAAGGGAAAAGGAATGTTTTGATGATCTACTTGTTTATTTTGTTACAGTTATGGCTCTTTGACAAAGTCTGAGGAGACATGTTGATTGCCAACGTCTTATTTCCTTTGGCAAGGTAGCATTTTTTCTGAATTATGGAGCAGATTATTATGAAGAAATTGTCCACACAATTATGTATTTTTTATAAGATAATGGGCAAGTTCATTTCAAAGAGGTTGAATGTGGGGATTCTGTGTGTTTACACATATATTCTGGTGACACCCAAGTGACCCCCTTCTTCTCCCTAACAGATCATCAGATAACCATCAATTTGCACATGATAACTCCCTGTACTAATAGAAAAAACCATGCCCCCAACATAGCTTCCATTTAGAAGCACATTTGGGCATTGGGGGGCAAAGCTGATGATTGACAGCTGGAGTAATTTCTAAGAAGGGACAAGTTTCAGTGAGTTTGGAAAGAAAGACATTTTTTAACTTTGCCAAAATGTCGCTAGACTATATTAACATCCAGTAGCTTAATATGTGTATGCCTCATCTTCACTGTGAGATTCTGAGTTCCTACAAGTCTTGAAGTGTATCTTTCTCTTCTTTGAAACTGCCACAGTGCCCAGCACAGTGTTCAACTAGTAATAGATGTCGATTAGGGGAAAAAGTTGATAGAATGAGACATGTGACACACATTAAATTTTCATGGAGCCAAAGAAAACTTAACTAACTCAGCTAGGAAGATGGCCAGTTCAGATTTCAAGTTGTTATGTTTTGCAATATAATAAGTACTAATGATAACTTATTTTTAATATTATTATTATCATTGTCACTGTTTATTGAAGTTATACTATGTGCTAGGCACAGTGACAAGTGCTTTACATATATAATCTCTTTTAATCTTCATAACAAGTCTGAAAAATGAAATGACTATTGTTTTCTACAAATGAAGAAACTGAGGTTCAAAGAAATAAATATCTTTGGATTCCAGGGACTGAAGTTGGGTCAGAACCAGGTTGGTTGATGAGGCTTTGGGTAGGCACTGAGACCTTGAAAGTAAACAGGGCTGATGTCATAGTCAGTTCACTCAGTGGGGTCAAGCAAGGGACTAGGGAGGCCAAAGCCATGATTCTGATTCTTTATGTTTGTGCTGCATCAAGACAGACTCTTTTTTGGCTTCCAACCACACCCCTAAGCTAAGCCAGCTGGACTTGAAATTGTGCAATTGGTCACAGACAAAAGAGTGTGGGTGGCTTGGGGAAAATCCATCACTAGGCTTGAAACTGCATTTCAGAGCACATGGTCTTCTAATGGGAGGCTGGGAAAAACATTTCTGTGCATGAGTGATGACGGTGCATGGCTGCCAGGGTCTGAGAAGGGATGGAGAGGGAATGTTAGCCATGGCCCCTGTCTTTGAGTGACGGGGATTTACAGGGAAGGCAAGATGTCCAACCACCCCAAGTAGGACATGGAAACATGGATATGAGCTTTATGAATGAACACATATATAACTCTTTTCAAGCTCAGTACATACATATGAAGTCTTGGATGTGATGTGACCAGGCAAATCTTTTCCTTGCTACCCAGAGTCATCATTTGCCAGTAACTCTTAGAACCCAAGACCCTTCCTCCCCAAACCATTCTCAATTATAGGAAACCTTGTGTTGGAGAAAAAGAGCATTAGCTTTGAAATTAGAAGACCATGGCTTGAGTCTCTCACAATCATTTACTAGCTAGAGAAGGTGAATCTTCATTTCTTGAGCTAGATGTTTGGGGGTAATGTCTGCCTTCCTGAACTTATATTATTGTTGAGAAGATGAAATTACACACAGAACCCCTCCACAAATATGGAAGTACTTTATAAATTTTCAAAAAGTATATGAATGATAAGTATTGTGCTATATCATAAAACCCAAGGGATGTAAGAAATGTGTAAGTAGCTAAAATTATTGCTAGATATTCTGTGTCCAAGATTCTGTTAGATATTTGTATGGAGTAACTAAAGGCATATATTACATAGCTCTTACCATTAGGCAGCTTATACTATTTTAGAGATGGTAAAACTAGCAAGTGTTATTGGTTTATTGAACAAGCTGGCCTGAGTAGGGTGTAAGAAAGAAACAAATTAATTTCTACCTGCCACTGGCTCTCTCTGTCTTTGGTGATATTGCAGAGCCCCTAGTTTTCCAAGTCATTTTTAGATATCAACAGACAGTCTCATTTTGAGGTATTGGATTGTTGGGTCAGCAGTGGCAAAAAGCTCCACACCACCTGAGCTCGGGAAGGCAGGGGGGGTATAGAGGGATGGGGTGTTATATCTTTCCTCATTCTGACCTTCTTCTTGATAGAATTTGTTTTTCTACACTCCAGACCCCAAGAGGAAAGAAATTTTGAGGAAAAGAGTACAACTTTTAGTAGCAAGTTTTCTCCTTCTACCATATTGGGCTCATTTTGTGTTAGGCAAATCTTTTCTCATGGGGCACTTTTTAGGTTCTTTGTCAATCCTCTCCTTCCTAAGGTCTAACCCTGAATGGTTTCTCACTACTCTGATGCCTCCTCTGTCAGAACAACTTTGAATCTCCCTTCTACTTCAAGCTGGTGGTGGCAAAGCTCATGTTGAATCTTTCTGCTATGGCTCCCTGAGTTCTTGAGCAGTATCCTTTCAAAAGGGTGCATGCCTAACCACTTCTGCAGAATCCATTGGCCTTTCTTCTAAACCACAGGAAATACTTGGAAGCCAGCATAGTCCTCACTCCTTCCTTAGCCACCACAGGTTGCTGCAGGTTTTGGACATCCTCACATGGGAATCAGGCACCAGGTTCTGAATCCTTCAGAATCTAGGGACACAGGTCAAGCTCCCCAACAGTTTTCTGGAAGCCCCTTGACCTAGTTGAATATGAAGAGTTGAGCAGAAAGAGCCATACTTACTGGAAACTCTGCAGAGATCCACTCTCCCCAGCTGTCTCCCTCTACGTCCCCATCTTACATGGTAGAGGAAGGAACTATAATGAGCTATGAGTGGCAGAACCGGTGTTTGGCCACTGAATTAGTTTCCTAGAGCTGAAGTAACAAATTACCACAAACTGGGTGGCTTAAAACAACAAAAATCCATTCTCTCACAGTACTGAAGGATAGAAGTCTGAAACAAAGGTATCAGCAGGCTTGGCTCCTTCTGGACACTCTGAGGGAGAGTCTGTTCCATGCCTCTCCTAGCTGCAGATGGTTGCCAGCAACCCTTGGCTTTCCTTGACTTGCAGATGCATCACTCTAATTTCCGCCTTGTCTTTGCATGGCTTTTTTCCTTTTGTATGTGTTTCTGTGTGTCATCTCTTCTTGTAAGGATACCAGTCAATGGATTTAGAGTACACCTTAATCCAGCGTGCCATCTTCTTCACTTGATTACATCTGCAAAGAATTTAGTTCTAAATAGGATCAGATCCATAGGGACCAGGCATTAGGACTTCAACCTGTCTTTTTGGAGGACACAGTCTGACCCACAATAGCCACCTTACTAGCAACTATTGAACAGAGGTTCTACCATCTCTCTTTAGAATATATGGACGTCTAACTCTCTGTGTTCTCAGACTTGGGGCCTCATGAAATAAGACCCAAAGTGATGTTTCTTGTAATATCCACTTAAACACACACAATATCATTTTAAAATGAGGTAAAAATTCTAACAGGCAGAAGAAAGCTCTTCTTCCCTTGCTTGGCCAGCTTCTAAGGGCAGCTCTCACTTTGTCTTACTTTTTACCTAGTTTTAAAAAAATATTTAATATTTCAAATATACACAAAAATAGAAGAGTATGTATACCTCATGTGCCATCACTTACCTTGAATAATTATCAACATTATTAATTCTTGTTTCATCTCTTTCCCCCCACCAAAAATACGAAAACAAACAAAAGCTTTGTTTTTCTGGAATATTTTAAAGCACATCCCAGACACTATCTCCTTTATCTATAACTATGATTTGAACTCTTCTAATCATTGGGGTTTAGCCCATATTTGGACCTTCCTCTCTACAGATGGCAGGTGGGGTTAACAGTGACACACATCATCTGTCCCCGTGTGCAGTAGCTTGGTGGTCTGAAGTACATAGCTATCTATAGAAGGTAAATCCTTGCCGCTTGGAAATCTACTGTACTCTCTCCCCTCTACTAAAATGTCTCCTCTGAAGTTAAGGGCAGCTATAACATTGTAATCAACCAGTGTGGTAGAGTCACTTTGTTTTCATCCTGCTAGGCTTTCCCTTGGCAGTCGATTCCATGTTTCAAAGGTATAATAAGTGTCCACTAATGATCAAGGACCTGGATGGATACTGTAGAAACTTCTTTCAAGAGGCTTCCAAGGTAGTGGGAGGGAGGAAATAAAACAAATAGAAAACCATAACTCTAGGAGAATAAAAAACCCAAACTTATAAAAAATAACAGGGTTGAGTCAGAGCCTTCACCCAGAATGACAACTGCTTTCAGAGAAGTTTCTGGAATTATGGATGCTACCCTAAGTCCACAGCTTAAACTGGAATAAAAGTACTGGCAGCAATTTGAATGATGCAATTTTGCATGAGGAGAGCAGCCTAAAGGGTCAGGAGTGGGGAGATCTGCAGGGTAAATTTCTCAGCCATGTTTCTCAAGACTCAGGCCACCTTAGGGAGCAAATGCAGGCATTCAAATCCTGACTATTAGACTTTCCATTTCAAAGTTCTTTCCTCAAGAATTCATAAAAATGCAGCTGGGGTGAAACCTCCTGAGCTACACAGGGTCTGGCAATTTATCATTCAGCAAGGCTTTTCTCCAACTCAATTCGGCCTTTTTCTCTTTGTTAATAATAGAGTGTTTAGGGTGGTTTGTGGTTTCAGGTTATCTCCTTCTCTGGCCAAATTATACTCCCAAATGCATCAATATCTTCTGGGGAATCATATCCATTGACAGAAGAAATTATTTGCCTTCTCAGAGGATCACGCAGAGTGGTCTGGAACTAAGAGATGAAAATATTTAGATAGAGAGGCAAAAAAATAATATAAACCTTATTTGTAGTAGTGGCTACATCATACAATAGACCCAGTGACTGAACATCCCTAAGAGTAAATGTAGAGTCTCTGCAGTAGGAAAGAAGTAGTTGGGAATGAGGCAGAATGCAAGGAGGGACTATGTGAAAGGTATTTTTAGGGCATTTCCTTAGAATTCAGTGCATGGTTTAATGTCGTTTATTTTGTATTGGCAGTGTAATTTATATTCTAGAATATACACAGAAAATAACAGAGGACCTGTCCCAGCACTGGTCCTGAGAAAAATCGTGGAGTCAGTAAATCGCAGTCACTTAAGCCGTGAATCTTTATTGAAGGCTTACAAGGAGCACCACACTGTGCTACGGACAATGGCTGGCAAGTACGAAGGGGTAAAAACTCACAGCCCATCAGTCTTTAATGTGCCTTGTTAAAAAGGAAAAAAATATAATGCCTGACTGGTTGTGCTTATTCTGGGCAACAGGATCTTGACTCCATTCATTAATTTAATACGTGTTTATTGAGTGCCGGGCGCTGAGCTACATACTAGGCCACCTAGCACTGACACTTATTCATAATAATATTTGTAATGGTTCTTTAACTTGATGAAAGTGTCTGTTGAGATTGACTGAGCCTGATTTTAAATTGAGAGCTATATATAGTTTATTATACCTAGTGGTATATGGTACACTATGAAGATACATAACAGGTTCTGACATTAGTTGGAGTTTCTTCTTACAAGAACTAGTAATTTAAGGTAAAGGAAATATTGCTGGCTTAGTCCACATTCTCTCCCCTTGTTTCTGTCCCTTGAGGCCTGGCCACTGCTGAATTGTTAGCTTTAGGATTTGTATGTAATCAGTGATACAATAGAAGAGCTCGTGTAAAAAATGGAATCCCAGCCATCACCTTTTATTGTAAATGTAAGTCTGCATATTAAGAATACAAATAGCAATTGGATTTCGTTTGGGCCTATTGGATGAGAATATTTTGTTAATCCTTTATTAATGATGTTTAAACACTAGCCAGTAGAGCCAAGGTGCATAGGCGATATTTGGGGAATGGCATGTAGTAGCCAAATATTCTATGCCCTTGAGGACTGCCCCATATATTAGTGGTTTGTTTTTGTTTTTTAACTTCTTACAACTTTTTTACTGCAGGGGCGGTTACCAAATTCCCATGACACTTACTAAAGAATAAGAAATAAAGTCATTAAGCATTTTGGTCACAATACCACATAAATGTACTTACCTCCATGGGCCTATCTTGGTCTGTAAACTCCTAGAACTTTGGAAACCATCTCTTGGATGTCTGTTTTAGATCCCTCACATTCAGAACCCGGTTTGCCCTCATCTCTCTTCTTTTATCTGTAAAATAGTAAAATAAAATTTGCACCTCTACCCCCTTGGGCTCCTGGTGAGGAGTAAGTGAGTTAATCCCCATGAAGTGCCAAGAGCATGACTGTGGCAGAGGCAACACTCAGGCATGGTGAGCTCTGCGCACCACAGATCAGTGCTTCTCTGCCCTGCTGCTAGCTGAGGAGGGGTCTGCTCTGGGAGCTGTGTTCCACCTGCCTCCCTCTGCCTCTTCCTGCAAAGTACTCGCCTCCTGCCTTCATTCCTGAGTGTTCCCACAAGAATTCGAGTGCACAAGTGGATAGCTTTTATTTATTATTTATTCACCTATTAACTTACTTATTTAAATACCTTCTTTGAAGTATGATTTACATAAAATAAATGATACTTGTTTAAAGTACACAATTTTATAAGTTTTGACAAATACTTACACTCTTAAAACCACTACCACAATCAAGACCTGGAACATACCCATCACCCCCAAAAGTTACCTTATTTCCCTTTGTAGTCTCCGTCCTCCCCACTCCAGGCAACCACTGATTTTCTTTTGGTCACTATAGATTACTTTGTATTCTATCGAGTTTTATATAAATGGAATCACACCATGTGGACTCTTTGGGGGGGGTGTCTAGCTTTTTGGCACTCAGCAAAATTATTTTGAGATTCATGCATGGTGTTGTGTATATAAATTAGATGTCCTTTTGAGGACATCCTATTAAAAGTAGATTCATTGATTGAAGTAGAGAAAGGAGGCCTAAAAACTATTGTATTCAGACATAAGAATCTAAAGCATTTTGCATTCTGAATGTGACCATCGGTATTGCACAACTCATATGATTCACTGAAGCCAGTAGAATTGGTGTCAATACAGACAACCTTGAGCAGTCAGAAAGGATCAAGGCACGGTTAGGATACTCTATTTAAGAAGATATGGAAACACAGAAAATACTTTGTAGAAATTTCTTCCAGAATAGCTGGAATTATTCTGAATTTTAAAGTCTAAAGAAGTCATCCTAAGCTACCTGGAACACTGGCCTCACCAGAATTCTCCAAGGGCCCTGAGCAGCCAAGGATTTATTGCACTCCACTTGTAGGGTTTCCTCTTCTAGCCAGGAGAGGAGGGGCCTCTCCCTGACTCAATGAATAAATGGCTTTTTTCAGAGGAAGGTGCTAAACTCTCCTGGTTCCCTGGCCAGAACAGGTAGATGAAGCCCTGGGCTTCCACAGCATCTTTGCAAGCTTAATGGGGCGATAACGAGGAGAAAATGGCTTAATCTGTGTTTTGGCCTCCTTCTTGCCAAGCTGGTTGGAATGAGAGAGGCTGTAACTTTGGAAACCCTAGCCATAAAATAGGTTTTTTAACATGGCTGTTTTTGGCAGGGACAGAGAGACCCTAAAGGAGTAAGCGCCTGCCAGTTTCGGCTTTGAAAATGGACCAATTAATTAGAAAAGTGAGGGTGGTGAAGGAGGTACAACATACACCACCTGGACAGCCTGCTTTTGTGTCGCCTTATTGGTAAGGAAAACAGGTGCAAAAGAAGCAAATCCCAAAGAAAACAAAAAGGTATTTGAACTGCGAGAATGTCCTCTGGGCAGTAGCCTAACCGAATATAAAGGTGAGCAAGAGACCCTTGAAAAATGGAGCTTTCCAGAGGCAGCAGCAGGGGATCCTTATTAACATCAGCCTGCCATAGTTAATAATTCTGCACTGGGTAGGAGGTTGGACCAGATGATCTCTAAGGGCCCTTTCTCACTCTGAGATTCTAAGATACTGATATTTATAGTGCAATATTCAGAACCTATAAATCGACTGCTCTCTGAAGGTGTGCCTTGTAATGTCTCTTTTATTTCATCAGTTTTCCCCCCGGATCTTGCCTCCTCCCCTCTGTTACCTCCTTGCCAATAGAGCAGGAAGAGTGCATTCATAGATCCCTGAGTAACATCTGGAGGATATGTGTTGGCCTCCTGCCCTGGACAGATGTTCTGGGACTGTTCCTTTGGCCCCATATTTCACATGGAAATGTAACAATAACTGCCTGTGATAGCTCCCAGGTTCCTCCACCACCAAATCTAAACCCACAGCCCAGAATTCAGCATCCTTCAACTGGCCTCCACCTTGCCTCCAGTCCAAATACATGGAGGCTCAAGGCTTGTTGGCTCAGGTCCTTAAGCAGGTTGACTGGCCAGCAAGTATTTACTGAGCATATGATATGTGCTGACCTTTGGGTCGGGCATTAAAGGTTTCCAAGGGAAGGAGAGGACATCGCCATACACAGGGTGTTTATAGTACAGTTTTTAAAAAGTGTAAATACAAAAATAATTAGAGAAAGAAATAATAATTATAGGGGAAAAACATGTCTTGGATTGTATGCCTAGCTCTAAGTGGTAAAGTGTTCAGAATAGGAACCCAAAGGACTAGAATCATCAGAAGGTCCTTTGACTATGAGGGGCATTTGAACTCGGCTTTGAAGAATAGGAATGAATTGGAATGGGGGATGGGAAGACAGGGCAATCTAGTAGGGAAAAGCAACATGCAATAGGGCATGGAACTCTTTGCAGATGGACCCGTGCCAAGTATTAAGTGATTTTTGGTAAGTACTGGTGGCCTCAAAAGTTAGAAGTAGGAGAGGCACATCGGTTTGTTTTCCCACTAACTTGCTTCCATGTTATAATTTACCAGGTGGTCAGGCTTCCATGGAGGACTCAATTCTGCCATACACAAACAAGTTTTATTTGCAGGCACGTATGAAAAGTCACATAACCTGTGCCATAAACAACACGGGTCATGTCCCTCTGTCCTTGTATGAAAACCTACTGAAACAGATGGAGCAATGTTCTGGTGGCAGGACTTCAGTAATCTTCTAGTCTGATAAACAAAGACACAGGACCCATTTGGATTCCTAACCCCAGGGACACCACTCCAAAATGAGGAGAAAATTGTTCTCACTAGCTGCTGCTACTGCTGCTGCTGCTGCTGCTGCTTCTTCTTCTTCTTCTTCTTCTTCTGCTGCTGCTGCTGCTGCTGCTGCTTCTGCTTCTGCTACTCCTCCTCCTCCTTCTTCTTCTCCTTCTTCTTTTTCTTCTCCTTTTTCCTCACTAATTTCTTATACTTTTTTTGTGCAAGGACAGGGCTGCCTGAAGACAATGCAAAAAATCCCACATTTCTAGCTGTCAGTGAAAAAAAAGATGGTTTCTACCATCCGTGATTCTAATTTGCAAAGCCACTGGTCGTAACTGGTTGAAATAATGAAAGCTAAAGGCCTGCACTAAGTGCCTCTAAAGTTATGGTTTCTGACTAGAGTCTTTTGAATGCTAACTAACAATCTCTGGAGTGTGTATTTCTGAACAAGGAACTACAAATTTTAATCAATCGTCTTTATAGTAGAGATTAGAGTTAACACCTGTGCACCCATTATGCTGTCTACGTCTAATGTATTTTCAAGTAAATTACAGGTAATATAAATGAAGTAAATTACAGGTGAAAAAGAATGTGGCATGGATTGTGGACAGTGGAAGGCCCATCACCTGACCAGTAGATGTTGAGAAGAAAGGAGAGAACAGGTGTATGGACAGGTTTTTGGCAGAATGGTGATGTGTTGGATTACAGGCTGAGAAAGTTTGATGGTGTAGTCTATGGGTAGGGTGATCATATAATTTATCAAGAGTAAAAAAAAAACCTGGAGAGTAGAAGTGGGTAATATTAATAATAATGCCAAGGCAATCAGGGCGCCTGGGTGGCTCAGTCAGTTAAGCACCTGCCTTCAGCTCAGGTCATGATCCCAGGTTCCTGGGATCGAGCCCCACATCAGTCTCTCTGCTCAGTGGGGAGCCTGCTTCTCCCTCTCCCCCTGCCTGCCACTCCCCCTGCTTGTGCTCTCTCTGTCTGTCAAATAAATAAAAATCTTTAATGAAAAATATTAATAATGCCAGAACAACAGATATTAACTGGCTCTGTCCTAGGCAAACCAAGACATATGATCAACTTAGCTATACTCAGTGTATTAAAGCACAGAGAAGACATGATTAAAGTTGCATTCTATGAAGCTGAATCTGTCAGACACTTCTGGCTAATCTGGGCACAGCAAAGTTTCCTCTGGGTGGCTTGGTAGGACACGGGGCCTATCTGGGGAGAAGAGTCCCTCTGACTGTCCTTGGATTGTTATCTCAGATTTTCGATCTGCAGCCAGGATGGTGCCTGACATTCTTGGAGCAGCATTTCAGGTTCATATTCTGCATCTCCAAACTTTGGCTTAGAAGCAGCTACACAGTGGAAAGGAAACCACCTTCCTCTCCATTTTGCTTACGTGACTTTGGGCAATCACTTCTCTGGATCAGCAATTTCAATTAGCAGGTATTTTTAGAGAAACTACTGTGTGCTGGTGCCAAGCTTTTCCATACGCGATCTCATTCTTCCTAGTATCCCTGGGAAGTATGTGGGAGACAATATGACTTGTCCATCCACAAATGAAGGTGGGTCTAAGTATCTACCCTACTTTCATTCCAGAGTGTATGAAGATAAAATGAAGCAAGAAGATCCTTGAAAAATTAGAGAACTGGTTATCCTGGTTATGAGGGTAGAGTTTCTTGAATAGAAACACTAAGGTTTGGGTTAGAGTCCTTCAGACCAAATGTGGAAGAGCTGATGGAAAAGTTCCACCAATGTAGATAATTTAAGGTTTATTTGTGAGCTCTGGGTCCTAAAGCTGCTATGTTAGGTAGTAAAAATTAGAACACAAGTTTCTCGATCTCTTGGAAGGTAGAGATTCTGAATTAGAAATGCCCTTCCTGTGTAATAATTGGTAGACTGATAAAAATACAGCCATAACCACTGTTTGTTTGAAAGGGGATTCATGGTACGGGTAGTCAATGAATGATTACATCTCAGATAGAACAGTCCCACTGACAACCTTTGATAGTAATACTGGAGAACTATTCTGAGTCCTCCCCCTCATCATCCATCCCAGAATTCCCCCTCAGACAGAGGACCCAAGGATGGGTGTTGAAGGGTTAGGCCCACTCTTTCTTTCTTTCTTTCTTTCTTTCTTTCTTTCTTTCTTTCTTTCTTTCTTTCTTTCTTTCTTTCTTTCTTTCTTTCTTTCTTTTTCTTTCTTTCTTTCTTTCTTTCTTTCTTTCTCTTTCTTTCTTTCTTTCTTTCTTTCTTTCTCTCTCTCCTCTCTCTTTCTTTCTTTCTTTCATTCTNTTCTTTCTTTCTTTCTTTCTTTCTTTCTTTCTTTCTTTCTTTCTTTCTTTCTCTCTCTCTCCTCTCTCTTTCTTTCTTTCTTTCATTCTTTCATTTTTCTTTCTCCCTCCCTCCCTCTCTTTCATTCATTCTCTCTCTCTCTCTTTCTTTCTTTCTCTTTAAAGATTGTATTTATTTATTTGTTTGTCAGAGAGAGAGAGAACACAAGCTAGGAGAGCAGCAAGCAGAGGGAGCAGTAGGCTCCCTGTTGAGCAGGGAGCCCAATGTGGGGCTTGATCCCAGAATCCTGAGATCATGACCTGAGCTGAAGGTAGATGCTTAACCAACTGAGCCACCCAGGCATCCCTAGGCTGTTTCTTTAAAGGAACAGATAACTGACTGGAACTGCTATTTCTTTTCCAGTATCCAGCCTCAGTCATCCCTCACATGTATTCATCTACCGATCATCTACTTATTGAGCATCTGCCACTTCCCAGGCACTGTTAGGGTACTGTTGAGTCAAATGGAAAGCATAAAACAACCAAACAACCTTCACAGAGTTGATAATATAGTGGAGTATAAAATACAGTTGATTCTCATCATGTATCAATTTCATATTTGTGCATTTGCCTGCTTGCTAAAATGTGTTCGTACCCCCCAAATCAATACTTGCAATGTCTTTGAAGTCTTTCAGACCTGCACAGGGCAGCAAAAAATTTGAGTCACCAGACACGCACTTTCCCAGCTGAGTTTGAATGACTTGTTAAGTTCTTTCATACTATAAAAGAGTATCTTTTTTGTGATCTATATGGTGCCAAGATATTTTTTTTTGCATTTTTGTGCTTTTTGTTGGTGAATTGACTGTTTTAATGGCCCCAAGCATAGAGCTGAAGTGCTGTCTAGTGTCCAGTGCAAGAAGGCTGTGATGTACCTTATGAGGAAAACAGATAAGCTTCCTTCAGGATGGAGTTACAGTGCTGTTGGCCAAGAGACCAATGTTAAGGAATCAGCACTATATATTAAATAAGGTGTCTCTAGACAGAACCACCTATAAAACAAGATCATGTATTCATTGAAAAAAAGGTGACCAGAGGCTCATAGGAACCTAACCCTGTATTCCCTTTAGAAGCAATCATTCAGTGTTCATTAACTCAACTAACATGAATAATGAGAATTGACTGTATTAACCAACATTTTTTAAAAATTTAAAAAAAAGGGGGGGGTGCCTGCAGGGCTCAGTCAATTGAGCTGCCTTCAGCTCAGGTCATGATCTCAGGGTCCTGGGATCGAGTCCTGCAGTGAGCTCCCTGCTGAATGGGGAATCTGCTTCTCCCTCTCCCTCTGTCCTTCATCCCTGCTTGTGCTCACTCGTTCTCTCTCTCAAATAAATAAATAAAGTCTTTTTAGAAATCTTTTTAAAAAGAATGCAGCCATGAATAGTTGCAGGTACTGTTGCAGTACCTAACAGTGCCTGGGAAGTGGCAGGTGCTCACTGGGCGAACAGGTGAGACTTTGCTGGACAAAGGAGGCTTAACTGAGATCTGAAGGATAAGAAGGAGGAAACCAGAGGAAGAGTATTGTGGGGAATGCACAACAGGGAGACCCACCTCCACAAAGGAGAGAGAGATGGCAAGTCATGTGATGAGGAAGGAGAGTGAGGATGGAGAATGTGGTTTAAAGTCAAGGTCAGAGAAGTGAACAGGACCAGTCCACGCTGGGCCCTGTAGAGTTTTAATTGGTGAACAAAGGGACATAATCAGATTTACATTATGAGATAGCTTTGGCAAAAATGTGGAGAACACTTTTGAGAGCAGTCAGAGCAAATGCAGGGAGCCAGAGAGAAGGTTATTGCTAATGTCCTATAGAAAAATGGTGCCTGTTTGTACCAGAGTGTTGGCGATTAGGATGGAAAGAAGCAATTATTTGAGACATGCTTAGAAGACAAACTGGGGAGGATTTGGCAATGAACAGAATTGGAAAGGCAATCAAGAATTTATCCTAATTCCAGAGACCTTCCCATGACAGTGTGTTCTATTGGTTAAGCTTTGTCCTTGGGAGAAATAGAGAACTTCTAAACCCACTTCTTGATATGGTACCAAAGCAGGCACCTCTCAATCTACCAACCTTTCTATGTAGCCAAGGGCCATTGAAACATCCTTTAATCAGTCTTTCTTTGAGATCAGAATGACAAACCACCATTGTCCCTGGTCTCCAAAGCCCTGATGAGTTGCCAAGTCTGATGGTAGTTAGCATCAGAAAACTGGACATAGAACCTAAATCTGGGCAGAAGAGTAGTGCCCCCAAACATAGGTAACTTCACTTTTCCTCAAAGTAGTCCTATAAGATTGTCCTTCAGTGCTCCTGAAAACCTTTGTGATTCTGTTGCTTTTTTTAGAAGATTTATTTATTTATTTTAGAGAGAGAGAAAGAGAGAGAGAGTGAGTGGGGAGGGGAAAAGGGAGAGGAAGAAAATCTCAAGTAGATTTACACTGAATGCAGAGCCCAAAGCAGGGCTCAATCCCAACGACCCTGAGATCATGACTTGAGCTGAAACCAAGAGACAGGTGTTCAACCAACTGAGCCACTGAGGGAAAGCTCTGTTGCTTTTTCTTATAAGCAAAGCCCTGATCGAACTCCAAGAGAAGCACTGCAATCCCCACACCCCCGCTGCAAAGCTACCTTCATTTATCGAAATTTGTTTAATAACAGTCTCTCTCCCTGCTCTGAGAATCTACATCTGAAATGAGCCCACAGAGGAGCTGGGTCTTTCTTATTTGGTCTACATTCTGCCTGTCAGTATGTTGGTTCAGATGGTCAGGTGGAAATCAATAATGCTTGGGGGCCGGAATGCAGCGATGATGGCCCCTTATTGATACAAACACTGTTTTTCTTGTGTCACCTTACTGTCCCTGTCTCCAGTGACGCCCCCGCAGCTGCTGTGACACACAGAGCACTTGCAGCACAGAGCAGGAGAACACAATTCAGCGTCTTCTCCATCCAATTAAAATGTTTTACTATCTTTCCTCTTTATCTCGCCTTTGTAATTGGATTCCCAGTTTCTCAGTTTTCATGGCAGCAAAGGAAGGGGGGAAATGATAGCAAGTATCTGATAAAAATAAAATGCTATGATTTAATTTCTGCTGAAAGGATTCTCTCTCCCCTTTATGAGGCCTTTGAAAGGGTTCCTGAGTCCCTGACCCAGTCAGATTATGGCCTCGTGGTTCCTTCTGGTTATTCAAAAGGTCTTAGAAATTCCAGGCATCGTGAGATCAAAAAACTATAAAGTCATCTCCGTACAAACTGCATAGAGGATCCAGAAGGGACAATTTGTGAGGTGATGACAAGAACAGATTCTGTGTGACAGTGATATCTGATTATATGAGACCTCAGACATCTTGAAACTGTAGTCCCCAGGGTGGGTGACTCGGCTCATCCTAAGGCTCTCCTCAGAAAGCAGACATTCATGATGAAATCTGCACATATAAACAGCTACAATTTGCTGGTCCACTAAGTTTCATAAGCTATAATATTCCCATTTTGTTCTCAGGATGAAAAGAGTCAATGTATGTTAAAGCCCTCTGTATAATTCTCTAGTCAAAATTTATCACTATCTTTGTTGTTGTTTGGTTGTTGTTGTTGTTGTCGTTGTTGTTAAATTTATGTCCATAATGCCTGGCAGAGTCTCCTACACATATTCTTTACTGTATAAATATACACTGATCAGTTCATTGAGATGTTACTTCATCCATATACTCTTCAGCATCAACTCTGACACCAACTAGGTATCCAACAATTCAGTTCACTTCTGACATTAACTACCCAGAGTTGGTACAGACCCCACAAATTAAGGGTTCAGTCCCACAAGACTGCTCCCACTTCAGATCCCTGCCACAGTGTGGTCCCAGGTACCCCCCAAGCACTTGTGGCTCCTTACAAATTTGGGGCTGACCACAATCTTTTCAGGCTCAGTAATTCACTAGTAGAATAGCTCACAGAAATCAGGAAAGTTCTGTATTTATGAAGACCAATTTATTATATAGGATACCAATGAATACCCAGATGAAGAGGTATATAGGGTGAGGTCTAGAAGAGTCTTGACAAGCAGATATTCTGGATGCAAGAAGGAAGAGACTTCAGCTAGAAATGTTGCCAAAAGGATGGGTCCAGTAAGGGTTTCGCTCTGCGAAGATCCAGAGGGGTTGAGAAACACAGAAAGTCATCTGGCCAAGAAGTGACTGTAATAATAACTCCAAAGAGCACATTATATCTTTCTGTCTTTATCCCTATAAAGAAAGGTAGAATTGGCTGGTTTTGGCATTCATTCATTCATTCATTTAAAAATACATTATTGAGAACTTACTCCATGGCAGGAACTCTGATTGATGCTAGAGAGATGGAGATAAAAAGGCAGAGTCCCTGCTCTCTAGTGATGACTCTTCATTTATCCAGGAGTCACATGGTGAGGAAAGAAGCCCAGCTCACACTACATCATGCACATGATGCCCTCTGCCCTCTGCTTCTTTACAGAAGTGCAGCTCTGTACATTTTTGTTTTATTACCTGCCATTTCCAGTTCTCAAGCAAACCAACCACCACTTCTGGGCTGAAACTGTGAGATTGATCCATACATATCATTTAGTTCATTCATATACAGTGCTCTGTATTATTCCATTCCAGGACCATTCCAGTTTATGTACTCAGTCTCTGATAGACCTGTGGGTTTTCTCCAGTTTTACTCAATGCAGTGATTCATATATGTGTATTCTTGACCTCACTATGAGGATTCATCTAGGGAAAATATTTATAAGAAAAATTGCAGGAATACAGGAAACATGCCTCTTCAGCTTTACTAGATAATGATGAATTACTGTCCAAATTAGTGGCGCCAATTTACACTCTCATTAACAGTAGATGAGAAATCCCATTGATCTGCTTCCTTGCCAACACTTGGAATTGTCAGACCTTAAAATGTTTGCCAATATCATGGGTGAGACACTGTATCCCACTATAGTTCAATCTGCATTTTCCTAAGAGTAAGAGTTGAACTTCTACTTACACATTTGTTGTGATTTGTATTTCCTCTTTTGTGAACTGCATATTCATGTTTTGTCTCCTTTTCTGTTGGGTTGTCTTTTTATTTTTTATTTTTACCAGTTTAGAAATATATGTTCTAAATACCAATCTTTTGTTGATTTTATGAGTTGCACATATCTTCTCTGAGTATAAATTTTCTTTTAATGGCATCATCTTCTTAATGGCATCCTTGATAAATAAGAGTTTTGAAATTTAATATAAATTTGTCAATATTGAAAAATCCTACCTACCTTAATTTTTGCTCACATTTTCTTTTAAAAAGAATTATGCTTTTCATATTGAGATCTTTATCTGGCATTGATGTGTGTTCAGGGTATGAAGTAGGGATCTAATATCTGACTTCAGTTTCTTTCCATTTGGGTAACCAGTTGTCTCTACTCCCAAGTATGAGACAATCCTTCCTTCCCCTATGACTCTGCAGGGTCACCTTTGTCATAGATCAGGAATTCAGAAAAGAAAAGAATCTGTTTTTGGCTCTATATCCAGTTCTCCCTTTGCCCTATACTAATACCACAGTATTATAATAACTATAGCTTTACAATAAGCCTCAATACAGGGAGGTGCATCATATTCTTCAGTCCTCTTGAATCTTTAGTTTAGCCTTTTCCCTTATCTACTTCCATGCCCTATTTACCATCTACTCAGTCTTAAAACTCATTACAAACATAAGTACAACTACAGAACCTTCCCATGACAGACCATGTAGAATTACTGTATTCAATCCTGATGTCCTTTTAGCAGTTTTGCCTCCATGATAGCACCTTTCAAGACCTGCCTTGGGTCTCATTCCCCTGTGTGCCCCAGCCCAGTTCCCCCATACCCACACAGCTGTGAGTTCCCTGCAAAACAAGGTCTCATCCCAGCATCCCCATGGCACTTCAGCTGAGTGGGAAGTTCATAAAAGGCACAGGTAGACTTCACAAGGTGAGGCTCTTTGCCATCATACTGACAGTGATGTCCGTACTGCCACACCATCCAGGGCACTGAGACAGTTTCTCTGGCAGAAGCTTCCCTGCTTCTCCACCAGATCTGAGATGCACTGGCCCACAGCCTACAGGAAGCCCGGAGTGGATGAGATGTCTTCACTTAGAAGTTCTGGTTTGTGAGATGCCTGTGAAAATTATTTACAAGATTTAAAATGTGCATCCACAGTATTTAGTCCTTTTACACATTCACATTCCTGTAAACAAAAGTTTGGATTTCTCCAAAGCCTTGCACATAGTTCATCTCACTTGGACTAGATAACAGTGGGTCCAGACATCCAAGTGGCAGCCCCAGTTCTCCCATGAACCCTTTAATTCCTCTCTATCTATGGGCTTCAGTTTTCTCACTATAAAATAAAAATATTGTACCAGGTCTGTCCTAAGGTCACTTCTAGCACACCGTATGGTTGTGATCATGATCATTGTCCCCACTGTTCCTCCTAAATTTCCAATTCTACTATTTCAGCCTTGGCAGCTCTGAACCCCAATTGTTTCATCTGTAACAGAAGAATATTAGACTCATCAAAGTCATTTTCAGTTCTAAAATGTTGCAATTCTGTGAGCTTCATAGCTGCTTTGGGAGATGGATAGGACAGTAAAAATTTGCTCTAATTTATAAAGAAACTGAGACCCAGAGAGGTTGAGTGACTTGCCCAGAACCACACTATGAGAAGTTCAAAAGCAAAGACTGATAGCTCAGGCTCTAGAAGTATGGCTGAGGCATCTGTTTCCTGTATCATTCTGTCTCCCATTTCCTTTACATTCAGACTGGTTATGTAACTGTGTTCCTTTTGCATGACTAGTCACAGGATGGTTTTAGCCCCTCACTTTGAATTCAGCAGCAACTGACTGGAATGCTAGTACCAGAGGTTTCAATTTGTGTCAAGCTCCTGACCTCCTGTGTCAGGGATAAACCTGCTGTTGGCTCAGGAGAAAAGACTGGACTTATGACACAATCCATGCTAGATTGAGGTAGTTTATAATGGAGTCTCACTACATTCTTCTCAGTGTCTCCATGCTCGTTTTGCTTTTGTGCTTTAAAAGGTGCTTCATGTTCCCTGTCCATTTGGACACAGATCATATTTGGAAGGACTGTTCGTTCACTGGGAAGCTTTGCTTGATCAAAAACACATGATTCAGTCTGGGGATGATATCAAATGGGAGAAAAGCCACTAATGGGGAATGCATAGATAAGTTCCCAGGCAGAGGAGAACAGCCACACGAGACCTTTGCAGCATACCAAAAGTGGCATATTGGGCCTGTTGACCATGTTGCACAGAGAGAAACTGATTCTGTTGTTTAAAAAAGGTTACTAACAATCCCCTTTTCCCTATTCTGTGTTTTGATTAGCTGGCCACATTCCAACCTCCTCCTGGGGATGAATGGAAATATATCAATGGACCTCCTAGGTGGTAGACCAGCACATCCATTCCCGGACACAAAGATCAAGCAGAGACAGGCAGCAACAGTTGTCCGTGGGTTGCACCAGGCATTTCAATTCTGACACATCGTGCAGTGAATGCAGTGAACAGGGAGACTGCACGAACATTACCCCTCTTGGCGTCAGCACTCTCCTCTCCTGGGCATTTCCCCAAATGTTTCCCTAGAATTATCCAAGGTGCTGTCATCTCTAGATTGTAAAAAATTAAAGGCAAGAAGTGGAACATAGAAGAAGATTAAGAGAACTAACTAGGCATAACTTAGCTAAATGAAAATGCCAGGGGACCTAAAAGCTGCCTCCAAGTATTTTGTGTGCCTAGGTAATTTGGCAAAAGACAACATCTAAATCCATCAGTGGTAGAAACAATGACTGCTTAAGGTAGGGGAAGAAATCAGGAGTAGTCAAAAGAAGCAATATTATCAACTTTTTATTGAGCACCTGCTTTGTGTCCCACCATGTGCTGCATACCAATGAAGACTTAAAACAAAAGCGAAATGGGTTCCAGCACCTCCAGGGGAGGACATCAGAGCCAAAAAGACAGAACACATACCCTTGAACAAAATCCAGAAAGCAAATGATATTCTAAAGAAGTTCAGGGAAAGGAAAGATCCCCATGACCTGGGGTGGCCAAAAAGCCAGAGCAGTGTATAAGAACCTGATTTAGAGAGGGTTGTCTCCAAAAATGAGTAGTAAATGTCGCTAAAAACCAACCCGGATAAAGCCCCAGAATCACAAGGTATGTCACTGAGATGCACTGAACGCTATTTCTGATTTCTCTGATTCCCGGGAACACCCTGTGGTTCAGATAGGGTTGATTATAAAACAAACACACTCACAGCCCAAGGTCATGGGGAGAGCACGTTCCTCTCTGTGAGGGAAACTCCTTGGAAAGAGGCTGTAGTTCAGTCTCCCGATGGCAGGACCAGCATAGCTCTGTGTGCTTGATAATTAGGCTGCTCAGTTTAATTCCAAATATCTGGGCGACAATCGATAGTGGGAGCATGAGGGGTGTGGGGCTGGACTGGTTTATGTGACGGGTCACACATTAGGTGTCTAATTGATGTGGCTTCTCTGGATGTGGCAATGCCGCTGACACACACCACTTTCCTATTACTAGGCTTAATGGGTCATCTTTTGATTTCTGCCTCACTCCCAGCTCTGTGTTATTTAAATAAGACCCTATTAGGAAATTTATTTATCACAAGGGAAAGATTTATCCAGGAGAGGAAATCTACTGAGACACAGCAATTCCCTTTTCAGAGGTGCCATAATAAAGAAGACAATAGCAATATTTTTACTGTTTAGGTCGATACAATTATAGGATGGGAGAAAGCAAGGAGCAAAAAGTATAAATTTCACAGTCAGCGACCTAGTGATTTGTCAGTCATTTTCTACATTAAACCTAACGCATCCTCTGGGACTAGGGGATACCAGAGAAACGGCACTCATGGTCTGGCCATGTTCCGAATTCCACACCATCACCTCCTTTATCCTCCTTCCTTCCTCATCTTTTTCTGTATGTGTTAAATTGTCTTTGTCTTCTCAGTTCCTATGGCTTTCAATGAGAGTTGTCTTTAGTCTTTTATTCTGATACTAACTGGCAGAAAAATTATTTCCTCTTCACCTACCAAATGAACCTTTTGTATTTCTATATTGAAAGAAAAGAGCCTAATGTGATGTGGTGAAAAATCTTCACTTTGACCAATTAAACTTTGGCAACCATGAGAAGAGAGGGCAATCCTATTCTTCCTGGGTTTCCAGCCCACATAATCTCCATTTTTTTCAACATAACTTTTCTTCACTACATTTATGCACTTTTCGTTCAGCAATGAATGCCCACTGTGTTCTCAGCCAAGTTTTGGGTCTGAGAAGTATATAAAAGAGGGAGGAGGGAAATTGTTCCTTCCCAAAGCTTACAGTCTATATGAGGAGATGAGACACACATGGAGCATGGAACTCAGGACACTGTGGGAGTAGGATGGGCAGTAGATGGGAGGAAGTGAGTAGGTGTGACAACTGTATCCAAGTATCAGAAGGACAGTGAAGGGCAAGGAGCAGTAGATGTCGTGTGGGGGCCCTGGGAAACATGAATGGGATCAAAGCATGGGATCATCAAAGACAGAGATGTTAGGCCGATATGAGGAAACCTTCTCAATCCATTAAGTGGAGTCATCGGCAAAAGAAGATGAATGACATCTATGAGGGCTGTGGTCATAGAGTTATTGCACTGGACAGGTTGTGGGACTGGGCCCGTTTAAACCCTGCATTCTCTGATGTGACAAATATGTACTTTAGGAGTCTGCAGAAGGAACACATTTGTGAGGACATTAGTTATCAAGACAGACTTCGAAGAAGAGGTAAAAGCTGACTTAGTCCCTATGTAAGAGCTGACCTGCTCGAGAAGATGTGGGGAAGGTGCTTCTAAAGAGGTACAGCGCACTTTCAACTTGTGCCCACACTCCTCCACACCCACTGTTTCTTATAATTCTTCATCCAAAGAGCAAATTTACCTCTTTTAGGCAGAGAGAAAATAGCTCATGACATGTTCATCCATCCCACAAAGTGAAGGAAGAAGCACAAAAAGTAGACTGAGTTTTTAAGTTGATGCCTTTATTTTTTTCTTTTGTCTTTTCCATTCATCTATTTTTCTGTCTTCTAAAACAACTTACTGAGGATCTAGGTACTAGGGCCCAGTGCTAGAGTATAAATGATGTGCAAAGACAGACATGGTCCCAGCCCTTAGAGGGTTTACGGTCTATCAGGGTAAAAGACATTAGCCAAGTAATGTCATATATATATAGTTAGATAGATAGATGGATAGATAGATAGATAGATAGATAGATAGATAGATAGATAGATAGATAGATTTACAAATGATACCAAAGGAAAATACAGGAAGAAGTGAGAAGACATAAGAGAGAGTCCAAATCTAGGCTGCAGTGGAGACAGAAGGGAGGGATAGTTGAGCTGAGATCCAAGGTTAGGGGTTAGTAACAAGGTAAAAGTTAAGAGATTCAAGAGGTAAGGAGAGGAGGAATATATTATTCTAGGAAGAGGGGACAACATAAACAACACAAGAAGAACCACACATTCAGGAAACTCAAAGAAAATCCTAGGAAACACCAGTATGGTACCTATCCACAATGGTAGAAAATAACTGAATTAGAATCATGATTAGGGATACACAAGAGCATGGGGGTAAACTGATGAAAATTGGGAACCTGAAATTTCTGTAAATAGTACAGTCCTGCTTTGTACAGTTCTTTGGGAAGATGGGAAGATTAGGGTTCATGTCATAGGTCAGTTGTGTTACAGAAATTATTTTGGATTGGGGTACACAGATAAAAACTACAATGATCTCTTAATTATCCATGCATGCATCCTCCCCAGTAACTTGGGCCCATAGGTGGTTTTCCTTTCTACCATGTTTGTAAGCCTCAGCAGGACAAGAAAAAGAACATATAGATGTGGAAGAATCCTGAGGTAGGCAGCAAGGAGATGGATGTAAAATATTTGAGAGTCTGAGTGTGGTAGGCATACATGAAGCCCGTGACTAGTGGGTTTTTTTCACACCTCCTTCTAAGATTAAACATAGGTCCCTGGGTTATCAATCTTTTGTATTAATCTACCTATGGCAGCTTAGCCTAGCTTTATTCCAAAATCTTAGAGATTTATGTCAAACGGACAGACTAAATGATTTGCTAATTGTTTTCTCCTTTCTGAGATTAAAAATATTTTTAACAAGATGAATGGGGACTCTTTTAAGAAGAGCATAATGAGTAGAGATAATGGGAATTATTTGGTCTCCTTCAATTATGAGAAAGAAGCAAAACTCTTAGCTTTATCTCTTTAATATGTAAGGCACTCGATGTAATTTTTGGAGGGGGTAGGTTTGAGGTAAGCTATAAAATGAATGAATAATTGTTCTCTTTAACATCAATACTAAGTAAATATAAAGACAAATTACCTGTGCTATAACCAGTAGAAGTCGCTGATTCAAGCTTATCTCAGCTATTGATGTTCTCTGGCTCACCAGTCCAACTTGTTAGCATTCTATTTACGTAATCAATAGTCTTCAAGAATCCCTGGTAAATCAATCAGTGAAGCTTCTAGACATCGGGAGCAGGCTGATTTCTGAGGAACCTTTGGAGATAGACAGGGACTGGATGGGCTGGCTTCTGGGTATTGGTGTTAACAAAGGTTATTTTGATTCATTTCTCCACTCATCTCTTCAGTCCAACTTGAGTAATGTTGACTATGTGGCCAGTGCTAGAAAAAAGCCATATAAATAATAGTTTTGACTTGTGGAGGCTCCCAGTTCAATAGAGCAGACAAACATATAAGCATATGCTCAAATCTCTGAGGGGAACTATACCTGAACCCTGTCTGGTGCAGTTGGAATGATATCCCCAAAGCTGTTGGCACTTGGCTATCTAGTGGGAGGTTGTTAATGCCCTGGTAAAGCCACTGCTTTGGTAAAAGACGATTTCCATGGAAATGACCAAACTGAAATTAGGAAAGAAATGAAATTTTCATTATTTCACCCTGTGCACTTCCCACACAAGTCCTCACTCCCCCCATGGCTCAACTTCCAAATTATCTGTGGTTCTCGCCTCTCAAGTCCCCGAGGATTTTCAGCAGTGTATACTGGGAAGCATCAACTAATGACACTTGCTAAAGCATGTCAGTGACTGATCACTCCTATGTATTTTTTAAAAAGATGTATGATATGTTAAATGGATCATATATTGATGGAACTGAGGAAAGATACTATCATGGAACAAACACTTGAGGCTGACCTGCCTTTGAGACATGGAGACAGGGCCCTTTTATCTCCTGGTTCTGTAGCCTGGGACAGAGAGATGCTCATGCATTTCTGCATTAATCTCTTTGAGTCCAAATGCCCTAGTCTATAAGAAGATCATACCTGTCTCTTGCAGGGAGACAAAGAACACAAAGCACAAATCACATGGCCTCAAACGTAGTAGGTGTTCAGTGAAGAACAACTTATGATACTGATAATGATTCAGATCCCACACAGATGTAAGAGACCATCTTTTTTCTGGCTGCTAAGGTAGGTTGAAGAGAGGAGGCATTTTTGGATAGGAAGCACAAAGACCCCTGCCCTAGGCTCACACTGTCAGAGTCTCCATAAGGCTTACCCTGACTTCGGGCAATACCGGGGTCCCAAATATCTAAGAATTACTGTCTGAATGTTCCATTCCTCGCAGAGCACTGGGTGGGCTGACCAGTGAGCTGACCAGGTTCGGCTGCTAGGGAACAGTCAGGGCAAGCTTATATCCAAGGAAGCAAGAATCAAGGAAACCAGAGGAATGAATCCCAACCAGGGTGCATGGGAGGAGCTGACTGCTGGAGACTGGGAGGCAGCTGCCAGGAGAGTCAGAGGGCAGTCCAGAACCACTGTAAACATCCAAGGGGTTTTGTGGTGGCTCTGGTGGAGAGGAGCTAAGGGCTTTGTGACATGTCAGCTTTTTGACTATATTCAGTGCACCAGAAGTGTAGCTGTGCTCAGCATGCTGTGACCTTCTGTGCTCAAGAAGCCCAGAAAACAGTTTCTATGGATCCTTGTATGTACCCCTTGCCTTCTTCAGTTTATAAGTCTGTACCATCAAAATGACACAGGTATTATTAGAGATTTTATTAGGACCAACTGAGGTCATGGATATGGAACAACTTTGTTTCCTACTATAGGTGACTATTACTATGACTGTGAATAACTTATTTTCAATGATCATCACTATACAGAGGTGCTAGTTGCACAGCAAAACCCACTCAATGGGCTCGTATCCTATTTACAGAATTTTCTTTCTTTTTTTTTTCTTAAGATTTTATGTATTTATTTGACAGAGAGAGATCACAAGTAGGCAGAGAGGCAGGCAGAGAGAGAGGGAGAAGCAGGCTCCCCACTGAGCAGGGAGCCCGATGCAGGACTCAATCCCAGGACCCTGGGATCATGACCTGAGCCGAAGGCAGAGGCTTAACCCACTGAGCCACCCAGGCACCCCTACAGAATTTTCTAGAGTGGGATCATCTCCCACTTATAGATTTCTTGGAAGAAACCCATCACATCAGCATAGATAGCAACAAATTCAATTAATGAGGAGTGGATTTGAATCAGGAATGATGTGGAAAGTGGTTGAATCTGAGACCAGAAAGCTGGCTCTCCCAAAAGTCATAACTGGAGAAAATAAAATGTAGGCTGAAAGTCTAGGTACAAAGAGATAAAGATACAGATTAAGAATTTTACCTGGTGGCGGGTATTAAGGAGGGCACATATGCATGGAGCACTGAGTGTGGTGCATAAACAATGAATCTTGCATCACTGAAAAAAAATCCATTAAAAAAAAAAGAATGATAAAATTAGTGGTCTGAATTAGTGGTCCTTGAACCCAGCCAGCTCTTACTAGAATTAACCAGGAACTATAATAAAATATAAACCTAGTGAATCAGAATCTCTGGATGGTGTTTGGAGGGCAAATCTTTTTGAAAGTTCCCTAAGTGATTGGGGTGATCAGCCAGGTTTGGTAAGCAGAGGTCTAGCCAGGTCTTGGGTCCAGGTGCATGAAGCCATCAATCCTATAGATTCAAGTGCCTGGAAGCCTGGGGCCTGCAGTCATCTAGACCCTGACAGGGATACCATTGTTAACTGGCAGGGAGGATGAGGGGGACAGGCTTCACCGGCCTATGGATTTTGTTTACTTGCTTAATTCTAGAGCTGTGGGAGCTACAGTTCAGGATGTTGGAGAGGCTGGGTCTGTTAGTTTGAGGACAGAGAAAGCTACAGTTAGGATGGGGAACCTTGGAGGAGCAGCTGAGGGTCACTGCCAAGACAAGAAGGTTTTCTCCTCTCGTGCTCTCTGACTTTCTGTCCTGAGGCAGTGGACTTGGGACACAATTTTTTTTTGACCACTGCTATCAGGACAGGTTAAGAAAACAGCTTGAGGGAGAAATACGGTGGAATTACAAGAAGAGGGAGAAAAATAAGAGTGTATGCATTTGGATTTTCCTCTCCTTCACCCCATCCTCCACAACTACAGTCACAGGAGCAAGGAGAAGCCACAGATGCCCTGAGGAGAGTACTGTTCCCAGGCTCATGTTCTCAGGTGTGTAAGAAGGAGACTGGCTTGGTAGGCTGACAGGATCCTGGAAGAAGCTGTTTTCATAACTTGGAGAATGGTGTGGATCTGCCACATCTCAGAAGACTTGTAGAAACCACAACACAGGAAAAAAAGAGAGAGAGAAAGAGAGACATGATAAAGTTTGTGAATCAGCACAGATGAGAGGGTAAGGGCCCCATAATTCACCAGTCAAGGTATTTGTGCATATCTTCAGTTTGAAAAAATAATAAAAAAAAAAAAGTAAACTCTTTGGGGGTGCCTGGGTGGCTCAGTGGGTTAAAGCCTCTGCCTTCGGCTCAGGTCATGATCTCAGGGTGCTGGGATCGAGGCCCGCATCGGGCTCTCTGTTCAGCAGGGAGCCTGCTTTCTCCTCTCTCTCTGCCTGCCTCTCTGCCTACTTGTAATCTCTCTCTGTCAAATAAATAAATACAAATCTTTAAAAAAAATAAACTCTTTGAAGGAGAGAGAACAAGAGAAAGGTTTAGTTGTCTATCCTTTGTCCCAGTGAAGTGCCAAAATGAGGATTCCACATTAAATTTCCCAAAAATTTGCCAGAGGGACTGAGTTACAATGAATAGTCTGCTTCAGAAATGGAAGAAACAATAGAAACGAACTTTATCTTGCTGGCCAAGCCGTACTACTCCTATGAGCCACTCTTTCTGGAAGCAGTGCCTGCTTGAGTTCAGATGAAGCTTGGAAGGGGAAGTACTGGTGAGGATTCTCAGAGCCCCAATGATCCATCAGAGGAACATAATAAAACGCTGTATCATAAAACTTCACTTTGTTTAAGTAACCTTTCTTTACCCATAATTAAGTGTATAATGAGGGACCAGGATGGCACAACATAGAGAAAGGACTGTGAACTTGGACCACCAGGCCCAATCCTGACTTCTAATACATCTAGTTATATGGCCTTGAGCAAGTTAATAAACACCTGAAAAGTGGACACAAGGATCCCTACAACCGCCACCTAGAGTTCTGGAGAGAACTAGATGACAGAATGCGTATACAGTCACTCTTGACAGTGTCTTAATTATAGCAGGCAGGCATCAATAGTATGCCTTAAATATGATGCCAATTCACTAATCTGTGCTCCTTTCCGGTTTTCAGCCAGTTATTTTTATTTCTCCCATGTCCCCTGGATTTTTCTGCATGTAGAAGGTCACAGTTAGGTCTAAGAAAAAGTGATGTTTGAGCTGAAAGGGAAGCATCTGGTTAGGTGAGCAGACCAGAACATCAGGCATGAACTAAAGGAAGGCCTTTCTAGAGGGCTGTTTTGAGCTGAAATGGAAGAGTGTGCAGAGGTGGGAGATAAGCTGGGAAGATAGGTCAGAGTCAAATTGTAAATCAGATAGGAGGCAGGGCCCACTTCAAGCATTGCTTCCAAAGTAGCTCTCCAAGGCGATGGCTCCAGCTCCTACTTCCCACACTACAACTCCCCCCCCCGCCCCCTTTCCTGCCCTCTGCATTGGCCAGTTAATGCCCAGCCTTTCTGTTCGGATCCCTGTGGAGTAGGAGGCCCCAGAACCAGAGCCTCCCCTCCCTGGGAGGAAGTAGGAGCACCCCGGCTGCATACCTCCATGGCTTTGGCTCACCAGGGTGCACCGCCACGATCAGGTGCTTATCTCCAGGTGTTTGCCGGAAGGGGGGGGTCATGAAAAATCAACACCAATCAGGGCAGTTTCCTTGGAAGCTGAAATTATCTTGCAGGCATCTCAGAGCAGGTGCAGGGCTATTTTGGGCCAGCAATCACTGTGTGCAGAGGAGGGAGCACCACCTCTCCTCACAACAAGGCAGCAGCCTAGAGAGAGCCAATCACGGCGAGCTGCTTCCAGCTCCTTCTGTCCGTGTTTCCAAATGCTGCGGCGCAACCTGGTACAAACCTGTCTGACCACGGACCACTGGTGAGGGCTTCTCTCCAACTGATGAAATGATAGGGGCTCAGGTGCCTGGTCCAAAAAAGAGCTCGTCTTGCCTACAGGAAAAAGTTCACAACTCTTAGCTTAGAATTCAAGGCTGCCAGTCTCCAGACTCAGTGTAGTCTCTAATCAGAATCTTTGCCCACATTCCCTTCTTGCTCTTGGCCAGCCCAGACTGTCTACTCTTATCAGGGGATGTCTTCATTTTAACCAGATATGCTTAACCTGTCTCTGGACCTCTGCCCAAGCTACCCCTTACCTCCTCCCTTCCCAGATAACCTACTCTGTTTGATGTTTCATTTCTCCAGATCCCCCCCCCTTTTAAAAAGNTTACCTCCTCCCTTCCCAGATAACCTACTCTGTTTGATGTTTCATTTCTCCAGATCCCCCCCTTTTAAAAAGATTTTATTTATTTATTTATTTATCTATCTATCTATCTATCTATCTATCTATTTATTTATTTATTTGACAGCAAAAGAGAGATCACAAGTAGGCAGAGAGGCAGGCAGCNTATCTATCTATCTATCTATCTATCTATCTATCTATCTATTTATTTATTTATTTATTTGACAGCAAAAGAGAGATCACAAGTAGGCAGAGAGGCAGGCAGCACCCTTCATCAAAGGGTACTCCAGCACCTGATGGCCACTCCAGCTCCACAAAGAACTCTCCGTTTTTGCTCTGCCACTGTTCGAACCACAGAACCTAACAGCACATCTCTGTGCACGCCTTAACTGGCAAGGGTGGCTTTCTGTACTCCCCCCAACCCCTTGGGAAACAGAACATGACTCAAGGGTTTTCTACTTTGTATGTCCGCCACAGTGTCTGGGACTAAAGTCTAGGCATTGAATAACTTACTAATTCAATTTCTAGCCTAATTCCTGAAACTTCTGCAGGTCCTCGCTCACCCCCACCCCGAGGAAATGTCCTCTAGCCACTCAAATGGTCAACACTAGTTACATTCATAGACATCCCAGAGTTTAGGAGTTCACTGTTTTTTAAAAGCTTCCAGTGGTTTGTCTTGTCTCTCCAAGTAGCCCATTTTTGGAGACCAGGGCCCTGTCTTATGCGGACATCCTCATACCTCACCTCCACCCCAGCTAACACTGAAGGTGGGTGCTCCAGGTGTGTTCTGTTTGCCTGAAGGCTGTCCAGCTGCTGATCTGGTTTCCAAGGAAGGGTGACACTTAGAATGTAAACTGGTTTGCTAAAATACCTGCCCACCATTCTTGCCTTTTAGAAGCCAACAATCTAAAAATATGCCACAAAGAAAAAGGGCACACAGACAATTGAAAAGGCAAGAACTCGGAGCAGACAGTATCTAAAAATATCAGGGTTCTGAAGAGAAAAGGGAGGTTTCATAGTGTTACCCACTGAAAGCTTATCCAAAGCAAACCTCTCTACCCTCACTCTCCCACCTCCCTCACCCCTAAATTCTACACTTTTTTCTATTCACTCTCTCTCTTCTAATATTTAAACCTTTAAAAAGTCAAAACAGAATCCACTGGGCAGCAAGCGCCCACGTCCATCTCTGCTTGTTCTCTCCCCAGAAACTGGATAGCACATTGTGTAGCTCCTGTCAGATCACCGAGATGAAAGTCTCCCTCCTTCCTCTGAGAGCATTTGGTGCCCTTCTGATGCAGTACTGATGAAGTGGTCCTGCACTGGACTCATTGTGTGTGTGGTTTTCGCCCTGATTAGAGTACAAACCCCTTCACAGAAGGAGCCGCCTCTCATTCACCCCAGGAGCAGCAGGACACAGTGCCATGGTTTTGGTATAAGAAGGTGGTCTTTTGCTAAAGGAATGAGTGAACTATTCTTTGAAACCGTGATTCTCTCTGGGGCCTTGACAGCCCATGGCACACTGATATTAATAACCACATTTTGGTCCCACACAGCTCCCACCTACACAACCAGACAGTCTGTCACACATTGACTCCATGTGAATCAGGAATGGAGGAAAGGGGCAGACCTACAGACAGACCCTAATATAAAAAACAGATGGGACAGGTTAAAACGTCTGGATTTGGCAGAAGGCCGCTTTGCAGAACACAGAGGCTCCAGAGCAACCAGGGGCCCCAAAGCTCTGCGCCTGGACCCAAGAGGCCATCTGAGGTGTGAGAACAAGCAAGAGCCAAGCATGGGCCTGGCAGCTCACACTCCCTTAACCAAGTTCATAGTCTGGGGTTCTGTATAGAACTTAATCTAAAGAAAGTCTTCCAGTAATTAAGGGGGGGGGGAAGCTAGGATACAAAAAGCTTCCTAATTACTGCCCCATGAAACAAAATGCCACTGTCCATGCCCACCTCCTCCCTGGGAGCACCTCTGACCATAGCCTCCTGCAGTAGTAGGTCAGTAGAATTTGTGAGGGGAATGTGGCTAAACTGCCCTCCTCCTATTGGTGGGACTGTGGAAAGTCACTTTCCCTCCTGCTTCCCTCTAGGCCCCCGATCCCCGCTCTACCCCCTAGCCCCTCCTGCACCCCACACCTTCCACATGTTCTCATAAATGCTCTGCATTATCACGAGGGAGTAACTGAGTGCGAGAGACCCTCCTTGGTCTTGGAGATGAAGAACCCCACTGTGAATTCTCGACAGGCAGGGGGAAGGCCCAGTCCCACTGTTACACTGCTGCTGTGGAGACTTCTGCTCCGCAGGGTGTCTGCATATTCAACAGGTTTAAAATACCACACCGCAAGGAACCAGGCCGGCCACGGAGGTTCAGGCATCAGGCACTTCCAGGTCGGGCTGCATTCAGTCCAAAGTGAGGAGAGTGTGGTTGGTTCTCTTGCGGTCGGACTCAGCCGGGGGGTCGTCCCCCATGCTGCCTGCAAAGTGCAAAGCCCGCACTGCAGAAACTGTGTTTTTGGAAAAACTGAATAGTTTCAGCCAAATGAGAGTAGGCTTCCCCTCCAAGGCCAGTATTTAACTACCATCTTCCCCAGTTGACCTGCCTCCGGCTTGTGCTGGAGCTGCTCCCCCAAGCTAGGGACGGAGCTGCTGTAAGGCCCAGAGCTGCGTGGCACCAGCTTGACCGCATGCACGTGAATGGAATCTGCCCTGGCCTGGCATTTCTCTGCCTGCTCACACCCATTCCTGTTGCCCTCGCCCGCCCCTCTCCCCCGAAACCGCCCCCCTAATCAGGAGTGCTGTATTTCCCAAACCCCATTTCACAGCTACATTGTTTTATAAGGCCCCTCCAAAATACCTTGAATAGTCCCTTTTTATGGTTCCCATTTTCTGAAAACTCCAGCTGCTCCTCTGAAACCATCCAAATCTAATTAACCGCATAAGCTGGAGTTAGGGAGAGTGGCTCACTTTCGGGTCCTTAGCATACCCATTCAGGCCTTCTTTCAATATGGGCACAAAACCAGGAATTTCTAATAATTGTATCTATGGGCTTGGAAGGGGAAAAAAAGAGAGAAAAGAAAAAGAAAGAAAGAAAGCTGCTAATAAGTAGGTCTGTGAAAGCAGGGAGATCAGCACCTCGCATGAACTTGGCAGCCTGGCCCCGAGAAAACTTGGAGACAATGCCATTGGGGGATCTAAAAAGCTTAGCCTCCTGACTCAAATCTGGTGAGAACATACCCGGGCTGTGAATAGAGATCCGAGACTCAGCTCTAAATTGTCCCGGCTCAGACTCATTGAAATGTCTTCTCACAGAATTAGACAAGAAGGGGGCCAGGAAAGTTTGCAGAATATCAATGAGGCTGTGCTTAAAAGTGGAAGATGGAGAAACGCAGAGGTTGATTCTGGAACACCATGGATTAAGACAAAAGCAGCAGTTGGGTCTTTGCCAGGTGGCTATTAATGGGAGGGACTGTGCTACTTGGGGAGCCAGGATGGAAGCTACCTGTGCATGAACCACCTCCTGGGGTGTCGTGCCTGGGCTGGGGCCTTGGGAAGTCACCTGTTCAGTCCTCATTCCTCCTTTAACAGATGAGAAGGAAGTGTCGGAGTGGGAAAGGGGCTTCAGCATGCTGCCCTCACCCCAGGCTCCCTGCCTCTCTTTGGTTGCCTTGCCAGGCCACCTTCCTCACCGTTAAAATTCGGTCTCCTCCCTTGCCAAAAGTTTCCCCTCCCTTCCAGACTCGTTTCAAATGCCAGCACCTTCCCCAGTCCTCACCTCGCACCCTTACGTGCCCCTTTCACCTTCCCCACACCCCTCTCCCATGTCTCTTTATCTTCCTTGTGCCCCCCCATGTCCCTCTATCTTCCCTGTACCCCCATGTCCCTGTATCTTCCCTGTACCCCCATGACTGTATCATGCATTTATGGTGTTCCCATGATCCTTTATGCTTAGGAGATAATTAATAAACATTGCTTGAACCAGCTACATAACTAATGAAAACTGAGTCTGGAATTCAGCTCTCCACTCTCTTAAAATCAAAATTTCCCCACACTGTGCTTCAGGGTCTTCCCCGTGGTTGGTGGATTTACCTATTTCTGTCATTGCCAGGGTGAAAGTCAGGTAAGAGCAAGAGGGTGGTAGCGCTTCTGTAACAGCGGCGTGCTGAAGATGGACAAAGTAAAAGATAAATTAATCTTCACATGAACATATATACACACGTGTACCTATGTTATATATATAGGTGTGTGTATGTGTACAAAGGTATAGATATCCATACATATATGGAGCGGAGGTCATTGTATCTATAACAGAGAAATTACAAGAAAGAAAACCATTTTCTTCCAGAAAGGAGTCTATGGTTTCTCGTTGTAAAGAGGAACTACTCTAGGTTTTTATAAGCAGCATAGATTAGGCAACATGCAATTTTAGAATAGTGCTTGGCACCTAGCAAGCATGACACGTTTTGTTCATTTTTTTTTTTTTTTTTTTTTNTTTATTTCACAGAGGGAGAGAGATTACAAGTAGGCAGAGAGGCAGGCAGGGAGAGAGAGGGGGAAGCAGGCTCCCTGCTGAGCAGGGAGCCCGATGCGGGCCTCGATCCCAGGACCCTGGGATCATGACCTGAGCCGAAAGCAGAGGCATTAACCCACTGAGCCACCCAGGCGCCCACGTTTTGTTCATTTTTATTATCAGTGTTGTCTCAAGTCATTTTTCCAGGAGCAAGAATGGGTTGTCTCATGAATAGGAATTCACTCACAGAGCCTCACCAGTTTTTACTGAGAAGAACTAAAGCACCATTCTCTCCTCATATCTTTGCTCTTGGTGACAGTGATTAGAAACCCCATTGTAGCCCCTGATGTGAAGGGTGACAGACCCGGAACAGAGTGAATCACAAGCTTTTTCAAGCCATAAAATCTTCAAATGAAATCACACAGGTAAACAAGTCAAGAGGACCCTCTCTCCCCTTTGCCCTGCCCCGCTTCCACTCAAACCCTAGTAGCCCCAGCAGGACACACAGACTTCCTAAGCCCCTGGCTCAGAGGAACACTGTGCAAAACCTCTGCTTTCTTCTCATGTCCCAGCTTTACAGTTAGAAATGGTGGGTCAGGTCTCAATTCTGCCTTCTTCCAGCTTTATGGCCTTGTGAGATCATTCCCCTAGAGTAATCTTTGTAATCTTGCCTAGAAAATGGTCATTACAGGTACTTTTTTTTTAAAGATTTTTATTTATTTATCTGAGAGAGAGAGAGAGATCATAAGTAGGCAGAGAGGCAGGTAGAGGGAGAGGGGGAAGCGGGCTCCCCACTGAGCAGAGAGCCCAATTCGGGGCTTGATCCCAGAACTCTGAGATCATGACCTGAGCTGAAGGCAGAGGCTTAACCCACTGAGCCACCCAGGTGCCCCACAGGTACTTCTTACTTTATGTATAAAACAGAGTGCATCATCTTGTGGAGCATAGGATCACCAAACACAAAGCGGGACACATAACAATGAGACCTTTTGGTCTTGATAGTCATCTTTGCTACTCTGATTATTTAGGGAAGAAATTGAGGATAAGAGACAGTATTGTGCCCAGTGTCACAGATTCCAGGTCACCTACAACTCCCTACCTTGGCACTCTTCCCCCATCTCACTTGGGTTGCATTCTCAAGTGAGAGGTGAGAGGAAGACACCTGTCTTTTTATGGAGGTTGATCACAGACTCTAGAGCCAGAAGGACTGGGTTCAAGTCACAGCTCTCTCACCTAACTTAGAATAACCACTATATCTGTTAGCTATTATTATTATTATCATTATTAATTATTATTACTACTACCATTGTTACTTTTAATTGTTTTTCCAGGACTGTGAATGGGCTCGCTCTTGTGCACTCAGCACACATAAGTTGTCTACTTAGCCAGTTTAGGCTGCAACTGAGGCTAGATTATCCCATAAGCAACCTAAGCATGTACACCCAAGCAAAGGAATAAAACAAACAAACAAAAAAACTAACTTCAATATGTTTAGTTTTGTAAGTAGGAAATGTCACCAGCAGGGGTAGAGTGAGTACAACTATATGTTTTAGTGTTTGCTTTCCGAAGAACTTACCATGAAGAAGAGTGCCCTGGAAGAGAGAGCTGAGCACAGCTGCTTCCCCAGTTGGGAGTCTGAACCCAGCCCCACAGCCCAGCTCCTCTGGCTCCCTGCACTCACTAGCCACAGCAGTCACCAAAGTCGCATTGACTTTTCTGGGCTTAGTTCCCCACTTCACCCAGGGGCCTGCTTCTTGGCCTCCCTCCACATTTGTTCTCCTCCCCTTCAGGCTCCTCCCCAGTGCATGCTAGCTGGATCAGCTACAGGAAAGGTTTTGATGAGCACAGACTCAGATCTGTCCAGCCAGGTGCTACCAGATGTGGAAGCCACTCTTGATGATCATAGAGACAAAGGCACTAGTGTAGCTCCCCTTTCCCATTTATATCAAAGACAGAAATGTGCAAGGTGGATGTCAGCAAAGAGTGAGCTAGAAAATTCTCTCTCACTTTCTACTTTCCTCTTGGGGGTCCTTCTTGTTCCTTTAGGGACTTCCCCTCTCCCACCACTCAGAAGCCACCCACTGGCTGTCCTCTGGCTGCCCAGGGGAACTGGCTGCAGCCTTCTGCCTGGGCTATACCTCCACCTCCCCAGGACCTGAGACTGACTCTGTCTCCTACTTCTCCCCCTCCACACATACCTGGTGTGTGTCTCTCATTATTGGGAGAATTGGCTCAGCTGGTATCTGGTAGAGTACTTATGGATACAAAAGCATTCATGGTGACTGATAGATTCCATCTGCTTCATCAGAGTGGTCTATGCACTTCAGAATGGAACAGAGTTTATATATAAAGGTAGAATGTCAGGCCAAGTACTGGGCCAGTGGGAGAGCAGTTTAAGGACAAAGGCTGGGACTTGCTGGTATCCTTTCAAATCACACAGCATGCTGAGGCCCTGCGTGAGGAGCGAGGAGGAAAATCTGTCAGAATCACGGCTCCATTTGACTGAGGGGCAGGGAACTGGTTATCCAACAGCATGTAAACAGAAAAAGGTGTTCCTTTGAATGGAAATTTTCACTTGTATTTTATATTTTGGATTTGTAGCTTTGGGATTTTCAGTTTTGGATAAGAGGAATGTTAAAATTACGAGGAACTTGGGAGATTTTGTAATCTACCCTTCTCATTTTGCAGATGCAAAAACAACAGTCCAGAAAAGAGAAATGACTTGACCAAAGTCTCCCACTGAGATGGTGGCCTATGTGTTTGGGAAAAATTACAAAGATCTTACAAACGTAAAATGGAATAAGGTTTCTTCTACATTATAGAGAGAATAAGGCCACTTGCCTTGGGGTTCTCAGAAACTAGCTGAATCTGGCATGCCCAGGAAAAACAACAAAAATAACCACATGTCAAGAATTTCCATCTTTGGATGTGATAAATGATCTGACTCTGGTGTCTGTCACCCCATGATTGCCAGCATTGATTTGGCTAATCTGGCTGGCTAGGCAGGTGTCCCCTTCTTCTGTCTCCATTCCAGAACTGCGTGCTTAGTGGAGGAGGATAATCTTCCCCAGTAGAGGAGGATCAGTCTTTGGTCAAGAATACATGAGTGGCTCTGCTTCCCTGATAGAATCTCCATACAAGCTCTCAAGGTTCATTTGTAGGAGAACATATGGTGGTCAAGTTTCCAAGACTCCAGTTACATCTGTGAGGTGTTGCATGTATTGGTCTATCTTTCTAAATAAATAAATAAAGGATGAACATCTTCCCATTTTAAATAACAAATTGATTAAACAGTGAGCAAGCATGCTAGAACATTATGTCAGCCTGTGGCTTGACATTTTAGTGACCTTGTGACCTCACAAAGGTCACTCCCCCATTGGTATGCTGGAGCTGACTCACACCAAGCCAACTGTGCTCATCTTTCCCCAATTCCAGTTTCAGTAACTTCATGCTGGTAGCTTGAAATTGGTCATGATGGAAGTATTTACACCATGGAAATCAGCAAATGCTACAAATCAGAGCTTTTTGTTGATGTTGAGCTGGTTCATCAGCTTTCTCCCTTCCCAGGGCCCCTATTTACCCTGCTCTCAGAGGCTATTTTGGCTCAGCCTACTTCTGGTTCCTGAGTTGAGGAATTGTAATCAGAGCAAAGCAGCAGCTCTTTATTAAAGAAAAAGACACTGAAAGTCTAATCCTTTTTTTGATTAATGAAAGTCAAATGTTAGGCTCACTGGTTGACACCTTGGATCAGAAACATCTGGGCGGTGTGACCTTCATGTCCCCTTGGTGCTCTGTGCACACTCATTCCCCACCCTACTGTGGGACACAGGAGGTCAGAAATAAGAGGTACATCCTTCAGGCAGATTTAACTAAGGAGGGTTGGAGAGACACACTCTGATGCTATCCCCTTAGCTGAATGAAGGTCTTATGATCGGTGCCGAAGAGAAAGGCCTCCCAAAAGAGTGACATCGTTGTGCATATGCTTATTCATTTCCTTTGAATGTATACTTTGGCTTGTTGTGGTTGAGTTTCATGACATTAGAATATATAGAAGAGTCATGAGTAGAGGGTGGCAGCGTGGGAGAGAAAAGAAGACTTAAAATAACAGCCATGTCTTCGCTTACCACGAGCTAAGATCTCCTTGGTCCCTGGGATTCACTGTTAGCTTTTCCCTCAGTATACATTTCTAGGAGTCAGAGACAGAGAGGTGGGTAGATTTGATGACTGCTTCCATGGAAAGATTTAAGGAAGGGCCCACAGAATATTTTCCATCACATTAAGTATATGACTTTACATAATGTTGTTTCCCTTGTTAGCATTTGTAAAGTTAGGTTTCTTTCCATTTAACAATTAGTGAAACTGTGCAAATGTCAAACCCAGAAAGGTTTTGGGCCTCCAGTGTTGAAAGCCTCAGAAAGGCCATGTGGGCAAGGGAGAGATATAAAGAGCAAATGTAAGGGGTTTAAGGCAAATCTCAGGTTCCTCATGATTTTGCTTTAATTTGGTTTAACTCCTTGCTCCTCTCACGCCAAAGAGAAATTGGTCCTGTTGGACATTGAAGAGTTTCAGATGATGTTAATAGCCAATAAATACTGAAGATCTTAACCACCCAACTAAATTAAATCTTTCCTAAAATTTATGGTCATTCAACAGTAGAATAGCCAGGCCTCAAGAAGCAGGAGCCATCTCCAACCAAGAAAAATTCAAGCAACACCTTGGGATGTTGTAATGAGTGTTCCTGAATGAATGACTGCAACCAGCTCACCTGAGAGAGGCTAAGATTCTCTGTTAGGCAAAAGTAATTATTCTGTATGAGTCTCAGTTGACATGGAAGAAACAAATAAATACTGTAACTGCTCATCTTTTCAGAGAGTAACCCCTCTATTTTTTTCTTCCCTACCATGTAAGAAGAAATTGGGTCTGATCACCTGGACCAGAAAGATGGGGTCAATCTCTGATGAAGACTTAGTTTCCAGCTTTCTCTTCTCGTATCCTTCTACCTACCCACTCCCCTTTGGGGCTAAAAAAAGGGCACTTGGTCTTTTCTGCCTATCTTAGGAAGTAATTTTTCAAACTAGTTCACATACACTATTTACTGTTATGCCCGAATCAGGGCCATTTGCATTTTAAAGGTGGTCATTAGGAAAATGTAAGATTTAATCAAAAGAAATATCATACATTTAATGGTGAAATCTCAAGGATCCAAGGTGGATATTTTATATATGGATGGGTAGGTTGTAAATAGTGTTCCAGTGGAGGGTGAGCTAAGATTAACACACACACACACATATATATATATATATATATATATATATATATATATATATATGCACACACACACACACATTCTCTTTATATATATATGTATTATGTTAAGAGCATTGTTTTTAAGGCATTGTTCATAGTGCTTTCATTTAATCTATTTTAATAGTAAAAGCATGCTGTGACTGTGTGTGTGTATATATATATATATATATACACTCACATATGCATATATATAATATATTTAATATGTGATCTTGGTCCAGATCATATTTTCATTGTTAAACACCCACTATGCAACAGGCACAGTGCCATATACCTTCTGAAAGGCCTAACCAGAACCAAATCAAGACTCCTGATACTAAGTCTAATTCTTTCTGCTATGTTATAGCTGTTTCCCAAGGAAGTTATAAAAAATGGAAAAAGCTCATATTGGTAGATTTCTGCTCCCAGAGTCACCCCTGGATTGTGCCAGATCTGCAATGAAATCGTGGACTGAAAACTGTTTGTTCCAAGCCAAGCCATCATCTCTGACTGGCACTGAGGGAGTGACCTGATGCTTTCTCCATCTTTCCCTTCCCTGTTCCTTATACACATTCCTTCCTCACATCCTCTACCAGGAAACACATAGAGGATAACAGTGGGGTTAATCACTTCATGGAAAGGGGTTTTAAAGGCTGAACACACAGGGAGAACCCAAGGTCCTGAATGTTTAGCCCCTACCTCAACCACTCTCTATGGACCATGTTTCACTTTTCCCTAAGATCCCCCAGAAACCCCAAGGAGAATCACCCACAGGAGGAAAGATTTAGGCAGACCTGAGCAATGAAGGCTGGTGAGGAAGTGAATCCAGGCAACTCTATCATCTGCTCCGTGGGAGAGGAGGCTGGTGAGCTCGGAGGCCTGCTTTTCCCTTAACAGATGCAAGAAAAGAGCCGGAAAAGGTCAGAGATAAATGCAGCCCTCACTTTGTTCTGCATATTCAAAAGAACTTCTCTAAAGAAAGACCCAAAATATATGTGTGTTCACTCAACCTTTTCCTGTCAGGCACAGGGTTCCAGATATGGAAATGACAGGGTAACTACTGATGAAATTTGTGCAGGTCTGTGCAATAGCAGTGCTTCTGAGCTGGGCCCCCCAAAAGAGTACACCTCACGCAGGACCCATCAATCTGGCTGGAGAAAGGGAAGCTTGGAAATAGCATATTATCTTGAGAAATCACTCCCAGAAGGGAGCAAAAAGTTCACAGGGAGAATGCCAGAGAGGGGGAGAGAGAGGGGGACTGGAACACTGTCATCAGAAGCAGCTGGAATTGGAAACAGTCCAAGACCTCATCATGGCTGACATCCCTGCGCATAATCAGAAATTCCTTTCAATTATGTGGGAAAAGTCTCTCTGCATTGTCAGCCCAGATGCCCCCGTGAAGAAATAGCATGAAATGAGTCTCAGGGAAATGTCAGCATGGGAGCGAGATCCAATTGCCAATGGCTTGGTTGGGGGAAGATAGGCCACAGAGATGAGGCTGATGGTGTAATCTGTGGTATGAAAGCACACAACACCCCAAAGGTAGAGGCTCTGCATCCTGGTTTGGTAGTGTAGACACCCATTTTCTCAGTGTTAATCAAAAATGTGTAATCCTGTAGTTCTGAAATCTCTCCCACTTCAATTTCCACAACCAAGGTCCCAACCTGCCTTTTCAACCATCATTCTCATTATACCCTTATGTTCACCAAACTAGATGATCTACCATTTTGCAAACATGCCTAGGTCTTACATCCTCCATAGGCTGCATGTTTCTTCTACTGAGGATCCCATCCTCCTCTTCCTTTTTTTTTTTTAAAGATTTTATTTATTTATTTGACACAGAGAGAGAGAGAGAGATCAGATCACAAGTAGGCAGAGAGGCAGGCAGAGAGAGAGGAGGAAGCAGGCTCCCCGCTGAGCAGAGAGCCCGATGTGGGCCTCGATCCCAGGACCCTGGGATCATGACCTGAGCCGAAGGCAGCGGCTTTAACCCACTGAGCCACCCAGGCGCCCCCATCCTCCTCTTCCATCTCTCCAATGACTATTGCAAATTCCACCTCCCAGGTGTGGTGTTCAACTATAATTAAGATTTTCACCCACATAATACCTAGCTCCACACTATATTAGTCTCAACTAATAACATTAATAGTAAAATAATAACAAATATTTATTGAGCCCAACACCAAGCTAAACTAGCTTAATCTTTATACAGTCTATTCAGTGAATAAACAGTGACATTATTTTCCCTATTTACAAATAAATAAACAGGCTTAGGTAGGTAAAATTACTTATCTTTAATTATACGTATGGGCAGAACCTAGATGCCAACCTCAGTCCTGACTTGAAATGTGCTGCTCCTCACCCCTGTGCTTTCCTATTTAATGTTTGCTTACTGTCCTGTCTACCAAGGAGGAACTGATGAATGCCCATTTTGCAGATCTAGTACAGTGAAGACGTTCAAAAAGCCAGTTGTAAATAATGCCTTTATGTCTGACTATTTTCATTACTCAATGCGTATCATCTAAACACTAAACGCTCCACCCCTTGCTTTATAAGTAAATTTATTCATAAGTATGAATACTGGAATACAGTTTTCAAAAGAACATGGGACTAGGTTATCTGGTGCAGAGTTAAATATTCTTGAAAAGAAATAGAAAGATATTACTTTCTTAGATAAGACCTTGATTGGGAGCTAGAGATTCTAAAATTAACTGTTATGGTGAACAATTAAGTTCTTCTACCAGATAACACAATTTTTGCAGTATAATTATGGGGTCATAGCATGCTAGATTGGACTGAAAATGACTCTGAGGGGAGCTCCTTTTTGTCTTAGTTGAGAAAATCTAAGGTGTAGACCAAGGACACACCTTGTTCTTGATCCTTTAAGTAATTAGGGTCAATACTGGCATTGTTTAAGTGTGAAGACTAGAAGAACAGCCCACAAAGTACACATGGAACATTGGTGTTATCTAGTGCTTCTCAAACTTCAGAGTTCATACAAATCAATGGGGCCTGAATTTCTAACAAGCTTGCAGGGCATTCCCTTGAAAATGGTTCATAGGCTAACTATACCTTAGGTAGCCTGGAGCTTATCTAGCCCAGCACTATCTAATAGAAATATTATGGGGGTTCCTCAAAAAGTTAAAAAATAGAACTACCCTATGATCAGTCAACTGCACTACTAGATGTTCACCCAAAAGATACAAAAGATTTGAAGGGGTACATGCACCCTGATATTTTAGCAGCAGTATCAACAGTAGTCAAACTATGGAGAGGGTGCAAATGTCCATTGACTAATGAATGGGTAAAGAAGATGTGGTGTGTATGTATGTATACATATATACATACAATGGAGTATTACTCAGCCATCAAAAGAATGAAATCTTGCTGTTGCAGCAATGTGGATGGAACTAGAGCATATTATGCTAAGCAAAATAAGTCAGAGAAAGACAAACCATATGATTTCACTTATATGGAGAATTTAGGAAACAAAGCAGATAAACATATGGGAAGGAAAAAAAGGAAGAGAGAGGGAACCAAATAATAAGAGACTCTTAATGATAGAGAACAAACTGAGGGTTGATGGAGGGAGGCAGGTAGGGAGATGGGCTAAGTGAGTGATGGGTATTAAGGAGAGCACTTGTTATGATGAGCACTGGGTGTTATATGTAAGTGATGAATCACTAAATTCTACTCCTGAAACCAATATTACACTATATGTTAACTAGCTAGAATTTAAATAAAAATTTGGAAGAAAAAAAATATAATGGTACCACCTATGTCATTTCAAATTTTCTAGCAACCACATTTTAAGAAGAAAAAAATTAAAATTAATTTTAATAATAGTCATTGAATCTAATATACACACAATACTGTTATTTGAAAAATAGAAAATATAATTATATGTATTACATTCTTTTTTTCATACTAAGTCTTCAAAATCCAGCACGTACTTTAAATTTACCGCACAATTTAGTCTAGTCACATTTCAAATGCTCAATAGACTCATGTGGCCAGTGGCTATCAAATTAGGCAGCACAGCTCCAGACCACACTAGTGTCACTCATAGACTGTCTTGTGGAGTCTATTTCATTTGGTAGTCTTGAAACCCAACTAGACCAGCTCACCCCCCAGAACAGGGCTCATTTCTGTGTATGTCCTGTGACATATTCCCCAGATCTGGGCACATACACATGCCATCCACAGAAACTTACCGATTTCTGCTCACCCTGACCTCTTACGAAGAGACAACAGCCTTTCCCAGCACCTTCACACATTTATATTGTTCGCCTCCGTGGTTCCTACATTGTATATGACATTAGACAAGGTGACTTCCAAGCTTTTCTTCTTGCAGGAGTCTCTGGTTTTATCCTTTTCAACATTAGGGGCAGTCATTGTGTCAGATACCCTCTCAGCCTCCTCTCATTCTTTGTCACAAACAGTTCCTACCGTCCTCCCTCATTTCCCCTCTTAAAAACTCATTAATCACCCTCACACTCCCTCTGGAGCCAACTTCAGGCAACTCTCAGATTTAAAGGCTTATTTGGAAAACTGGAGTCTAATAGAGGACAGTCGGGGGCATTATATCAGATGCTCTTGTTTCTACATGCCCTCAGAATTCAGTCTTGTATTTATATATGGCCCCAAGAAAAATGGCCTGTGGTCAAAGTAGAAAGCGTCTAAGGAAGAGTAGCATGTACTGGTTAAGTGCACAGGCCATGGGATCAGACAGCCTGGGATCAAATACCAGTTCAGCAGGAGGCATATATAAATTCTCTATACTTCACTATCTCCTAATAGCTATGAGGTTAAATGAGATAACCCAAGTGAAGGACTTAAGACAGTGCCCCTACATATCAGTGCTCAGTAAGTGGCAGGTGTCTATTGGAGTTGGGTGTTTCTTACATTACAAGGAAGGGGCCTGATCACTATATGGTTCAGCCAGAGGAAATGCTATGGCTCTAAAGGACTGAGCACATTTTAGGTTGTGCCTAACTTAGAGCAAAACAGTTTCTCTTTCCCATTCAGCATCTGATCATTCTTGTATCAAGACCTTCTAATTGCAGCCCTTCTCTTAAAATCTTATCACTGGTTTCTTTCTCATCACCTCATGGCCCTGCACTTGCTGGTGACCTTCCCTGGTGTTAAAGTGCAGATCCTGTCAGAGAGCCCCACGAACAGATCTCCTGGCTGAGGCCCTGTTACCGTGCTTCCCAAAGTTACCCTCATGCACTTTGCAAATAAACAACTTCTCCCCTGGAAGAAAGAACAAATAGTTCATAATTGGCAATCTGCATAATGAGTGGTGCATCTATGCAAATATAACATTTGGAATAATCTATTAATATCTCGACTGTGATGTCTGTGGGCCACCACTTCCCATGCTAAAGAGCCAGAGCCAAATATTTTCTGACTCCTCTTGAGGTGAGAAGAGAAATTGACAAGCTGCTGTCTTCTTGGGGTTCCAGCTAGAAATCTGGAGACCACTAGGGTTGGAAGGGATCTCAGCAGCTGTTCAATCCCTATCCCTGCTCACCTCTCACATTAAGGACGAGGAGTCAGAAGTTCAAAAGGCATGGAGGCTCCCAGGTTTCCTGTGCTGTTAGTAGCAGAACCAAGGTCACAAGCCAGTGACAGACTCCCAGTCTCAGCCCTCCATGAGATGTTAACACATGTCTCTCCTGCTGATTTGGCTTTTGCTGCTATCAAATATAGCCTTCTGAATATTGTCTTTAGCCTTCCCTCCCCTGCCTTTTCTCTCATGGTTGAACTCTCCTTGCTGATCTGGACTTCCAACCTAAAGAACCAACTTCTAGGGCTGCAGGACAGAGGTTTGGGGGACTTAGACCAAGCCTCTGGTCCCCCAAAAGATAGCGACTTGTGAGTTAACTAAAAGATACAACTTTCTGTCTGGACTAACCCCTTTCCTCATGAAGTAGAGAGACTCGTGAACACACACACACACACACACACACACACGCACACACACACACACACACAGCCTCAGATTTACAAAGGTAATACTACTGAACCACAAGCACGGGGGGATGCAGTGCAGGCTCTGTGAGCCGTCCATAACCACATTTCCTTAACCTCTTTCCTTTTATCCCAGGCCCTCCAGCTGATCTTAGGCAGCCTCACCCCTTCCATCATACTCCTTCCCTTCCCTAGAGGCAACAGTGGCTCCTTCTATCACCTAAATATCCGACAAGCACCAGTGCATGTCCACATTCCTGTTGGCCAGGGCAGGGTAGGAAGCTGTGGCAGGAGACCAAGCAATCAGTTACTCTTTCAGGCTTTTAACCACTGCTTGAGTTAGAAGAGGAACAGTGTGAATAGGGGAGGTTGGGGCTACATGCTGGCATGGACACTAACAAGCTGTAAATTCTTGATATTTCTTTAAGGCACAGGGCAAACATTTCTTCTCTGATGGATTTTTCTGGACTTGACCTCATTTCCCAGATTTAATTAACAGCCCCTCCTCCTGCTCCAGTTTGTGCAAACCACTATTTTACTTTGTATAATTTATACTTTTCTGGGATGTTTACATGTCTCTCTTCCAGGTTAGATTATAAATCTCTTTGTCTTATAAAGTCCTAAACATCTTGCACAGTGTCTGCCACAAATACATGCTTAGCAAGTGTTTGACAAATGATGGAATGAATAAACTACATCATAAAACCCTCTCCAGACTTCAATTTCCACATCAGGAAAATGATGTAGTTGGACTTTCTCAACTTAATTCTATGACCCTAAGAGACTGTTGTACCCACTGTGTACTCAAATTCTACTAGGAGTTACTTAGAATCAAAGGAAGTAGGAAACCTGGTCCTGTCCCTCATGCGTCTAGTTAGAAAGACAAACACATTCAATAAAGAAAATCATTTCAGACTAAACTGCTTGGTTTTAATTGATACAACAGAGATTCAGAGAAAAGAGAGATCTCTGCCAAGTGGAGCATTTAAAGAAGGTTCTTGATGATGGTGGGTAGGTGGTCACAGCGTGGGAGCATCCCAAGAGGAGGTGACTGTGGGAGCCACAGCATGGATTTGAGGCTCGGTGGATAAGCCAGTTATCTGCAGGAGGGGAATGGCAACCTCAGAAGCCACAGACCATGATTTCTGACTGTCGATTCAGTAAGAGACATTTACAACTAGATTTTGGTTCTTTTCTCTTCTTGCCTTTAGCCTCTCACTTTCTACCTACTTCCTCTTAAAGATAGGTTCTTATATCTCTGTCTCAACAAAGCATGTTGTCGCCCATGCTTTCCTCTCAAAATGTTCCCTTACTTCCTTAACCCTTTTAAAATATGGCTTCCATCACTGCTTCCACTGCTCAAAACCCCCTGAAATCTGGCTGCTGCTTCTGCCATGTGCTGATGCTACTTTCCAAAGGCTTCCAAAATATCTATAATTGCCAAACCTCAAAGCTGTTTCTTATTATTACTGATCCTCCTTGACCTCTGACACTGTTTGATCTATTGACCACCAACCTACCTTTCTTGAAATGTCTCCTCTGGTTTCTGTGTCTGCTCAGAACACACAGGGGCTTCTTCATCACAAACCTCATTCTCTGTGGGATTTTTTGTTTTGTTTTGCTTTTTTTTTTTTTTTACTGCCTTCCCCTCTTCCCTAAACACAGCTGAGGATCCTCAATCCCTTGATGGTTACATCTTTTCATATAATGTTGGCTTCTACCCAGAAGACTTATAAGCCCCTAATGCGAACTGCAACTCCTTGCCCAAACTTTGGGCACTGGTTTCCTTCTGCCAGCTGAACTCTCAGCCTGAATTCAAAACCAGTGTCTAAAACTTCCTATTTTTTCTTACTCTAGCCTTTTTTGTCCCCAACGTATTCCTCCCTACTCCCCCTTTCCTTCCCCACTCCCCCTTTCCCTTCCCTTTCCCAGCAACATTTATTCCAAAGCTAAAGCCTTGTAGATTCTCCCACCCTAGCATCTCAGATGCATCCTCTCCTTTTTATTTCATGTGTTCACCTTTTTGTTTGCGTCATCTCTATCTCTTAGACACCTGCTCTGTCACTCTTCTTTCCAATCCATTTAAAACTGCCAAATGCACCTTTTTTCTATGGTATGATTCTGATTACTCTTCTTCTCTGGGTGAAAGCCTTCCATAATTCTCCATTACCTACTAAACTTAAAGTAAACCCTTGGTCTGGGCATCCAAACCTCTGTCTTCTATGACCGCATCTTCTAGCTTTATCTTCTATCACTATCTACTCAACCATTCAATTTTAGGGATCTTGACTGTTTTCTAAAGTTGTCCCACAAATTCCCATCTCTGTTGCTCTCTCAACTCATCTGTCTTCCTGGAAGACCCTACCCCCCCACAATTACCATAAAAATTTACATATACATAAAAATTCCTGTGAAATTACCATTTCCTTCTTGAACACAGAAACTACTGTAATCTATCTCTTTATTTCTTCCCTAAGGCACTTAGATATTTTACTTTGAATTTACATTTATCTGTGAGCTCCAAACTAGACCATAAGCTCCTAAGGCTGGGGGCTAGGTCTTACTTGTTTCTGAATTCTCTGGAGTACTTAACACAGTGCCTTAAAGGCTCCCATTAAGAAGTGAATTGAATTGAACTGAACTGAATTGAATTATTGGCAAAGAGGTCTGAAGACAGTTCCCTTTATTCCTCATCTCCAGAGTAAAATATTTGGAGGACTACTTCTTGAAAAGAATCTCTGAGCTACAGCACAGCTAACATTTAGAATTGAAATTGGATTACCATCTCCTATCTCTAGTAGAAACTTACTTCAAAGTGTTCTGAAAGTAGTGTTTCCTTTAAAACTCTTGAGATAAAATAATAGAGCCAAGTGATTCAGCAGAAGGTTTCTGGGCTTGGACAATTGTCCTGAATTCTAATTTTTTCTTCTATATATAGCCATATTTAAAGGCCATTTTACTGATGCTCTTTGGGAGGCAAAAATTAGATTATTATATAGTTCCTGCCTTCAAGTTTAGGATCATGATGGAAATCTATAAGAAGAGGGTTCATGTCTGTTTTACTTATCAAGGTATACACAGAGCCTAGAAAACATAAGTCTGCAATATGTTTTTATCAAATGAATCTGATGGGGAGATGATACCTGACCAAAGAGCTAATTAAATTAAAATCTAAGTAGCAAATGATCAAATAAAAAAAAACACAAGATAAGCAGGTGAATTCCCTACCTCACCCTCCCTCTCACCTAGAGTATAACACAGTGCCTGGAATGACCCAGGCATGGGCATGGGCATGTTAGAGATGGAACAGCCACAGGTGTCATGGAATACAAACTTCCACCTGGTAGAGGTTCTGTCCTCAAGTGTCCTTGACAAAATATCCTCCAGCTTCTACTTAAATTCTCTCAAGGATAATAAGCCTTCTGACATCTACATTGTTGGACAACTCTTCATGTTAAAAAGACAATTCCTATATTGAGCCAAAAGCTGGCTTCTTATAAATTCCACCCACTAGTCCTAATTCTGACTCCAAAGTAACATGGTGAATCTATTTTCTCTTCCATGTGATGGCCTTTACCGTATCTGAAGGCAGCTATCATGTCTCCACCATGTGAACTATTCTCCAGGCTGACTGCTCCTGTCCCCATTCTCTCAACCATTCTTCCTATGACCTGGTTTCAGAACCACTCTTCATAATCACTACCCTCCTGTGAATGTGCTGCAAGGACCCAATGATCCTCTAAAATGTGGTTCCCAGACCTGAGCAAAATACCTTATTTATGCTCTGTCCAAACTGCTACCTACCACAACTGAGCCCTACCCACCGTTTAATGAGGCCTAAGAGCACACCAGATTTTATCAAAGCTTCATTACTTACTTATATAAGTGTATGATTATGTTAAAACTTAATGCCCATTTTTGTTAAAATCCTCCCCGTCCTCTAATTTTGTGTTTATCATGAGACTTGACCGTGGCCAAAAAGAGTGTTTTGCATGTCTCCATGTGATACATGGACTCATAGGAGTAATATGGTAGACAGGGAAAGGAGCTCTCCACAAACTAGCTAAGGACAATCATGTCCCATCTCACTTATGGAACAGCCCAGTAATACTCATCCTACCTTCCTTACCCGAGTAATATAAGGCTCAAATAAGATAGTTAGATTTGAAGGGGATTTGAAACGTTGAAATAGAGACTCAAATAGAAATTATTAAGACAATTCATTCTCAAACCCCAGTGCTTTGCAACTATCTCCTAGTGGCTGCCACTGTACTCTCAGGGCCTCTCTCCTGTGGTAGTGGTGAAGGTCAGCCTTGGTCAGTGGTATTGTGTCCTGGAAAGAACAGGGGGCTAGGTACCACAAGACCAGCACTTACTGTGTGACCATGATAATCCATTTAGCCTTATGGAAATTCTCAATATCCTCTAGCCAGAGACCACCAGGAGCATACCTATAGTTAAACATATTGGGTTTATTACTCTTTGCAGCAAGGGAGAAAGCTCACATTGAGGAATCACAGGTCATTCAGTAATAGGGTATTAGAGAAAACCTATTATAGATTTGAGGCTTTGGTTGGGTGATCTGAGATAGGGTCTAAGGATATCAGATTTTCCCCAGATTGGATGCTATCAAAAAGTAGGGTAAAGTCTTAGTCTCATTTACAGCAAGAATGAAGATAAATCTATAACTGGTAAAGAATAAAAGTCACTCATTTTACCCAATGGAGGGTGTTTAGCATTCATGGTTGGCATGGTGGCCTTGTTTTTGTCTATATTTAGACAAAATTATGAAGTGGCCTTGTTTTGCCTTATTTCATTATGGTCTCAGAATACACTTGTCTGAGTTTAGTATTCTTTGAGATTATTTTTGTCCAATAGGAGAATAATGTGATCTTAATGTGAGTTCCAGGCCAGTTTTCAGATGTCAAGAGCTGCTCTTTATTTTGTTTTGTTTTCTTTCTCAAAATTAATTTAACTACTTCTGAACCTCCTTGAATCTTAGCCTCTTCATCTGGAAATCAGAAATAATAATTCAAAGCATTGTGGTCAGGGGGCAAAAGTGGTAACATTTGTGAAAATGCTTTGTCTATTCTACTGTTATTTGACAAACATGGTGCTTTCTTGTTCAGTTCTTTCTCCAGATCTATAACCTGTGTAAGTTCTCAAGTATTCCTGGGCCTCATTACCCTCATGTTACCTACCCCTCAGAAGCAAACAAATCGTCCTATAGTTGCATAGCTTGAGTCTTCTGAGAAAGCTGCTCTTGAATTCTTCTGATAAACCTCACTCCATAGGTGAAACCAACCAGTTTTCTGCACTTGTTAGACAGTAAATTATCTCCTCCACCTGTAGAAGCTGAGCTTTCTTGTTGGATGGACCCTAGCAGGCTGAATCCATCTTCCCATATAAGACAGTGGATAATGACACTCAGCATGTATTTGGTTAATTAATTATTGCACTCTTCAAATCAAAACATCATTGGGTATTAGATTTGGAAGACACTGGCCATATTCTTGACCAGCCCCTTATTTTATAGTTGAAGAAATTAAGGATCAGAAAAAGAAAGACCTCCTGAATTTAGTTTTCTGTGGCCTTTTGACTATACTGCATGACCACAAAGACACAAGATGGGGTTTAATATATTCTTTTTGCCTCCAGATCCTGACCTGAGCCAATTGAGTGCTCCAACATTTGAGTTAATATTTTAGTTTTTTCCTCTTCAGTGTGTCTTGGGCATAGCTCTTAGGGATCCAATAATATGGACTATAAGTGCTTTAAGGGGTAGATTAGTTGGAGACAAAATTATGACTTCAACTCAATTCAGGTAACATTTTGGAGTAATAATTGTGCCAGATGCTAGAGATGTATAGAAAATGATTAAACACAAAGTCTTCCTTCAAAGAGCTTATACTTTTTTTTTTTTAAGATTTTATTTATTTATTTATTTCACAGAGGGAGAGAGATCACAAGGAGGCAGAGAGGCAGGCAGAGAGAGAGGGGGAAGCAGGCTCCCTGCTGAGCAGAGAGCCTGATGCGGGCCTCGATCCCAGGACCCTGAGATCATGACCTGAGCCGAAAGCAGAGGCTTTAACCCACTGAGCCACCCAGGCGCCCAAAAGAGCTTATACTTTTATAGGAAATATAGTACATGCCAGAATGTATCGAGGAGTATAATGGGTTAAGGACAGTGGTATTGCATTCTACCTGAAGATATAGGGAAAGACCGTACAAAATAGTCATTTATACTAGAGTATCTCTATATGACCTGTTCTGCAGTACACCAGCTACCATATTATGTCTCCCAGACTCTCCCCAGTAAACTCTCTCCACCCTACTTTGGCTACCTGGAGACTAAATGATTACCCACACTGCATTATTAGAAAGAAACATAATGCCCTTATGGATTACAGTGAGTTAAGTCAGGTATCATTAAGCCCTGGAAATATTTATACTTTAGGCCTAATCTCTGTATAAAGGACTTACAAAAGTTCTAGTCACTTGGTAGGCACTTCATAAATACTTCTAACAGATCAAATAACACAAATATTTTCATATGTCTTTTTTTTTTTAATTTCATGTAGCTGTTTTGAAAAGAGCTGCCAGATATGGATTTGTTTTGTGACTGCGGCAGTCTTGTGTAATATATGACTGAGGAAGAGTTTAGTTTTGAGCTGTGAAAACCTTTAAGATTGTCTAGTCCAGTGATGACAAACAGTTTTAATTTCAAGAAAAAGCTCATTTGGTTGATAATGGCCATTTGAAATGCAGCATTGAGAGGGATTCTAAGTCTCGTTCAATAGGAACGAGTGCTATAATCTATTAGGACTATGTGCTATGGGCATTTGCTTTATTTGTGCCACACATTGGCCTTCCCTGATATATTACAATATCTATATTTGTCAAAAAAGCAAATTAAAAACTAGAGAGGGAAAACGACTTGCCCAAGAGCACACAATGAGTTAGTGGGAAAAGCCGGACCAAGACCCAGGCTGATTCTTGAGTCCAAGTATATTGCTCTTCCCATAATGCCATGCCACCCCCAGAAGCATCTGGGAGGTTCTGTGCAAGCTCTCTGTGGAAAACAGAGCAAATTGGCCCATTGTATACTAAAACAGCTCAGCTCCAAGTGGAAAACACAGTGACCATATGGAAGCTTCTTTAGCCAAAGGCGCTTCAAAACTCTATCCAGCTCTTAGAATCACAGAGGCTAAGAGTTGAAATGGGCTTAACAGTCATCCATTCAAACTATCCAGCCAGGGCAACAGTCTTTTTACAGCTTCTCTGATGGTCCTAAACAAAATTTCGATGTAGGCAAGATTTGTGTTTGTTACACTCTCACCTCCCCAGTCCTCTCTACTTCTCCCCAACCTCCTGAGTCTCCTTCATGGGCCTCCAGGTGTTCATACCTTCATGATGCTCTCATCTCAGTCCAATTTAGACCTTCAACTCAGGCTTAATTTTGCCCCAAGTTGTTCCACAGTTCAAAATGTCTGAGTAACTATCTAAAAGCAATCTGAAAAATATATTTGGGTGGCTGCCCTGGGCTCTGCTTTTCCAGGCTTCTTTACTTCCTCCAGTTCTGGACCTATCAATCCCCTCCTCTTTCCTCCCTGCAGCTCCCAAGAGGCCTCTGACAGCAAGATGAAGGATGAGTGAGGTTAATCTGAGATTCATTTGCAGGATGGATTTGAGGAGAAGGACCCATATCAAAGATAAATCCCCAGAAACATGAAGAAGTATAGAGAGCCAAGGAGAGTCTCTGGGTTGAGTGAGAGGGGGAAGAGAATTGCTCTTATACACAGCACGTGTAGCATAGGCACTGCACAAGGAAATAGACCGGATGTAAATTACATTTCTTTGCCCTTTGCCCTTTCTCTTAAACCACTGGGACCTAACCCACCACGCACTGAAAGGAGGGGTAAGAGTTTGAAGGGACCACATAGATCCTCTCCTCTGTTGACTGCGAAATTCTGGCTTTACCTCCCACAGTTGATTTCACCTTCAGAGTAAGAGCAACATGGAGCCCTCCCAGACCTGCCTGTCATTCCATGAATAAGTTTCCTTATTGTAAAGTGAATAGATTAGAACTTTGCTCTCTGAAGATTCTCTCTCCAGGGCTCTAGGATTTTCTGTGTTCCTCAGTGGAAATCAGCACACAGTCTCTATAAAGGAAACATTTCCCACTTTCTTGGGGCTGCCAAGGATGTCCCAAAGTCATCCCCAATCTCCCTTGCCCTGTCTCTGAAGATAGGGATGGATTTAGGATAGACTGTTAGGCGCTGCTGCCCTCTGCTGGGTGGTATGTAGCCAACTGCCCCCACAAGGTGTTCTGTCCACCCCTGTTGCCCAGCCATGCATGGCTCCTGTGCTCCCCTGTGGTAACCTGTCTTGTACCTCATGTTCAAGCAGAAAGCCACAAAGAAACTGAGGACCCAGCATGGTATATGTACATGTGTGTGTTGAGGGAAGATGGCACATAAGTGTAAACCCAAATGGCCAGTTGTCCTCAATTAGGTGAACTCTCCCTATGACTTGAGCAACACCTTAACTGAGGTCTCACTCAGCGGACCTCCCCCCACTGGTTCTCAGCATGATAGCACCTTGAAGCAAAGATGACCAGGGGGCTTTCAAACTTCACCTGCCTTTTGCTATTGATGAGCTAAAGCACAGAAGCAAAATGGGAATAATTGGATGGCAGGGGAACATCAGGATATCGTAATTGTTCTCCTTGGAGATGAAAAGAGAAGCTGAAAAACATCTGCATGCTGAAATCTGCTCCGATGCGCTAAGTGGGCCAAGAAAACCTGCAGCCACGAAGTGGGGCTAATTTACTGCTCTAATCACCAGCTTCCAATCTGAAGCCAGACATTATCTTAAAGTACACACCAGTTCCAGGTGGTGCACAGCAAATGTTTGATTAGCGCTACCAAATTCCCTGCAACTTGATAACGCTTCCAAGCACGCAGGAATCACAGGGCTGCACACCGATGGCGGGGGCTGCTGCTGGCTCGGCAGCAGGCTGTTTCCCTTAGGTCACAACCTCCCCCAAGAAGCACAGCTCAGCCCTCTTCCCAGGGTGCTCAGGTGCTGGGTTTAAACAGGTGGGGGGAAGAAATTAGCAGGGGCAAGGGGATGTAGATTTAGTAGATGAGGAAGAACCAGACTGTTTCCAGTAAGGCTTGAAAATGGACTAGAGGGAGCATGGGGGATTAAAAACCCATAATGTGTTTGCTATGTGCCAGGTGCTGAATATTTTATATAGTTAACCTCGTCACGCAATAGTACTTGGTTACATCCCCGTCTTCCCATTTTGCAGACGGAAGGACTGAGAACTCACCCAAGATAACTCAGCTAGGAAATTATGGAGTCATAATTTGAACCCAGGACTGACTTAAGAGCCTTCAAAGTAAATGACTGTGATGGAAATAGGGGTTCAAATGAGGTATTGCAGATGTTAGGATGTTCTAGAAGTTACACAGAAGAGTAAGAGGAACTAGAATCCAATCACTGACTTCAGAGGAGATGAAAAAAGTGGACCAGAAGCAGCCGAGGTCTTCACTGAGCCCCTCCCATGCCCCCAGGACTGCAGTATGTTCTACAAGTGCAGTGAAAGGCACAGTGCCTGCCCTCAAGGAGCTGGGGGTCTGTTTGAAGGAGAGGGGATTGTTTGGCCCAGAAAGGAGAGGCGTTTGGGGTTCAGAATTGAGAGCTGCACTGACAAAAAGATGATTCAAATCAGCAGAGAGAAGAACCTTAGCCAAATGGTGGAGGTGCAAGTGATGGTGGTGAGTTATTCTGGGGTAAATCGGGAGGCCCAGATGAGAAATTACATCTGTCTAGCTGGAGTGGGTTCAAAAACTGCAGCTGGAAAGTACTTCTGGCTGGCTTTTAAAACCCAGAGCGAAGGGTCAAAGATGTCATGGAAACTTCATATCCAAACCCAGAGATGGGAGGGGAGATCATATTAAAAGTGAAGAGAAGACAGGGTAGAGAGAGGGCTGTTGACAAGGAACTCTGTTTTCATGACACCTGGAGTCGGAGCTGTTTCCTGTAGTGTCTCCTAGAAATGAAAGACCCCCAGGAGGGTCTTAGAAAACCAGGGCCAACCGCAACCTTCTAGTCTGAAGGCACACAGCGCCCCCTAATGGACCTAGGCATTGCCTCTGTGCCTGGCTTCTGTTCTTCCTCCATCATAGCTCAACTCATGGGGTCCCCTCCCATAAAGGCTCACTCCCTGCTTGGTGGCAGTGTGCACAGCTAAGGAATAAACAGTCTTGCTAACACATAACCCTAGAGTCCTCCTCCATTCAATAGCTGTTAAGGTGCCTGCTTTCAGAAGCAGGACATCACTGTTGTTGTCAGCATGGACTCTGGGGTCAGGCTGGGATTTGAGTTTTTGCAGTGATACCAACTGGCTGTGGGACCTGGAGGGTGTTACTTGACGCCTCCTGCAGCCTCAGTTTCCTCAACCGTCAAATTGAGATGATGACAGTACTTACCTCTGAGGGACACTGTGAAGGTTGATGGTAATGTACGCAAACAACTTAGCATATAACCACACACAGGATGAACACAGGCAATAAATAGCCGCTTGTTAGTAGTAGTATAGTTGTGATTCAATCTGAATTATTCTCCATCTCTATTTTATGAATGTTAATTCTCCCTCCCTGCAGACCTGGGCTCAAACTGTTTGTGGAATGCTCTAGTCTGAATTACTATTTTTCTCTAAAATGAGCCTAGTCCAGTTACCACTTCTTCCATTGGGTTTTCCCTTACACTCTACACATTCAGGAATCTCTCTCCATAAGAATTTTTTTCTATCTCCCTTAAAGTTTTCTTCCTTATATTATAGTCATTTATGCCTATGTCTTACAATGGTAAGCTGCCTATTTCAGTCAAAATAGGCTAGGCTGTGCTGCAGCATCCAATGAGCCCCAATCTCAAAGGTTTTAAACAGGAAGGGTTCTTATCTTGCTCACACTCCTTGTCCATCGGGGGGTGGGGGTTGGGGGCGGTTCTCTGCTCATGGCAGCCACTCAGCGGCCAGGCTAATGGAAGAGTCACCATCTCACATTTTGCTGGTCACCATGCATCAATAATAGAGGGCTGGGAGGGGCTCACACCAGCATTTAAAGGCTCCATCATGAAATAGAGCATATGACTTCTTGCCACAGCTCATTGGCAAACTAGTCATATGCCCTGCCCTCAAGACAAGGAGGTAGCAAATGCAACCCTACCACATGTCTCCTCACCCCCAAAGTGAGAACCAGCTCTTGGTAAGAATGAGTAGTGGGTGTACTACATTTCTGGAAAACAAAGCCAATATTCTACTTTGCACTCTTCCTCTTGTTTACCCAGCAGTGTGCACACAGTAAGTGCACAGTAGAAATCTTTGTGTGAGTCACTGAATGAACATATTTGTTCACATTTGTGTTATTTTTCCAATCAAGATCAATGCCTTAGATCAAAAGTCTCTTAATGACTGCTTGTAGAAATTACAGGTATCCTTGGGGGCAGGTCTGAAGGGATAGTACAGGTCACAATTTTATTTCCCTCTTATTCACACCATGTGTTTTTACATGTAAAAAGTCATATGAATTATTATGACAGCTAGTAACTCGGAAGGGTTATTTGCCCTCAGAAAACTGATTCACACATAAAATAGCATTTACACATGACATAGCTAGAAGACAATCCACAGCTACTTGTAGAAAGTGCGTAAGAGCTGGTACATACTGTGTCCATAGGAGAGACTGAAAAGTAGGTGGATCCTGGAGAGGTCAGGTTGTATGGGAAGGAGGTCATTCTTAACCTGGTTCTTAAAGGCAGTGTATAGTTTGGGAAAGGTTCAGAGGAGGAAGAGTCCCTAGTCTCCTAGAGCTCACCTTGCTCATATCTTAAATCACGAACCTGAAATGAGGCCTTACTTTATCACAGATGGAGAACAGTTTCACTCCTTAGCTCTTAACAACAAGAGCCATTGTAATTATTTGAGAGCTCCTTCCTTTCCTTCCTGGCAGCTGGGGCCACTCTGGCATTTCCCTCCAATGCCCCACGGTTGGCAGTATCTGGGGTTGATCACTCTTACATATTCAGATACGGAATCTCTGCTCTTCGTCTCCACCCTTCATCTCCACCATCCCCAAGAGATCATGAAAAAGTAGGAATTGCACCCATGTTTCTGACTCCAGATGCTAGCTAGAAAGGAAGAACATTCCTTGTAGGGAGAAGAGGTACAAATCACAAGTCCATTGCAATCCATGAATACAGAGGGGGTGTAACACATATGCACACAGATAGGTGTTTGTGTGTGGTAGAACTATAAAGCCAAGGGATTCTTATACCTCCAAATATGGGTTGGCTCCTTCAAAGAAGGCATGCTGATGTGCTTGAAACACCTAATGAAGATTTTTTAAATATTGAATAAATAATTAAGACAGAAGTAAAATATTCATATATAAAAATATGTGCATATAAATAGACGCACAGTAATCTGGCATGGATAAGCACAAGAGTTAACCATTTGAGAGGTAAAACCTTTTGATTTCAAATTGTTTTGCTAGAAATTTTTCTAAAATATATGGCACAAGCGTGCGCCCTCATATTTAGAGGAAGCAGACCATCCTGAAGCCATTTTCTGGTGATAAAGATCATCTTTCTAACCAGTTATTAGCTGGCTATTGAAGCCTGTAGCTTGAGTGATGGCACAGAATGTGAGCTAACTCCAGGGCAGGCTTGCAGCTTGTTTTCCTGACTAAATTTTGATATTGGTTTGCTGCTTTATAAATTTTCTTTCTCATAAATGTGGGCTACAGATTCCGTCTTCATCATTTTTCGAACCATGGACCATAGGTCTCTTTCTCCAAAAGTAATGGCCCACCCAGTGGCCACACTAAGCTTTTCCAAAAAGACTGTCTTATTCTTCTTTGAAATGTTATCATTCCTCATATTCAAGGTCTGACCAATTTTGCCAGATAAAAAGCACTGTTCTTGTAATTACTCTTTGAGTCCCAAATCAACTTGAAATAGTATCCTGTCTTCCTTAGATTAAGTTAATGGGTAAGCATTGCAAAATTGGGACATTCTAAAGTTCTGCTACAAAATATTTCTCAAATAGTTATTCAACTAGAAAACTAAAGTTGCTGTAATTTTGAGGCTATTTTGCATATAGGCACCAAAGGGTTAGACAGGCTTTAAGCAAAATAAGAAAACTGACAAAGTTTGAATACCTTGCCTAGTGGTTCTCTCCTTCTTTCTCTCCTTTTTCCTGAGCCTAGTGTCCCATGCTCATCCTCATTCCAGCAGGTCTGTAAATTAGATTTTGTACTTATTCTTTTTTTTAAGATTTTATTTATTTATTTGACACAGAGAGAGAGATTACAAGTAGGCAGAGAGGCAGGCAGAGGGAGAGGAGGAAGCAGGGAGCCCGATGCGGGGCTCGATCCCAGGACCCTGAGATCATGACCTGAGCTGAAGGCAGAGGCTTTAACCCATTGAGCCACCCAGGCGCCCCAATTTTGTACTTATTCTAAGGAGTAAAAATGTTGACCCTGCTAAAAGATCTTTGCATTTTGACAGATATGCAGACTTTGAAAGGTCACAGTAGCATGCCAAAGCCCCATGGGCATTTGGAGAGAATCTGGGAGAAGAAAAAGTTCTTTCCAGAGGCCCTGGAGCTGCAGATCGTAGCTGGCCTTTTACTCTCCCTCCACCCCAGGCTGCGGACACAGTGCACTGGGAGAAATGGAGTTGGGGGGCAGGCCCTGGCACGTCCAAGTGGTGCTAAAGAGAGACCTGCATCTGTCCTGTTTCCTCTGTTCTACAGGTCATCCTCTCACTGGGCTTCGAGAGGCAAGCCATGAGCCATCCCAGGTGGTACCTCACCTCTGCCTTGTGAGCTTGTGGGGTTCTGAGAATCAGACAGTCAGGATGGACTGAGGGATCTGGCAGTCCACTGAGCTTCATGCTAGGAATGGGTGTCCACCATGTGTCCGTTGGGCTGTCCACCCCATATCCTCATCAGCTCATTCATTCCTTCCTCATTAAATAAACTTTCCTCTGCACTTGCTAAATGTCAGGCACTTAGTGAACTAAGAGATAAAAATCCTACCCTAACAGAACCTGCATTTTATTATCCAAGAGAGATAAAAGATGCACAAATAAAATAATGTATATAGAGAGTGGGAAGGGAGTTGAATAGGGATGAGTGTGAATAGGGGTGCAATTTTAGCTGGGCTGGTGAGGGGTGAAAGACTCAAAGGAGGTGATAACAATTACCACCTGTCACGAATGGCCACGGGGGTCAAGCACTGAGCTGTGTGCCTTCCACACCGCTCACTGAATGCTCACAATAACCAGGTGAAGCATTCAGTATTGCTGTGCCCATTTTACAGATGAGGACAGCAACATTCAGAGAGTTTAAATGCATTGTCCCGGTCACACAGAGATAAGTGATCCTAACCGCTGTGCTTCACCACAATGAGCACGGGCACCTCAGGCCATCTGGCCCCCTCAGGAATCTCAGGACACACACTAACAATCTCTCCCCCTCAACACACATACACTTTCACCTATAACATGCTGGCTTTTTATTTTTTATCTAAGAGTTTAATTTTGTTTGATGTGTGTGAATCCTCATTGCTAAATGTTGAGGAGGAAAATTGAAAAAACGCAGATGATCGGCCCCAGGTATTACGGGGCCAATGAAAGTGCTGATGCTTCACAGAACAGCATGGTAATCAATGTGAATAGTGTTGACCCAGAGTTCACCGTAAAATGTCAGACTACATTTAATAGTTCTGTTTAAAATGGGCCAGAGTAGAATAACATATTTTTAAAAGATTTTCCACTAAAATGGCTGTTGTGTACAGTATTTGCTTTAACTGCCACATAACATGCCTACATAAAAAATTCACTTATCTAAAGCACTGAAATAAGGTATCATTCTGTATGACAACACACTTTTTCTCTGAACCTTTGAACATACGTATATGCAAATAAGTATATATACAGTCTATCTCACTTTGAAATAAAAATATAAAGATAACTAGAAAGTCCAATCTTTATTTAAAATCCTGGGATTAAACTTGTTTTCTTTTAAGAGCATATTTGCTTTCTTAGAATGTGAGTTGTCTTATTTTCTTCGTAAGAAAGCAGTAAATTCTTAGTGAAGACAGAGAATGAAAGATTTTTCTTCATTGGCTCCACTAGCATTCTTTCTACAAAAACACTTTACTGGAAAGCCTCTCCTTTCTCAGTGTCTCCCTTTATACCTGTGTAATCATACTGGTTAATATCAGTTTTATAAGTTGATACATTTTTAGAGCTATTTGATATGTGTCTGATCTCAACCTATATTTGAAATAACTCAAAAGGATCCGGGAAGCCCCAAACTCCTGAACATGTCCTGCTCCCTTCTGCCAACCCATGCCTAAAATTTTGCTGGTATTTGATTCACTCCCTTAATTGAAACCTTGTCCTCTGCTGGAAAAATTTATAAAATGTATGCACTCCTGGGAGAGGTGGCGCATCAGTTGCTGCTTTAACAAGAAAGCATGCATCAGCTCATTTTTCTCCTACAGAAAAGGTTGTGAAGATGGATTATCCCTGTGCATCATGGAAACCCAGGGTCTGAAGCAAGGCAATACTCAGAAGCTTTTGAAGGTTTGCTAGCCCAAGAGGGTGGGGGAGATCTTACAGCTCTTGAGAGTGCCACAGGCACTATGAGTGGATCAAGTTCATCCACTCTTTGGGTGCCTGGGTGGCTCAGTGTGTTAAGCCTCTCCCCTCTTCTCAGGTCATGATCTCAGGGTCCTGGGATCGAGTCCTGCATCTGGCTCCCTGCTCAGCGGGGAGCCTGTTTCCCCTTCTCTGTCTGCCTACTTGTGATCTCTCTCTCTCTCTCTGTCAAGTAAATAAATAAAATCTTAAAAAATAAAAAAAGTTCATCCGCTCTGATTTGGCCTTCCACAGGTTGTCTGAGGGAATACCCAGCTCACTGTCTTCCCCACCCTTTCTGGCACAGCTTTGCTTGCTTTGGAGGCTGCACACACTACACTACCATTATGCTGCCAGTCATCCATCCCAGAGCAGCAGCCAACACTCACTGAGCTCTCACTACAGACAATGCACCTTACAAGCATTAGAATCCTACTGAATCCTCCCCAAAACTCTCTGTGGTATCATAATCCCTGTTTTACAGAAAGAAAATGGAGACCCAAGGTCTCAGCCTTAGTAAGAGACAGTGATGGGATCCAGACTCAGGTCTGAAAGGCTCTAGGCTCTTAGCCCATTCCTGCCCTTTCTTTCAGTGAGTCTTAATTGATTCAAGTTTGCCTACTCAAGGCAACTCAGCATTTTATCATTTGTCTTCTTAATGAAACCAGAAGTATTATGCATATTAGATGCGTTGCTGTGCTCTGATGCATTGATACTTTCATTGGTCCAAGTATTATATGAGACCAATCAACAGTGAATTGAAAATTTCTGTTCCTACTTCTTCTCATTGTTCTGTTGTGCACCAGGCTGCCACAAGTCACTTTGCACCGACATCAGTTGCTACTTTGCTTAATTGATTCCATATAATTTGATAAGATGTTAGAAGTCAAAGAACCATGCTCTTAAAATGGTATGTAAATTGAAAGAGACACAGTCACATCCTCAGGCTTCATCTTAAATAAAATATATATTAGTTGTGTAGCATCTTTTGCAACTCAGAGTTGTTTTGGTTATTTTCAATTTAGAATCACAAACTGTCAAAATAGAAATTGCTTTTAAGATATTATCTATTTATTTTCATACTGGCCATCCTAGCGAAGTCATAGCTCATGGTGGTTTTGATTTGCATCTCCCTAAGGATCACGGACGTTGAGCATCTTCTCATACACCTGATGGTCATTGTAGATTGTTTTTGGAGAAATGGCTGTTTAAGTCCTTTGCCCATTTTCTTCATCTGAATACTTTACCACTAAATGAAGGGCCTCAGGGGGCATTAGATGTTTAGCAGGTATATCCCACAACTAGAATATGAAGCATTTCTGGCCACATAAGTCATTCTTAATCTTTTCGCATTTAACTTCTGACAGGTCAGTCATCTACATTCTGGTTGTGCAGTTTTATTTTGTTTTTTACCTGAGTAAGGTAAGCTGAATAAGCTTTTTATATTTATTTTTATTAAAACTTATGTTGTTTGTTCTGCATTTATTTCATATCCAGAGAGCTTTTTGCCACCCAGTAGCTGACCTTCATAGATCCACATGATTGTATAATTGTTCTTTCTATGACTTCAGATAAACCATTGATAAAATAAAACTGTTGATCATGTCAAAGACAGAGACCTCGACTTTTCTCCATCTTTGTATTGGTCCATTAACATAATACCCTTGAGGTCAATTATTTACTTAGATATAGGTTCATCCAACTATACTATCATCCACATTGTCTCCCCTCCCCAACTTGTTCACACGCACTCACGAAATGTGAGAATTTCATCTATTTTCTTTTCTTTTATTTATTTAATTTTATTTTTGTCTTTATTATCCCATTTAGTTAGTTAATAGGGGCAGTGGAGTGGGAAGGTAAAGAGAGCTCTGGAGTTGACCTGCCTAATTTGAATCCTGGTTCTATCACTTACTGGCATGAGCAAATTAATGAATCCCTCTGAGCCAGCCATCACAACTGTAAATTAGAGATAACAATAGGACTTACCTCTTTAAAGCAATATTTAGAGAATTGAATAAATTCATCTATGTAAAAAAATTATAACTTAGTTCAGTGCCTGGTCCATTGTAGGCCCTCAAGAATTAGCAATAATGGTGATTATGATGACACAAATAAATCACCTAGCTGCCAGCTCCTATTACTTTTGACATGAATCCTAGCAGGGGATTTAGGAAGTAGCATTTACTGAGGACCTACTCTATGTTGGGAATTTACATATGTAATCTGTTAATTTTCACACACAAAAAGAAGAAGATATTCTATGCATAGAGTTAATTTTATATATAGGAAAACTGAGGCTCATAGAGATGAAATGAAAAGGGCAAGACCCACTTAGATTCAAGATAACAGACCAGGATCCTAAAAGAATTTTTCTGAATCCAAAACCCTCCCCATCAACCTTTCTCCTTCCCCCCTCTCTGCATTGAGTGTGTGGCTGCCATCAAGACTGGATGTTAATTTCTGACTGAAATCAGATAATGAAGGCCAAGGTTCTTGAGGGATATCAGATGGTTGTGCCACTTCCGGGCTGTCTTGGGCATCAGATCAGATTCTTATCATGAAGTAGCAGGGGTTGGGTGGGCAGATATTCAGTAAAAGACAATGATATGCTCAAAAGCCTTGAAAGCAGGGACTCAAACAAATATTTGTGTACCGGTGTTCACAGTAACATTATTTAATAGCCAAAAAGGTGGAAGCGACCCACACGTTCGTTGACAGATGAATGGATAAACAAAATGTGGTCTATACATACAATGAAATGTTACTCATCCTTAAAAAAGAATGCAGTCCTGACACACATTATAACATGGACAAACCTGAGGACATTACGCTGTGTGAACTAAGCCAGACACAAAAAGACACATACTGTGTAACTCCACTTAATGTGAGTTTCTGAGAGTAGTCAGACTGAGAGAAACAGAAACCAGAATGGTGGCTGCCAGGGGTGGGGAGGAGCAGGAAGTAGGGATTGTTGTTTGTGGGTACAGAGTTTCAGTTGGGGTTCCTGGAAAAGTTCTGGAGACAGACAGATGGTACAACAATGTGTGCATACTTATTGCCACAGAACTGTACATTTTAAAAAAATGGTTAAAATTCCGTGTTATGTATATTTTACCACAATAAAAAATATATTTAGAGAGCCAAGAAATAATGTAGTGACACTTATTAGACGCTTGGTTCCATCTCGTTTAATCCTCATGATAATTTCAAGAAGTAGGTCTTACTGTTCCTCTCAATTTTGAGATGAGGGCCCTGAGGCAGAAGGAGGTCAAGAGACCTACTCGTATTCACACAGCCAGTAAGGACAGCAGTCAGGATTTGAACCCAGTCTGGCTTGTGAGTTTATGCTCTTACCCCCTGTGTCAACATTGGCAAAGCCAACTAGCAGCCCAGAGTCTAAGGAGAACCTTCCGCTTTAGACAGCAGAGGCACTCCCTGAGCCAGGGCTGCGGCCCCCCGGGTGGGATCTGGTGCCCAAGTGGCGAGCATCTGAACCAGCCGAGAAGGGGCTGCTGAGCCCTGAAGCCATCACACTTCTTCAAGACGTAGGGTTTAGAGTTTATCTCCAGTTCTGAACGCCTTCCCAGAACCTCATAAATATCCTGGACGTGGGAGGCCCAGCCGGGGTCCATCATCGAGAAGTCCATGTGGGTGAAATGCCACTTCTTTGGCTTCTGCTGTTTTTTGGCACTGAAGAACTTGGGAGGTTTCCTGCTGGTGGCTGATCCTTGTTTTTTCTTTTCCTTTCATTATTCTGTTTGATGGGGTTGTAGGGGAGGAGAGGAAAAATATATATTATGATGGAACTTTTTTTTCCCATTTGCATCTATTTTTTTCTACTTTTTTCGGATTTTTCTTCTATTTGCTGCCACCTACACACTCCCAACCACACAGGAAGACAACTGGTGAGCTTACATTTAGAGTTAAAAGGGGTCTGATGATGCTACTACTCCTGCAGAGGAATTTGCAAATGAGAGCGGGTGGTAAGAGCCAAGTGACAAAGCCATTCCATCACCATTCTCTTGGTTCTTTGCTTTCTCCTTGTCCTCATCAGAGTTGGCTGCGGCCCCAAAGGTCCTACAGACCTTGTCACCATTCATGGTCACATCACAATCAATTGCAATTTGTGTCACAAGAAGCATGTCACTAGCAATAGTTGAAGTATGAAAGTTTAGGGTAAATTTTTTAATGTAATATTATTTGAAACAAATTTATAAAAAGAGTTACAAGAATAGTACAAGGAGATTTTATAGACTCTTCATCCAGAGACCCCAGGAGCTACACCAAATGCTCCAATAGTGTCCATTATAGCAAAAGGTTGCTGGGTTACACCCAGTTGTCACAACGCTCTAGTTTTCCTCCATCTGGAACAGTCCTTTGGTTTGTTCTTATGTCTCACACACTTTGCTTTTTTGAACATCACAAAGCGTTCATTTTGTGGAATGTCCCTTAACTAGGGTTGGTCATATCCTTCCTCATGATTATACCTAGGTTGTGCATTTTGGGCAGGAAATCCTGGGATTAATGCTATTTGGATGTATGTTGGCATCCGTCAGGTGGCACATAGTGTCAGTTTGTCCCATTCATGTTGATAATGTGATCCACTTAATTAAGAGGTGTCTTCCAGGTTTTCCCATGATAAAATTATTTTTCCCTTTTGTACGTCATCAATAGTTTGTGTGTAGATTTTCTGAGATAATGTAAACATCTCTTTCGTGATCCTATTTCATCCACTAGTTTTAGCCTCCACTGATGTTTCTTTCTTGCCCAAGTTGTTAGTGTGATGATCGACAAATGGTGACTTCCTAATTCCTCCCTTCCTTCCACATTTATTAGTTGGCATTCTCCTATAACAATTTCTCTCCATGTTTTTATTCATTTGTTTATTTATGTCAATATAGACTCATGGATTTCTAATTTATTCAACAGGTCATAATTTATTCCTATCATTATTTATTTTGATGTTCAGCTTTGTCCTAGATTTGGCCAGCAGGAGTTCCTTTAAGCTGGCCCCTGTGTCCTTTTCATCTAGCTGTGTCATTCTTCAAACAGTTCATTGAATTATACTTTTCCTGCCCCATCCCTGGAGTCAGCCATTCCTGCAAGGCTGCCTGGTTGTTTTTAGTGGATGATGGTAGCTCGAAGCTAAGATCTGAGTGCTGGGTATGCTCAACCTACGAGGGTGCTGCTGCTTTGAAGACTTCCTAGTGACAGGGCTCACACCCTTCCCCTATAGGTCTTTACTCAAATTTCATCTTTGTGGGCCTTCCCTTCTACCTTGTTTAAAATGTCAACCCCTGACACCATCCCTAGCCACAGTCTATCCATCTCCCTTTCTTTAGTTTTTCCCTGTCACCTATTATTGTTTAATACCACAAGTATTTTTTTGTATTTACTTTATTAGCCCACCCCCTTCCCAAATATTGGCTTAATGAGGGCAAGCACTATGCTAGGTGACCGAAACAAATGAAAATCCTTGTCCTCATTACTGAATGTGAACGATATATAGAATTATCTAGGGAAAGAAGTCAAGGTGAAGTATATATAATAGCTCTAAGCTTAGGAAAGCCACAGCCACTTAAGAAATGGCAGGAGGCTGATGGCTGAGGAGGGGAAAGAGGAGTAAATGAGAGCATAGCAGCTGGTGAGCCCACACCGGGCCAACCTGTGTAGCTCAGCAAAAGGATTTGGGACACCTCCTTATAAGTGCCCCAGGAAGCCCCTGCAGGGTTTTGAATAAAGGAGTGACCTAATCTACCTTATATTTTTCAAAGATCACACTGGCTACTTAATGGAGAAATAATTATATGGGAGCAAGACTTTTAGCAGAGATACTTATATGGAGGTTTTTGCATTGGCCCATAGAGAGATGATGGCCTTCGGTGGCAGCAGTAGGCATAACAGTAGAAGACTTCGGAGATATTTTGGAGACAGATTCCCTAAGACCACTGATGATGGATTAGATGTGATGGGTGAGGAAGAAAGAAGTGTCAGTAATGATCCCCAAGGTATAGTTTCAAGAAGAGGGAATTGAATCTGGACCTGTCTGGCTTCAAAGCCTGTCATCTTAACTGTCTTGACATCCCCAGACGGCTATAAGAGAATGAGGCTTTGCAGGTGAATATTTGGATCAAGAGTTTCTTTATAATATCTGTCCACACATCCCTACCTACCAGGGAGCCAAATCCCCCTCTAATCAAAGAAGTGATGATCTAGGCCTTCAACACCTGTGACAAGGGCCCACAGTCCCTTTGGAGGTCTTAGCAGAGACTCAGGAGCTGGCAAAGGAACCCCTATGAAAACCCCAGAATGAGGAATCACATTCTAGCTTTCTTACCCAACACCCCTCCTCTCCTTCCCTTCCGCAAAAAATGTTTCTCTTTGTAATTGTCTATAAAAGATTATTGTCTGCATTTTATTTAATTATTCTGTATGAAGTAATTATGAGAGAATAATCAGCCAGTTCGCCGATAATAGACATTTCATAAAAGAACACAAAAGACACTAATAAAGGCAGAGCCAGCCCTCATCGCTGTCATTATTAGTTTCTCTACATCTTTAATTTTCACACATTTTTTATTGTTTGCCTGAAATTAATTGTCCATTTCTTTCCCCAATCAGGTTTATTGCAAGTGGGCCACTTCTAGATAGCTATACTGTCAGTGTGTTTATCTGGCAAATGTCCCAGTAGATCTTGTCAATATTGAAATATCTATCTGGGAGGCTAGGAGGAAAAGAATCCTAAAACCATTGTGTCTGGGTAGTCTAAAGGATATCACAAGAATTCAGCCACTCCCCACCACCCTGCCCCCACCCAACATCCCCATTTTACAACCAAGGAACTGGATCCTTGAGAGGAGTTTACAGACTTATTGGTGGCGATCTTGAGACTGGAACCCAGACCTCTTGCATAAATCAAGAACAGCAGAAATATAGTAGGCTTTAATCTGAAGTGGAAATTAGCTTCCTGTCATGGGTGAACCATTTGGAGGATGGCGTATCAGGGCTTCACCTGTAGGTATGAACTCCTGTGCACACTTGTAGGACAGATCTTCCTTCAGCTCCTAACTCCTAAAAAATTCTTGTCATGAATAAGACACTTCAGTAGTCCCTAACAGGGTGTATTAATCTACTAGCGCTGCTGTAACAAAATACCACAGACTAGATGGCATTAACAACAGACATTTATTTTCTCATAGTTCTGGGGGCTGGAAGTCCAAGGTCAGGGAGCCAGCAGATTTGGTTTCTTCGAGGCCTGTCTCTTTAGCTTACAGAGAGCCGCCTTCTCTCTGGGTCATCACGTGGCCTTTCTGCTATATGTACGCAGAGAGCAAGAGCTCTGGTGTTTCTTCCTCTTCCTGTCAGATTAGGTCCCCAGCCTTATGACCTTATTTAACTTCAGTGACCTCTTTGAAGGCCCTATCTCTAAATATAGTCATTAGAGGTTAGGGCTTCAAAGTATGAACTGGGGGGGAGCACAATTCAGTCTGTGACTGATTAATAATAATAATACATTTTATCACAGAATTCTAAGGATAATAATGTCATTTTATTGAAGCATCTCTCTTTTTTAACTTTAAAAGCTAATAATGGTAATAATTGCTTGGAAGCCACAATAATGCTCCCTAGCTTTGGGGCATTGATATAATGGTGTCTCTCAGACTCTTGAGACGGGTTGCTCCTGAGCTGTCTGCATTCCTGCTCCCTTGTCCTCATGTGAGCTTACTGGGGAGCCTGGGCCAGGGGTGCAGCCTCGGCACAGCAGCAGGCAGGAACTTAGCAGACGCTCCCCAACCTCGTTCACGGCCTTGGTGTGATTCACCCTACATATGCTGGGTAGGAACCATGCTTGATCTGTCCTCCTTTGTATCCCCAATGTCAGAAATAGTCAGAGATGAATGGATGAGTGAGTGGATGCTCTGTATGAGTCCAATTCAGTCACCAAATTCCTCTGCTTAAAATGCTTCAGTGGCTTCCCAGCACCCAGAGAGGTGAGGACTTCCATGATCCAGCCATATCCACCCCTCCAGGCTCAGTGCTTCTCACTTTGCCACCGGCTCCTTTTTCCCTGTATCTCTGTCCGTGCTAAGCCTTTTGCAGTTTTCAGAATACCTGAAACCCTCCCATACATCTTTTTCTTTGTTCATACTGTTCCTGCTGCCTGGAAGGACCCTTCCTTTATCTGGCTGGCTGAGCTCAGACATTGAGACTCCCTCACCTCCTCCTCATTGGGGAGGTTCTCCCATTTTCTGGGTTCTTGTTGCTTTCTATCCAAATCCAGAAATGTATGTGTACATTAACTTGACTGTCTCCCTCCACTAGGTATGACACTTCTGTCTCTATATTCTTACAGTCTAGCACAATACCTCGTACATGAGGGGTTAATTAGCCAAATGTATTATGATATTATTAATTTTTGCATTGTATAATAATAAGGCTAGATTTCCAATCCCTAAATCAGAAGCCAGTGCAGTACACACCTATGTAAGAAAGCTTATGGTCTTGGGAGCTCAGAGAATTTGGCCAACTCCTGAGTTCCCTCCCTGTCTTCTTTCTTCCCATCAGTGGGAGGTGTCTCCATTATGGTGCTTCATACTTGTTGGAATGGAAAGCTTGGCGGATGGTGGACATGATACAGTAGTTTCCAAATCTGTCCAAATCTCCTGAGAAACTTATGATTACATATTACCAGACTCTACTCCCTATTTCGAATGAATGAGTCTCCCCAGGAGAGACCATAGGTGTTTCTGTGATCAGCCAGGTGGCAACGACTAGTATAGTGGGAAGAAGACTAAAGCTGGAGTTTCTCCCTTGTTTCTCCCTTGTCACTGACAAGCTGAGTCCCTCTGGTAAGGTCATTCACCTCATTGGATTTTTACTTTGGTTTCTGTGCATGTGGAGAGGATGCAACTAGATTTGTGTTTGTCAATCCTATTATCTTGGCAGTGGAACAAAATTTTCACAGAAGCCCAATACATAAAAAAGGGGGGGGGGATTTATAATGATTGAGGATGGAGAAGACTTCCCACTCAGCCTCATTCTCATCTCCACCAGCACTGTCCTGAGAAGCCCTCAAGACACTTCTGTGTGGGATTTCCAGGGCTTTCTAGCATATAATTTTGAAAAACCTTAGACCAGAATATCTAAGTCTCTGCCAGTTGGCATTTTGTGACTCCATGTTAATAATGTGCTTTCTTGGAGATAAGCTCTCAGGTCACTTTATAGAACAGTCTGGAAAGTTACAGAACATCCCCCCCAGAGCAGGAAAGTGGTCTGAAAATGTACAGGAACAGCTCCAAGAAAAAAAGGGAGAAAAGCAGTTGAAACAACTCTGGAGCTCTGAGATGCAAAAGGTGTAGGGAGGAGGACATCAGTGAGCAGAATGCATCAGCATGCTAAAACCAGGAGAGATGACATGGAGCTGAGGATTGAAGGGGAAGAATTCAGATGAATCTAGGGCATCTGAGAAGAATTCTGTATATCTCAATAAGAAATCAGAGAGTGCTTATTGCTGAAACAGAGGTCAGTATCAGGATTTGTCCCATCGGATTCTTCTCCGTGGAGGAAAATATAACCCTAATAAATCCTTAGGACCCATATGGTTCTGTTTCAGGACAGCGTCATATTCAAAGAAATAAAATTTAATGACCAAAGCCAATTAAAAATATCTAATCTATTTTGGTAACTTTGAGGTTCAAATCATAACACATAGCAATACTTCTCTAAATACTCCTTTTCTTGCCTCTCCGTTTCTTCTCCATCCTCTATTAGGATTTTTTCATTCCAGAAGTTCATTTTCCTCTGTACTCACCTGACTCCACCCAATACCCAGATGAAAACCTCCTTGTCTGGCAAAGATTCTGACCGGGTTTTACCATGTATGTGTCCATGTCATAGCCCCACATTCATGCCTAACTCAAGTTCATTCCTGAATGTCTGTCCTTTCATTTGAATCCACCTCATAATTTTAACACACCTGCTTACTTAGAAGAGGTGCTTTGAATGCTGTCCCTAGCACAACATTTGTTCTTGATGCTGAGCCTTGCTTTTGGACTCTGCCTTGTTTGGACCTGCCCCTTCCTCGCACCCCCCCCCACTCACCCAGTCTCCTCCTATCCTGACACTGAACAGACCCTCAGAAGAAGACTCCCAGTAGGTGAGAGTTCACAAGGGCAGACTCCAAGGAACCACATACCAGATATTCTCACCTTTCACTCCACAAAGACTCTTCTCATAAAGGCTGAGCCTCCTCCATACCTAGTTACAAAGCAAAGTGTTTGCACTCACTCAGGACACCAAGACTAGTTAATTGCCTGAGCTCAACTTTCAAAATCCTGTATCCTTTTAGCTAGTGTGAGACATAGACTTGGACCTGGAGTACAGCACCACTGTCCATTCAAACAGCACATGACATCAATCTGTTGGCATTGCAAAGGGGCAACTGCAAGCTCTAATCTGTGGGCCTACCTGGAGGAACTCTGCCACAGAAACAAATCTTACCATTTTCGCTCACATAATAAACAATTGCAATTATGAATCTCCCCACGTTACTTGGTTAATTATTACCTAGGTCAGGCTGAACTACGTTTGGTGGAAATCGAGCTGCCTTTCTTTGAACCGAGGCACAAATGCTTTACTCTTCACTGTTAATATCATTGCTGGGGAAATCAAGCTGGCATATGTTTTCAGTAACTACCACTGAGATCATTTTTCTCTCTCTCTCTCTGGGGTAATTCTGGGAAAGGAAAGCATTCAAAATATTATATTTGCCATCCCCTAGCACATTCATGTCATGTAGCACCTACAATTAATGAGTGGTACTTGTGAGGATGTGAATCATTACAGCAAAGCATTTAATTCCATTCTTCTCCAACGCACTGATTTAATCCACCCTGAGTTAAACCAGAGCAGTAACGCACCTTCCCTGAATAGAGCTCTATGAGATAACATGGTGTGTCCGAATGACAGTAATTTTGCACATGTACATAGCAGCTTCCAGGCTAGGATCTCCAAGAGTTGCTTCACACATGGTAATTGATGGCACCTCTAAGCGTTACATTAAACATTTAATTGAACAGTTAAATGTGGATTAATGAGGCCATTAATTAATACAGTGGGGAAGTCTACAATTCTTATCTGTGAACCACAGAGAGGATTTCCCCACACCATGTATTTGAAACTCCATCAGGAAAATTCAGAATTGTGAAGCTGTTGGCAGTGGGAAAGAAGGAGTGCATTGATAGTAGAAATAGCATAAGGCTGGCAGGAAGAAAACCCAGAATTTGGAAGCAGGAGTTCAAGACCAGACTTTACTACTAACTAACTCTGTTACTATATAATTTACTTTACCCTTCTAGGAAAATATAGATCTACAACGTTATCTCTAAGATTTATTTTATTTAACCAATGCTCTGAGTCTATGAATTTAACCAAATGGATTCCCGGGAACGGCTCAATTGCTCAGCTATTCAAGTATCTGTTGACTCCTACTCACCAAACATTTGGCTCAGAGCTCGAATCCCCCCAGTTACAGCTCTCCAAGGGCAGGTGCAGAAACACTGACTTGGATTCAAAAGTCCCACTTCCATTCTGCCATTGGAGAGGTGAGATTCCAGACATAAACAAATGCATCTGGTTCTCTGCTCATCATTCTCTTCATGATCAAATGCAAGAAATTGTTGTAAGGATTAAATGAGATACTTTAAATGAGAACTAAAGAGTGTAATATATATGTGAGCTACTGTTTTTGTTTTAATTATCATCACCACAGCCAGTGACAGCTGGTTGTAGGAATCACATCAGGGCCTGTGGCTACTCCCTCATCTTTCTACTTTCCTTCCCTTCTCCTCCTACCTTAATGCTCATTCTTGAGTTTTTCTTTTTCTAAATATAGAGAAGACTATTTATCATCAAGCATTTTGGTGTCTATAATTTTTCACTCAATAAAGTATAATTAAACCCTTTTATGACTAAGTAGTGAAAGTGAACCAGAAAGAAAATTCTAGAGTTCTATATGGTGGCATTGCCTCTTCCAAAGTAAACCCAATCCACTGACCTTCAAGGAAAACTTTCCTTCCATCCACCCCTTTTCCAAAAGAGCATTTTCAGGACTTTTCTTAGATGAAAACGAAGAAGCAAAAGGATTGAGTAAATAATTGTTTGTGCTTCCCCACTACCACCACCCCTAAATCCACCTGAGCAGTATATTCTAGAGAAGTTATTTAACTTTAAGTGAACTTTACAAAACTTTCATGGTGAAGTCATTTGTGATGGTCTTCACAAGAATCTCTGAGGCAGAATGATCAAAAGATTAAGTTATGTTCAGTAGCATTTTATTACTAAATATGCATTATATTACCTCCTAAGAAATATATGAATTCTCTCTTAACCAAAAGGTTTTATTTTTTACTATGTTAAATAGCAAATCTTATTAATTCATTCAAAAAACTTTTATTGGACACTTACTGTATAGCAGGTAATGCGTTGAAGAATATACTTATATATATAGATATATTTATTTCTATATTTTTATACAGACATTTGGTTTTTTTGTTTGTTTTGTTTTTTAAACTTTCAGGTACTTTTTAATCCAGTTATAGACACATCATAACTTTTTCCTTTGAGTTGTCTTTATTACAGACATCATGTGGCTGGAAACTTCTCTGAGGGGACAGTTGTTCTTAATATATATGTCTTAGTCTGTGTTTTTTTAAAATTGTGTCATGTTAGTCACCATACAGTACATCATTAGCTTTTTTTTTATCATTAGTTTTTGATGTCGTGTTCCGTGATTCATTGTTTGAATTATACGGACATTTGATCTCTATTTGCAGATTTCATAATGAAAATTCACTGACATGCTAAAATTTATTTGTAACCCCAAAATCAATACTCAGAGTATTTTTCACAATACTCATAGTGTCATTCAAGGACATGTGGAGAATGGTGAAAAAACTGGGTTGCCTGACTCACACATTCCCAGCTAAGTCAAACAAGAGGACACTCTGCTTTCTTGTTTAAACTGTCATACAGCAAACAAGTGTCTTTTTGTGGTTTATGTAGTGCCACAATTTTTTTTTAATTTTTGTGCTTTTTGTTTGTGATTCTCCTGTTTAAAATGGACTCCAGCCCAGTGCGGAGGTCCTATCTAGTGTTCCTAAAGTTTAAGAAGGCTGCAGTGTGCCTTACAGAGAAAATATGTGTGTTAAATAAGCTTCATTCAGGCATAAATTAAATATGATGTACTTTCATGAGAGATATTGTAGTGCTGGCCATGACTTCAACATTAATGAATTAACGATATATATTATATATGGTACCTTTAAACAGAAACACACATAAAACAAGATTATGTATTGGCCAATTGGCAAAATTGTGACCAGAGGCTCTCAGGAACCTAATCCTGTATTTCCCATAGGAGCAATTGCTCAGTATTCACTAATTCAGTGTTAGAAGCAACTTTCTAGAACGTAACTCCCTCAAATAATGAGAATTGGCCATATATATATATACATGTGTGTAACTGAGTTAAGTACTAGATACCAACTATAGAGAAGTATAATTAGCAAACTTATGCAGTACTTTTCTATTTATCCTATTAATCTCACCAGAAGTTGCTAATTTAAATAAACATTTCTGCCTTTATTAAGATAAATGAGAACCAGTCAGCTGAGTCTTAGGAAACAAAATCATGAGCCTTTAAAACTAAACTTCACTGTGTTAAGAGCCCTGATCCACCCAAAGACGGTTTATCTTTGTATAAGCCACGTTTGAATCTCCCCATAACACAGACTCAATCCCCCACACCCACAATGCAAACCATGTCATCTCTGTTCTCTTTCAGGGATCACCCATCCACTCCACAGCAAGCATTCACCCAAGGTGGGCTAGGTCCTGAGTAGCAGAGATGACTGGTCCTCTTTCCACAAGGTCATGGTTTGATAGGGAGATGTGGGACGACTACAGAGTGGAACTCAGCCTAGGATGGAGGGTGAATGTCAGTCAAAGCTGTCCTGAGGATTAGATGCTTAAATTGAGAGATAAGGAGCAGTGAGCACGGTGACCTGAGTGGGATCCTTGGTACAAGGGTCCCCAGCACTTATTCTATGTGAGGCTCCAGAACAGACATCATGGGCTGCACCCTAAAAGGCCAGTTTCTCAAGAAAGCTTTCCCTGGACACACTCTCCCCTCCCTGCACACATACATTTCCAACCGCAGCTAGATCTGTATCCTCCTAGAGGACTCCTTTCTTTTTCATCCTGGTACTTACTTGACTAGCATCTGTCTCCCCAGTAGGTGGTGTGCCCCCGAAAGCAGGGGCCAGGTATTTCTGTTGTGGTTGCTCCCCATCACAGCTCCCACTGCCTTACACAGTGCCTGGCACAAAGCGCTGAACGGCTGAATGGAGGTTGCAGAGTAAGGCCAAGGTCTTATCCCTAGGGCAACAGCTTTGCTTGAGGTTTGGCAAATCAAAATATTAACAAGATTTTTTTCCCATATGGAGCAGCATTTTGTCCTAGGAAATGAATGTGTCTCCCATAGGCATTTTTATCATCATGTTCTAAGCTTTTTATGGCCTCTTTGACTTAATAATGGGTAAATTAGCAGTAACTAGAACTGAAAAGAGAGAGAAGAGAAAGGTTTTGGACCCTCTTAGTTTTCAGTGCCATCTTTGGTCCCAGCAACTTGGCCTGTGTTCTCAGCTCTGAGTGGAGACTGTCATCTACATGGGCAGGGAGGTTCACATACCTGCTTTTATAATCACTTGATTCGATATAATCACCAGATTTGAGCTTGAGGATCAACCCAGAATCCCATGCCCAGAGAATTATTTGCTTATCCTTAGTCCCCTTAAATTTCCTTACCATGGAGTCCCCAAATCTCTGGGTGTGTGAAGTAAGATAAAGCACACCCAAGTGGGACAAACATCATAGGATGCATCATAGTGCTGATCAAGATCAAGATAACCGAAATGGCTAATCCTGAGATGGTAGAAGAATGCTATGAAGCATCTGAACCAGGAGGACTTGCCCTTCTCCTGTTTCTCACTTCTTTGTTGTAGGGTTTTCAAACTCAACTATTCCTGTGGCTGGCCCTATAATGTAAATAGGTGGAGTGTCCAGGTAGAGCCATGACAAGCCCCATCCCAAGGGACAGCTTTTATTCAGCTCCATACAAGAATCTGGGACTAGTGTTATGTTGCCAAATTTTCTGATTTTTTAAGATAAAGCAGAAATCTGGCATTCTATCTTCAGCTTGTCAGTTTTGTTACTGTTACTGTTTTTCTGAAGTGCCTTTTGTCCATCATCAAAGGAGCTTAAGGTCCAGGGGGTAGAGCTAAAGTCATGCATAGAAAGATCATTATACACAGAGCTGATGTTACCTGATGTTAACTACGGAGAAAGGGTGTTGGAAAGTTTTATTAGGCCTTTTGGTGAGGAGACTCTCCTCTCTTTAGTAACAATAAACTTCACTATTTCTGTCACCAGAAAAGGAAGCTATTTCTGCCAACAGGGTCTCTTTGCTGAGCTTGTAGAATTGCTCAGAGAATCATGTTGCAGTGTGGTAAGAAGGCTACAGAAGGGGGTTGCATCAAAGACATGCCTGAGTTAAAGTATAGTCAAACAACCATACTGAGCTAGCCTTCTTCGGCTTCCTTTCCTTTTTCTCTTTCCTCATCTGGACTCACATCCAAGTACCCGGCTTCCAATATGGCATTCTTTCCTGTCCTTACTTAAGAAGGAACAATCAGAACTTTAAGGTAACAGCAACATTTAAGATTCAGAATTTCAACGCCTTTATAAAATATGGTTACTTTTTCTCCAACTGTTTCCTTCAGCAAGGTGATCAGACTTGCCCTGTTTCTGCCAATGCTGAGCTTTAGTAGTTAATATGAAGGGTTCTGGAGCAACTGTTATTTATCCCAGTCTCATTACTTTACACGCTAGGAACGTGACCATGGCCAAGGTGCTTAACCTGGTAAGCCATCATTTTCTCATCTCTATATAAGGTGATAATAGTACCTGTTTCTGGGTTGTTTTGTGAGGCTCAAATGAGATCATACATGTAATTTTACATAAGTAAAAAACCCTACATGTATCCCCAGAGAGTTTGGTAAGGGAGAAGATAATGTGTAGGTCTATATGTGAAGCACAGAGATCTGTACCTGGCACTAAAAAAAATGCTCAGTTAAGGGGGGTCAATATCATTATTATCAAACAGGAGCATAAATACTTCCTTGCTGTGGAGTATTGTGAAAATAAGGGTACATCTGCAGAATTTCTAATTTACTGCAAATGGGGCAAGTCAGCCTAGGTAAAGCCACACTTAGTATCATACAGGTGGTGGCTGAGCTCTGGCCTGGCCAATGGAGAAATATGCCACTATGGGCCCAGCACTCAGCAGGAGGCATTGCAAGCCTGAGTTACAGAGCAGTGCATAGAGTTCAACCCTATCTCCCACCGGTCGTAAAGTGGCCCTAGTTAAATAGAAAACAATGGCACACTCAGAATTTTCCAAGATTTTTGGAATCCTAGAATAATGATTGTGAACAGAGGAAACTTCTGAGGGAAACCAACAATTTAAGAAGGAAATTGCTTCTTCTCTCTTTCTCTCATTACTCTTTTCTCTCTTCCTTCCACTCCATCCATGTATACAATGAGAAGTACATTGGAACATTTGGACACGTGAGCAATTCACTTTTCCAGAGGAAAGTTTGTCCTCCACAGACTTACAGAATTGCATCAGTTCCTCAGAGATGCAGTGGGCCTTTCCATGTGCCAGGCACTGTGCTGGCCACTGAAGATACAATAACTGGAAAATACAGTCCTTATCCTCAAGGGTACCATGGTCTTGGAGACAGGGTTATCATTGTGGAGCCCCAGCCATCCCCTCCCTCCTTCTAGGGCTCTTCCCATCCTGAGTGCCCAGTGTGTTCTCAGCAAACAGTCTGATCAACTTCTTTGTACTAACGTCTGCATGGCTACATTGCATTCAAATCTGCGTGCGTGTTTAACCTCTTCAGGTCACAAGGGTGTCTGCTTTTTAAAAGGAGAGGATACATGTTAAACCAAAACAATGATCTCAAATGACAAATTTTTAGGCATTCTTAAAAAGGTAGGTGGAGCAAATTTTGATAAACTGGGTATGCACTTGCCGACTATGTGAGTAAGCCAGCTATGCAGCTACCAAACACGTCTTGGTCAGGATCCCCCTTGACGTACTGAGTAGGTGTAGAAGTCCCATATCCTATAGGTATCCTTTATCACAGAGTAGTGTAAAGACTTAAGATTTCACTGAGCATCAAGACCCAGGGGCACTGGGTGTGTTTCTGTCATCTTTCTCTCTAATTTCCTACAATGGAGCACTTCCAGTGTTGCCCAACAAGCGTGTGGTTTGTCACACTCCTCAGAATGCCACATGTGCGTATACACTGAGGCTTGATCTTGTACTGAACGTGCCCATCAGAGCTTTCTGATTGAGCCATCTCCACTGTGGGATGGCAGAAGTCAAATATTAGTCTTAATTTAAACTAGACCATTAGCATACTAGAATTCCCTGTCATTCTAGATAACTTCAGAGCCAATGGCTCTCCCGTTCCCAAGTGTTAAAGAATTGCCACTTCAAAGGGTTCAACTCTTCCCCAATTTTATTTAGAAAACCGATAATGGTTGAAATAAGCCACAGGGGGTCAAAGAGCCAGGTGGCCAGGGAGCTTATACCCGAGATGAGAAACCCTTGCTACCTGCTGGTTTAATAGGCTACCCTTATTTCTAATGGGGCTTGAGTGGAGCGGAAATCGAGGCCGAGAGACCATATCAGAGCGATCTTAACATCGAACCACCTGACACTGGGTCTGTGGGGGATATTTCATCATTGTCTCCTTGACCTTTGGCCTCTTAGACTTCCAGCCCATCATTTATGGGAAGCAGCGACTAAAAAAGCCATTTGTTCCCTGTTGAAGGTACCTGTCCTGACGCACTGTCAACAGCTGTTTGCATTGCTAACTGTGCCAAGGGAAAACAATTGATGCGGGCAAACTCGAATTTCTAACCACCTCTTTTATTTTTGTCACTCCTGGTGCTAATGATGACCTATATTCTCTACCGTAATGATTATCTTAAAAGTCTTTTTGGCTTTGAAGAGAGCATTTGAGTCCTAAGTGCCTGTATTGTGAAAGAATATAATATGGAGAGGTCTATTATCTTAGAATTCATTTGCCCATTTTTTTTTCTTTTTTTGAGGCAGCACTGTAAATTAAACCGCTTGAGTTGGCTTTGTAGGTTTCTTTTTTCTTATTTTTTTTTTTTGCATACACAGCAAGGATAACTACACCTCAGATTTATGAGCATTGTGAACAGGTTGCCATGGCAACCACTCTGGCTGCTCTACACCAAATAACCTTGTCATGTGAGCATTTATCACAGGAACATCAAGGACTGGATTGCACTGTACGCTCTTTGGCTAAACAGCAGGATTTTTCTGAATAATAATTGGTCGTGGCCTTTTATTCCACCAGTCAGAGTTAATCATCCTCGGAATCTGAAATTAACCATAATGCATGCAAGACGCAGAGTGCAGCCATTCAAAAATTCCTCTTTGGAGGAAGAAAACTTTCGAATGATCTTTGCTCTTTGTTGTATATGACCATTGTTGTTATTGTTATTGTCATTATTATTACTGGGAAGGCTTCAGGAGAGAAGAATGAGGATTTGGAAATGGCACATAGAACTCATTACCATGATATAAGTAAAATGGGCATTTTAACTGGCCTATTATTTACGAGAAATAAAAGATATTTTAAACTGCCATCAAAACCAGTAGTTTTTTTTTTCCTCTCAAATTACCTTTACAGGACATTAGATCATTTGAATGGATTTTACTAGGTTAATTTATTTTCCATAGATTCATGTTTTACTACACACCCAGAAATTTCAGTGTGCTCCTGATATAGCATATTAGGAGGGAAAATGAATGGGATGTAAAGGATCAGCGAGCTGTCTCCGTGCCTACATGGCATGTGCGTGTGTGCGCGCACGCGCACACACACACACGCACACACACACACACACACACAGGCGCTTATGTGCATGTACATGAACCCACAGGATGGACCCCAGAAAGAAAATAATTACATCACAGGGATACAGCTGGCTCTCTGTCACAGGCAATTATGTTAGAGCAGGGGGGGGGTGGGTTAAAAAAAGTGTCAGGACTGTTGTTATTCATCAGCAGAGAGGTTTTCTGATCCATGAAGAGTTGCCACATAAAATTCTACTGGGGATGAGAACAAACTTCAGCAGATCCACCAAACTTGTTTTCTTGGGTACTTTAACACTTACTGTTCTTCCAGGATCCTCTCTCCTACCCCTGCTTCTTGTACTTCCCTAGTCCCAGAGTCTTATTTCTTACAGGTCATCAGTGATGGTTATTGTTGATAATAATTTCCTCACCTTCAGTGTGGCCTCTCCCAAGGATCGTTACATAAAAAACTAAATGTTGAATCTTAAATGGAAGAACTTAAGAAATAAGTGAAGAATAGTTTTTTTTTAAAAGAAGGGATTGAAAGATGAAAGGACATTTTTATTTTTTTTTTAAAGATTGATTTATTTGAGAGAGCAGGGGGAGGGGCAGAGGGAGAGAGAAAATCCTGAAGCAGACTCCCTGCTGAGCTGGGAGCCCGATGCAGGGCTCTATCCCAGGACTCAGATCATGACCTGAGTGACCAAAATTAAGAGTCACTGCTGAACTGACTGAGCCAACCAGGCACCCCAGGAACATTTTAAAAATTCCCATCCAATTTTACCTTGAGGGTAGCCATGTACTTTACCACCTTCTAAGACCTGCAGTCAGTCCAGTCAAATAACTGATTGGATTTGGAGATGAAAAATAACTAAGTGGGCACATTTTGAATCAAGTTATTCAGGGAAATGGCACTGCCCATCCCATGTCAGATCCCTGCTCTTGTCTTTTTGCAGTTCTCCCTTGGAAATAAATGTATACATGGGGCAGGCAGTAAGCTGAGTTGGAGAAGTAAGATATAGAGCAGTAGGAACACAGTAATTCATTCATTCATCAACTATATATTAAAGTCCTTGTAAATGCCAAGGATACTGTTAGGTGCTGTGGGGGAAATGGCAAGGAATGAGATCTGATCCCCACCCTCTATGCACTTAACAACTCACAGGGGGATAAAAAATACATATAGAACCTAGGTAGCAGCTACACTGTTGAATGAGAAAATAATTTCTTGTAAGTGGCATAAAAGTCCAGAAATGGCAATAGTCACTGGCATTGTTGGGGGGGGGGGCTCCTAGAGTTGTGGTATTGGAACCACTGGACTCTAGTGATGTATGGAAGGCTGATGATTGGAAAGAGAACATTTCAGGGAGAAAGGATGACAGGAGTGAAAGCAAGAGACCCAGAGTGTTTGGTGTGTTCTGAGGATGGTCAGCACTTGCTAGGACTCCAAGTTCGTATCCATGAATTGTGGGTAGATATTAGACTGGTAAGTACCTTCAGGCTATATTCGAAGTGTCATCATCAAGTCCACTTAAGTGTCTTGCTAAGACGCTGGGACATCTGTTTGGGTGGCATTAGAGAGTCATTCCCAGTTCTTAAGCAGAATATCGATCTGATCAAGTATGTAGGAAAATTTAAATGAAACTGGGGTGAGAAGGAGGAACACATTCCAGAAGTTGTTTGATCACTTGGAAAAGTAGATTTTACCCCAAGTCCCTAATCAACTAGCTTTCCTTCTTATTTTGTTTCCGGGAGAAATGGGGGCGCCATCTCCCTTTTGATGATGGTTTTGAGGTGCTTTGTTTGAGGCGGGTAGAGGATCTCTCCTGGTGCAAGCCTCAGATCCATGGCTTAGCAACTAGATAGGAGAATAGTTAGGAAAATACAACTGGTCATATACATAGTTGGGTTGGTCAGGCTGAAGCATCAAACTCATCATTTGATTTCTCAAGTTTTAGCAAGACTTTTATGAGGAGGAAAGAAGTGATCCATATTGACTGGCACTCAGTAAGCTATGACCAGTCTTCCAGTGAGCATGGCTGTTATTAGACCCAAGAGTGCTTTACTTAAAGAGAAATACGTTCACACTATGTGGTGGAGAATCTTCACAGAATTATGTCTGGAACCCAGGCTTCATGAAGCCCACGCTGCCCTGGATGATCCCCAGGGCTCCTTATTGCTCCCTCTGACTCTGTTAGGGAGGTGTGACGTGTGTAGGTGAGCTTTAAAATGTGAATAAAAGGGTAAACAATTCTCTCTCTGATGCCCATTTCACTCTGCCTTGCTGTTGACCATCACACTACTGAGCAAATTTGTTTTGCATTGTTGTTCTGTCCCAGAAGCTGTTGAAAATGAAGTTTTTCTTCTTTCTCCTTTTTTCATTTTATAAGATCCATGAGGACAAAAAGTAATTTGTCCTTCATACTCTCAGTAGAGTGGGCATTCTTCTTTTTGTTAGTTCTCAACATCAGGTTCTTCCTGGTTAGAAATAGCAGCTCTGTTGGGAAGATTGTGTGTTACCTGTAGGTGCGTAACAAATCTCTCCGAAACATGATGGCTTAAAGCAAGAATGATAATAATTTAATATCTCTCACCTTCTGAGGATCATAAATTCAGGAATAACTTGGCTAGACAGTACTGGCTAGGAGCCTCTCATGAGGCTTTAGTCAAATATCAGGAAGGGCTACTGTCATCTGAAAATTTGGCTAGGGCTAGAAAGTGTACTTTCAAGGTGGCTCTCTCCTAAGTTGGCAAATTGGTATTAGCTGTTGTCAAGAGTCCTCAGTTCTTCACCACAGGCGTCTCTCCAGAAGGCTGCTTGAGTGTCGTCACAACGTGGTGGTTGGCTTCCCCCTACGTGAGTAAGTAATACAAGATACCAAGCTCAAAGTCCTTATGGCCCAGTCTTAGAAATCACACACTATCACTTATGATTTATTCTGTTGGTAAAATGATATATTGTGTTTATTCTATTGCAATATATTCTGTTGTCACACAATAGGACAGCCTGATTGGGTAAGGTAGGGAATTACCAAGGTGTGAACCCTAGGTGGTATAGATTACTGAGAAGTTTCTTAGAGGCTGTCTATCACAGAAGTGCTAGATCTCTGTACCTCACAAATGGATGTGTGAGTTTCTGGGATTAAGAAGAGAAACTACCCTGTTTCTGCTCAAAAACTCCAGGAAAATTTTTACTTGTGCTAAGGTTGAGCAGCGCTCATTGGAAAGTTGCTTTAATCTGACATAGTCTGGAATAATGGTCAATAATGGGTCAAAGTATTTTAAACACACATTAAAACAGTAAACCTTTTATTTTAGCTTAAAGTTATAAATGTGTATTCATTTACCAATATTTTCATTTTTCCTTTTTTGAGAAAACAATAATTTTCCTTTGAGTAAGGGCCTTCTAATTAAAGTTCTGCATCATCTTTCCCCAAAACCATTCCCAGAATACATAATTTACATAATCTAGTTTTGGTTTCCTTAAAGTAAAGCAAGAACCTAAAATGTGTTTTCCAAACAATGTGAAAATAGAATTTGTCAAGTCCTTTATAATTTTTGGCTAATTTCTTAGAGCTGCTTTCCCCATAGTCAATTCAGCATCCTATTTTAAAAAACCAACTTCCTACTTATTGACTTTTTCCAAAGCCATTAACTTGGACTTGGTTTTTATCAATGAAACAACTCTCTTTGCATTTGTATTTCACATTTTTGCATAATTTTTAAATAAATTACATACTTACAACTACAATCAGCATAAAAGGGCTTGGGAACAGGGGCGCCTGGGTGTCTCAGTGGGTTAAAGCCTCTGCCTTCGGTTCAGGTCGTGGTCTCGGGGTCCTGGGATCGAGCCCTGCATTGGGCTCCCTGCCCAAGCGGGGAGCCTGCTTCCTCTTCTCTCTGTGCCTGCCTCTCTGCCTACTTGTGATCTCTCTCTCTCTCTCTCTGTCAAAAAAATAAATAAATAATCTTTAAAAAAAAGGGACTTGGGAAGAAACATAAGTGATTCTTGCAAAACATATGGAATAACAGGTAGGAGTAGAATGCACTGGCCTCCTAGTGAGGATTGTGCTATCCCCAAAGTTCATCAGGATGTCTTGAAGACAGGATGGACAGCATCAGATAAGTGGTTGTGTGTTAAGGCAATGTTTATGGTCAAAATTTTTACTTGCTTAAATTCTTTAAAAATATGCGTTGAAATGACTGATCTTTGTGCTTCTTCCTCAAAAGTCAAATCTGTAAATCATTGAACTGTCCATATAGCTGATCAAATAATTATTGACTATCAGTGAACCCACAATTCTCTTCTTACCAAGCATGTAGGAGAGGCCTGGAAAGCCTTAAGGAATGGAAGATGAATGCTTAAGAGTTAACTCTATTTGGCCCCAAACCTTAGGGCAATAATCTAGCTCAGCTTCTAATCCAATGCCAAATGGCAATATGTTTCAATAAGTGTGTCAGCATCAGTCTCATAGTCAGGGTCAGCTTTCTGGAGGAAAGGATTAGCTTTGGCCTTGAATAGGATATGAGACATCCAGTGGGACAGGAGGTTATACTACAGAAGTGAGTATGAGTGGGAACAAAAAGAATATTTATAGAATACCAAAGAAAACATGGAAGAGAAAAGCTGAAAAATGTGATCTCTTGGAAATATTCGAGGGTATTGGAGGACTATCAGACTGCCAAGAGGGCACTGGGAAGATTCAAGTGGGGAGAAGAAGCTGGAGCCAGGGTCAGTATACAGGAGCTAGTAGAGTGTTTTGGAAATAATGTGTGAGAGGGTCCTGACAAATGTAGTTTGTGGGTAGAGAGTTTTTGCTAGAAAAAAAATAGCTGAATTTGGGAGCTGTAAAACAGGGAAGATTGGTAGAAGAAATGCAAGTTTGAGTCTAGGGAGATAGGAGAAATAGTTGGTGCCACTGTAATAGCATGAACATACAGGAAGGGTAAGGAAGTGAATTCAGATTTAGGCGGAGTAGGGGTGGGGGTGTGGTTGGAAGAGGAGGGGTGGCAGGTTAGAGGAACATGGGAGGACTGGACCCAAGGAGAGGAGATGGGAGTAGATTCAGGAATCATCTACAGAGCAGTCTATGGGAGACCCCAAAAGTGTGTGGGTCAAACCTCTGGAGAGGGTCTAACAGGGTGAAAGAAGGCCAAAGTTAAGTCTGAGCCTTGGCCAAAACCCTGCTCTGTCCCCTGAACCAGAGCTTTACAGGGCCCAGAAAAGGTGGCTAAATTTGCTGCTGTCTAAAATCTTAACAGCCCAAGCCTTTCATTTCCCCGTTTGCCCCATTTTTGGGAGTCCCATTCTCTGTGTTTCCTTTCTGGGTTTCCATTTGGACAGTAGGCAATCAGACTTTGTGTAAGCATGTGCTCCATCTCAGTCTGCTTTTTATTTTTATGTGTAGACTCAGCCTCGCTCCCCCAACCTCTCATTTATCTCTGCCCTTTCTTTGTTCTCCCATCTTAACTTTTCTACTCATTCCATTACCTAAAATTTCTCCCTTGTTAAGGATGGGAAGCCCTCCATTAGGACCCACACTCCATTGTGTCACACATCGTTTAAATATCTTTATCACTTTCCCACTGGGAAAAACAGTAATTGATGGCATTTCCATTTATCTTCACTTTCTCTGTTGCATTTGGGGAAAAGATGACGGTTTCAAATAGCTCATTATTTATTTTCCACTCAGGCTCAAGCTGGATTCCAGCACTGTCCTTACAGGGATCCAGACTTCCCACAATCCCATAATGTTTTATGAGCAGTTTTACAATCCAGACACTGCATTATCATGTCCTTCTGAAGGGTGGTTATGTGAATTGTCAGGAAACAGGAGCTGAAAGATAGGGTAATCGGCCACCGCTTGACAGTTAGTTCACGACTTGCCCTGGTGAGAGTCCTTTGCTCAGGAGCTCCTGTGTAGAGGAGCTCCTGCGGTAGGGCCAAGTGACCACTAATTTTCAAAAAGCTCTCGTATTCAACAGCAGTGTGCACAAGCTGAGGGGCTACATGGGAACACTGACATGGAAAGTTTCCTTAAGGAGAATCTAGGCTATCCCACCCATTTTATGGATGAAGAAACTAGAGCTCAGGTATGGGATATGATCAACCAGGAACACACATATATTGACAACCTTGAGACTAGAAACTAAGCTTTCTGACATCCAAAAGAAAAAAGTCTTAAAAAAATTGTTTTGCTAAATACATGCAAATATGACACCCAGCATGTCTATTCAACTATCCCAAGTAGAAACAAAAACCCACAGATGATGGCATGCCATAATTCTAACTTGATGTTTTATGTTGAGAAAACAAAGTGAACAGAAGTCCTGGTAATTGACATGCCTTCATCTCAAGTGTTGGTGCTCGATTGCTCCATTTTTTTATTTACCTGTCGGACTGCATCATTCCATGCAAAATTTATTGAGATGGAGTTTTTCCCGTCCCTTACTCATCCTCTCTTTTGCTTTCCTACAAAAGAGAGAAAAAACTGTAGCTGAGTGGAGTAGCTTCTTCCCACCGTCTTTGGAGCATACTAAAATCCCGCTCTTGGGGCTGGCTTTCGGGAAGATGCCAGAGATGGCAGAGGGAGGAGAGCACAGACTCACAGACTTCACATGACAGTGTCTATTAAGAATCTCAGCAGAACCCTGGGCAGATGGGATTTTCTATAAGAAGATGGGGTTGGGAAGTTCAGCATTTAAAAGGCCTGAGGTGACATGCAGTAAAAAGAACACTGGACTTAGACCCAGGTTCTGGTTCTGACTTTGCAACCAGATATCTGCATGACCTTTCTGGGCCTCCATATGCTCACGTATAAGATAAGGGCTTTGTTCTGTAGAGTTGGAGACCCCGCCCAGGTCTAATTTTGGGGATTCTATGGAGACTCTGCTTTCCGGCAATAGTGAACAATGAGTGCAAGGAACATGGGCCGGAAGGGGAATGCTGAGGAGAGGCTAATGGGAAACACATGGTGTGGATGACTAGAGCAGGAAGAAAGGGAGACCCAGGAGCTCCCTGTAAAAGCTTCACTTCTCCAGGGGCAAACTGTTTCCAAATCACAACTGAGCACAGGCAAGAGTTAGACACCCATAACTTAACTTTTTTATTGCTTATCAGAGAAGAGCAATTCATAATCATTTCTGTTGACTTTCAAAACACCCCTGTGCAGTAAACAGATTCTATAATTCTGCATTTATATATGAGATAACGGAGGCTCCGGGAAGGTAAAAGACTTCCCAAGACGTATTATTTACGGGCTGAGTTGGACAAGTTCCAAAGTTTCCTAGATCCTACTTACAGGCCTTCTCCAACTCAGTTTGTGATAATATACCTCCATTTCCACAGAAATTTTTACTTTTTAAAATGTGTTTAAAAACCATTACCTCAGAGCACCTGGGTGACTGAGCAGGTTAAGTGACTAGCTTTTGATTTTGGCTCAGGTCATGATCTCAGGGTTAGGTGATGGAGGCCTGCATTGGGACGTTGGGCTCCATGCTCACTGGGGAGTCTACTTGAGATTCTCTCCCTCTCCCTCTGCTCCCTCCCCTCACTCTCTCTCCCAAATAAATAAATAAAATCTTTTTAAAAAATTACCTCCTATTTCTCCCACCATGACCCTGTTAGGATACTAGGGATTATTTTTTCTATTTTAGAGATAAGGAAACTGAGTTCTTGGGAAATTAAGTGATTTTCCCTGAGTCATCTATTTGTCCAGCAAAGCACCATGGAGCATTTATGATTTGCCAAGTACAGCCCAGACATGGCTGCCTGATATCAAGGCCAGTTTTGACCCCACAGTGTCTCAACTACATATCCAGTGCCCTTTAAGAGCTGTGATTTTTTTTTTTTTTAAAGTACGCTCCACACCCAATGTAGGGCTTGTACTCATGAGCCTGAGATCAAGAGTCAGATGCTTTACGGACTGAACCGGCCAGGCACACCTAGAGCTGTGCTTTTTAACCTGAAAACAAAAGCTCTCAGAAGAAGCTTCCAAATATGGCAAGGGCAAAATGGCCCTACAAATGTAATATCCCATCCAAATAGCCAAATAGCGATCCTCCATCACCCACTCTTATTTTAAGATGGTTTTCTAGCCCCAGTTAATGATTTAGGAGATACATAATAATCCTTGGAGATATGGCAGGACAATAGCCAACAATTGATGAGGGCACCAGGCCCTGGCTTCAACTTTGATTTGAAATAAGCAAAGCATGTACCAATGTTTTCCAACCTCCCAGTGCTATGTCATCTCTCCTTTCTCAACACCATGGTTCCACAGCCTCCTCCACCCTAGAAACGTGTGCTTAGTCAGTCCCTACTAGTCCCCACTGATGTGGCAGTACCTCAGTGGAATAAGCAGTTGCAAGAACAGAGGCTGGATGGCCATCCCTTAGAGATGACTCAGAAAGAGATCTCTGCCCCGGGAAAGGGCTCTGAGACTATTGCCACCTTTAAAAATTATACTCACTAGAAGTACTACAACTACCTCATTACCTGACATGCCCTGGAATTTGGTCCTTCAGCAGTCCCTCATATATATTAGTAAGTTGTCCAGTACTCTAGTTGACAAACTTGACATTCACCTTCTACAAATCCTCAAGGCAATCCCAGTTTCCACATTTCCCTTCAAGTCTTCTCTATAGGTAGGTAACACAGCCCAGGTGTTTTTTGTTTTTCGTTTTTCCAAGTTGGGGGCAAAGGACATGGAAGGGAGATTTTATTTGTCTAAAAAACTGTGTGCTATTCCTCCACTTCAGAAATGGTGTTTCTCACCCAGGATGATCTTTGAGCCTCTCAAAGTGCCGGCAGGTTTGTCCTGCGCCATCCACATTACCTTGTGTAGTCCTTTGTGACTATGAGAGAGCAAGTCCCTGGGCACAAAAGGGAAGTCTGTGTCCAGGAAAACGACCAAGCTGGTGTTCCTGCTTTCTCCTATCTATGCTTTTCTCCTTGTCTTTGGCATTACCTTCCTGACAACACCTCCTATCCAGCAGCAATCCAGTGTCAAGCCCAAAGCTACCCCACTCTTCTGATTCTGTGCAGACCATCCTATCCACCTTGGACCTCTCCCTTTCCTGGGCTGCCACAACCAATCTTTCTCTTTTTCACTGAGTGCCATTCATCATTATTATTCTTCAGTTGCTCACTGACTTGTCAATGTATAATCACAATTTTCCAATTGGTGTGTAAGCTCCCTGAAGGCAGAAGACATGCTTTCTTCATCTCTGTTCTGTGCTATCATTTATGTTAGCCGGTCACTTAGAATATGTTAGTTTGTTTTAAAAATGACTTCCAAGCAGAGCACACCCTGACAACACAAAGCAGAGCTGAATGAATCATATGTATACTGAGTGGAATAATAGCTCTTGAATAAGACTAAACATTTTCTAAGGGGAGCATGATGCTGTCCCACAGTTCTGGCTCTGCCCCCAGAGAAGTTTCATTGGTCATGCATGCCAGTGTGAGGAAGTCCCTTCTTTACTGATTCTGGACCACCCATCTCAACAGCAGGAAATCTATCCATCTGCTATCCTCCCTCAGGGAATGACTACATTGTAACCATCTCCTTTCACCTCTTAAGATGCCAAATGTATTCATTCCTTCTTCAACACAGAGTTGTGGAAATATTAGTATTGGCTGAGTTGAGACTGTGGGTCATTTTACTTAGTTAATAGTGACTGAGTCCTTCCAAAATACCTACTGAGGGACATAAGTAGCGTGGAAATGGACACCCAACCCCTTTTCACTGGAAAATTGTGGGAGTGATTCTTTATATTTGTCATGGGTGAAACCAAACCCCTGATCTGACATTCACTTAATTTTTCTTCATGGTAAAAGCTGTTGACTTCTCCTGTTAGTGGGATTAGAAAAAACAGCACTGGCCTGGAAATCAGGAGGGCTGGCTTCACACCCTGGCTCTATGCCCAAGACCTCCTCCCCCTGGTTCTTTCCCTGGGACCACACCACTTGCACACCTGCCTGTCACTTAGTACCAAGTGATGGGTTCATTTGGGTGGCATACTTCCTTTGAAGACCACCCAGAAGTTCCTGCTGACACTCATGCTTTCTACTTAAAATTATTGGCAGCAGGGAGACCAACCTCTGAGGTGCACAGTGTGTATGCAGAAAGGTGTCACAGTTCCATCTGGAGGGTCTGGGAACCAAGTTCTCTCTTATGTCATCCACTGATCCACATGTGATCAGCAAAGCCCCTTTAGTTTGTGTTCCCTTCTTTGCCTGTAAGTTGGAAATAGTGATAAACCCCCGCCTAAGGGTTTCTTCCAGGGTTCTTGAGAATTAAATGGGATTAGAAATACGATGATATTTTAGAGGAAAAATGATGTGGAGAAACAGATGGTTGTCAAAACATCATTGTTTCTGTAGCCAAGAAGATAGCCCAGGCAGGGGACCTGGCATGTGGTTCTAGCTTGGCTGCTATGTGATCTGAGACAAGTCATAAGACCTCTCCAGGCCTTGCTTTCTGCATCTGTCAAATGGGGATTAAAATAACTGTCCTACCTTTCACAGTGAAAGGGTGCAGTGAAGATCTGAAAGAATATATATGAAAGAGCATTGACAAGTATACAACACTATTTTCAAGTAGAAAGAGTTCACTGTTTTTAGCAAGTCTATCTGGATTGAAGTCCATTCATTCCATGTAAGAAACTTACCCTCCTAAGAGAGAGTCCCAGAGGGAAAGCTTATATGCAAATTACCCAACTACTGCACCTGCATTACTTCTGAAAGATGTGTCATTCAACACAAGGAGCACCAGCCTGGGAATTAAAGATGGAAGGTAGACATTTACAAGGAAAACTCACAACACAGCCAGTCCCTGGGGATAGCATATATCTTAGCAGTATTATATCCAACTCAAATAAAACAACACCTTTCAAGGGCACAGTGTCACTTCTTCGGATTGTTGGATAGAAATGATCCATGTTTAAGAAGCTATAAAATGGTGACCACAGACCATAACTTTAAAATAAAAAACCTGCTTTGCAGAACTTTAACTGAAGAAATTGTACACAATATTGGAAGTGCAAAGGAGAAATGGTGCTAACATGAATATAGGCAGAGAACAGCACCGACAATAGCACCACAAAATTGTGGGGAGGGAAATCCTTGAGGGGTGGAGAGAGAGCTCCCCCTATGAGTTGGAGGTTATGGGCACATAACCCCCTAGGCACATACCATATAAGTTTGTCCTAAAACATGGGTTATAATTAGAAAATCAGAGAGGCAGAGGAACATGCCAAGGTGACATGGGTCTGGGTAGGGAGGTGAGCAGAGGGAATAGCAGATTCAATGATAGAATGGACCAATCCCTGGGACTTCTCTTACAGAAGACCTGCACCACTTACCACCCCAAGTCAAAAGAAGAAAAACTAACAAAAACTTCCATTTGGGTTCTATTACTAAATATAAGACACATAGAAATTCAGCTTTCTGAAGTCATTCAGGATGATGACTGGTAGTTCTTGATGAATAGTGGTGCAGCATTGGGGATGAACTGGTTCTTGATAAGCCCCCCAACTTGTCACTTATCACTGATTCTAGATATCTGGGAAGATATGGGCATCTCTTGCTCTCATGAAAGAAATCCTATAAGCACTGACACCATCCCTTCACAAGTGCCTGATGGATAAGAGGACTAAGTAGCAGGTACATTGATGAACAGGGATGAGAGAGAGTCCAGGGACCAAAGACAAAATTACTGCCTTATATATTTGGAGGAACACTGAACAGGACCACAAATGAAGTTATGTAATGGAGGACAAGGGAGATAAGAACAAAGACGTAAGAGTTCTGAATTTATTGGTATGAGGAGATGTTCAGTGTATCATTAAATTAAAAATTTCCTTATGAAATAATATATGCCTTATGTTTTCATTCCTTTTTTAAAAAGATTTTATTTATTTATTTGACAGAGAGAGAGAGAGATCACAAGTAGGCAGAGAGGCAGGCAGAGAGAGAGGAGAAGCAGGCTCCCTGCTGAGCAGAGAGCCCGATGCGGGGCTCAATCCCAGGACCCTGAGATCATGACCTGAGATGAAGACAGAGGCTTTAACCCACTGAGCCACCCAGGTGCCCCTGTTTTCATTTCTTAAAAAGAAAAATACTTACTAGATTAACACAGTTACATTTTTAAAAGCTAAGTCCATCAAGTCAGGAGTTTGTGGAGAGCTCACATTTCTAGAAAGAACCTGCCCATGACAGTAGACTGGCCATGGCTAAGCCTAGGAAGTTGCTCTTTGTGCACTATGATTTGACAGGCAAGGACCTATCTGAGCAGAAGCATGCTGGCAGTGCTCAGGGAGGATCATCTTACCTGTGTACTCTCAGGGTGTTCCATAGGACCCCTGGGAAAGCCTTGAGGGAGGAAAATAGCCCATCAATCCCTTCCCTCTTGTCGAAGCTCTGTGATATGGACAGCTGTTAGCTCCTAGGACCCTGCACTCACAGTCAAACAGGCCTCTCCAATCTTGAAATATAATTAATTCATATTTTTGCATACATTTCAGCCTCACAAAGAGAGTCTAGTCTTTGACAAGAGTCTAGAGGTAAAGGAAGACAGAGTGCTTGAGTGTGATCCTCCAAGTCAAGCTACCTTCTGGGGCACCTGTAAGTCTCCTCTTGTGGCTCCCAGGGGCTCTGAGTTCTGATCTCTACATTGAGAGGACCTGCCATTGCAGCCAGGTCGAGTGAAGGTCTATGATGGAGGAAACTGATCGTCTTCACTCCAGAAGTTCTTTTTATCATGCTCTAAAGACTCAAAGGTGATCACTTAAGGAGAACCAGGTTACTTGGACCTAATGATTTTTTTTTAAAGAAGCTCAATAATCTGTCTTAATAACTGTGCTATCTTTTGCTCCTTCATTCATATAGTTCACACTCAGACTCCATGCTCAGAATACTNGGGGCGCCTGGGTGGCTCAGTGGGTTAAAGCCTCTGCTTTCGGCTCAGGTCATGATCTCAGCGTCCTGGGATCGAGGCCCGCATTGGGCTCTCTGCTCAGCAGGGAGCCTGCTTCCTCCTCTCCCTGTCTCTCTGCCTGCCTCTCTGCCTACTTGTAATTTCTCTCTCTCTGTGTCAAATAAAAAAAAAAAAATTATTAGGTTTTGGGCCAGGCCTTTCTTCATAGTTTCCTCTCTCTTCAAATGTCTAACCAGTTCAGTAAACTTTGAAAAGAGTCTTAGAAGCCATTTGCTCAAACATCACCATTTCTGCAGTTGGGGAAAACAGTCTTTGAAAGTTAAGTAACTTGTCCCAAATCACAATAGCTGGTTTGTAGCTTAGCTGGAATGAAAGACAAGTTTCCAAATCACAAACTCACTGTTCTTTCTATGGCTTCATTTTAGCAGTTAGACTTGCTGAACATTTGCTACAAGGGCTTAGAGAAAAGCGTAGGCCTTGCTCCTACCCTCAAAGCTATAAATTGAATTAAGTAGACAAAACATACACAAGGGAAATGAGAGGGCTATCATGGTAACCCATTTAACACTGAACGAAGGATTTCAGGAAAAAGGGAGAGCTGTGTGGGTTGGTCTGTGGACTGGCTCCACCTATGGGAGGGAACTATGACATCAGGAAGACACAGAAAGGAGAAGCTTGAGAGATAGGTTGGAAAGTGAATGTAACCCAGATACAGAGAGCCTACAGAGGTGAATAGGCTTCACATGATGGTAACATGGAAGTCTACTCTCTGCCCACCAAAACAGAGATTTACAGATCATTGGAGCTGACAGGTGGGGTGGGTCCCTAGAGAGCCCCATTAGCCTTTGGCCAGTGTGAGCCTCATGCTTAAGGAGACTTCTCTGGACAGGTGTGGATGACTCAATTTTAGAAGGGGGAGGAAACAGGGAGGGAGTTTAGGTCCCAGGCATGGGATACAAAGGATCTGGAGAAGGGTGAAGAAGGAGATAGAAGATCTTACATAATCCACTTTAGATCTCTTACCCTGCACTTGGAAACAATCATGTAACATTTCATTTGTGTTGGTAATTAGATAAAGCTGAATGCTGAATAGGCAGAGGGAATAGCTCCTTTATGGCATTATTTGTGCTAAAGTCTGACAGTGACCATTAAACTCTCTTCTCAAGGGATTTCTGGAGATAATATTTTTGTAAGAATTAAGAAGTTATAAATAGCATGCCTATTTTCAAGAAGATATAGAGAGAGATCTCTCCCCCCTGCCAGATGGATGGATGGATGCATGAATAGATAGATAGGTAGATAGATAGATAGATAGATAGATAGATAGATAGATAGATAGATACATAGATACATAGATACATAGATACATAGATAGATAGATAGATAGATAGATAGATAGATAGATAGATAGATAGATAGATAGACAGACTTATGCCTAGCAAGTGAATCAGTGTGTGGTGTATGTGTGTGCATGCAATGTCTAGTTATGAAGAATCTTGGCCTATCACTAACTAGTTCAGTGACCTTGGGTAATTTTCGAAACTTCTCCTGTGCCTTAATTTCTTTACAGTGAGATAAAGATAATAACACTTACCTTGCAGGATTATCCAAAGAAGTAAATGAGACAAAAACACCTTAGGAAGTACCTAGCACATAGTATGCACCCAAATAGTGTTGGTTCTCTTCCCTCTTTTATATCTATAAAACAGGAGGACTATGAGGGAATTGGGTAGGGGCGAGCAACAGAGGCTGGAAGTTAAGATGCTGTTTCAGCACAGTTAGAAACTGTTAGAAACTGGAAGTCAAGGGCAAGCAGTGTGTGTGCTTTAGGCAGAGGAAACAGGCACTACCCAAGTTCAGTGAGTCTGGTCTAGGGCTGGTGGCCCACGAGGATCACTGTACCTAAGTGCCCAGACCTGGGTTTTGCAAGGTATGCAGGGAATTCATTGTGAGGTGATGGTTCAGTCAGTAAGATGAAGGAAATGGGAAGTGTGATGCTGGGAAGAGGAAGAAACAAACTGCCCTTGTTAGAGCCCTTGGCCCTTGGAGGGTTCTTGTGTTTCCAACTGAGTCTGTCTTATTAGGTTACTTAAAAGGGAGAGCAGTACGGTGCTAATAAAGGAGTCCACGCAGCCCCTGGTTTGTGCAGTCAAACAGGCTTGGAGCACAGAGCTTCACTATTGAATATCATTCCCCCCAGCAAGACAATGCCTCATTTGCATATTTGTTCTTAGTCACTATTTGTTTTTATTCTGAGCAGCCATTAACCTCCTACTATGTCTCCATCTTTTATAATCAGAATAACACTATTCAAAAGGATAACAGCATTCCAGCACCATGGCACCCCGCTCATGCAGCTGCAGTGTTCTCCATAGCAAGGAAAGAAAGAGAATGACAGACATTCCCATGTCACAGGGACAGGCCAGACCCAGGTGACTGTTTGAAAGAAGTTTCTGGTATAGTTTTGGGGAAATCACCATTATGGAACTCTCTTCTGAAGAAAGTAGCTAAAACAATAAAGGGGTGATTAATTAACAAGTGGCCCAGAATACTCAGTCCCTGATCAGACCCTCCTCACTCAACTTACCCCAGGGAGTTAGCTGGGCACATGCCTCCTAACCCAGGAGAGCCAACTTCTGTGCTGGAAAACAGCCATCCTGATCAAGGGGAGGCAGAGCCCAAGAGCAGTCACCAACTCATTTCTGTTCCCTGATGCCCAACCCCTGATCTTCAATCTTGATTCGGCCAAGTAAGACAGCTGTGGTGTGTTCATGGTTCTCGAATGGTTCTCTGCAAAGGGCTGTACTCCATCTACCTTTCTACATTTCTGTCTTCCTAGTACAGGGTCGTGTGGATGCTTGGGACAGCCTGGTGGAATATGTCTGATCCCAAGATGGGATTTGATGGCACATAGACACAGCCTCAGTTACTAAGCGTCTGCTGGGTTGACCTTGAGCCATCAGATACAACATTAGGGGCAAGAGTTTGTCTCTGAATTTGATTCATTTATATTAGCAAATAAATTCCTTTTGTCTATTTTCCAAAGGCTCTAATTTGTCAGCAGATTTTCTAACTGATCTCTCTTCCTCTTCTCTAGAAATGTGCTCCATCATCTCTTCTCTGTAACCTCCTCAAAATAAATCTTTACCTTCCCCAAACTATATCCTTCTCAATACGGATGACACTTGGGTCCTGACCTCAACATTTATTAGCTCAGGGGCTGCAGCTCTCATCCTTAACCTACTCAAGCCTCAGTTTCCCCATGTGTTCAGTACTCTCCTCATATGCTGATATGTGAGAGTTAATTGAAATAATGTTTGTAAAGAGCAGAATGTGGAACCTATAAGAGAGCATGCACTAGATATTAGTTTATAATTAATAAAATTTTATCGTCAGTGCACTTAGCCAAACAGAACTATTTGCTTTTTCCTGAATGTAATCTCAGCTTGCCTATGTCCATACTCTGCCTCCACTTTGCCCTTATCTTCCTAAGCCTTCTTCTTATGATGAATATAAAAGCCTCAGTCATTTGTAAAAGTCATCTCAAATGCATATAACTTGCTCTGATTGTCCAAACGGGACATGCTGTCTCAGAGCGCTCCAGGCTGTTCTCCTGGCCCTTACCTTAGCTGTCATGCTTCTCTATCTTGTACTGGCTACCAGGGTAAAAGGATCTGGAAAGCTGGTGATGTGCAATGCCCATCCATTGACATGAGATCAATAAACGCTTATGGAGTTGCATTATCTTAAAGTTTCCTGATACCTGTATTTGGAGATGGGAAGGAGAAGTTTACCCGGATCTGATTCAAACTGCAAGGATGTGCGAATTATCTCAAGTCACAGGACATTCACACCCTGGGGAATGATGAGACCCAGGCTGTGGAATGGGTATGGAAGTCCTGAGTGGGCACTGAAAGTGACCGTGACTAAAAAGAAAAGGAAGTGTGGCTTTTCCTCCCCCGAGATGGGATGGATGGAGGGGAAAGGGTCATTGTGGCCAACTGCTCACTGCTCATAATACTTCTGATAATAATTCTTCAGCACCACATGGTCCTCTCCACCTCACATAGCCTCATCACCATCTCTGAGGGACCTTCCTTCACCCCCTTATTTCTTCCATCTCTGAATCACAGGTGATCCCGTAGTCTGAGCCTCTCCCCCCTTAAATTTGTGGTTTGTCTCATGTTATTCTCTCTCTAAAGCCTGAGCCCTTGGGGACTGACAAAATATCTCTGCTTCCTTTACTTGCAGAGAAGGGTGGGTCTTTAAGAAGTAAGAGTCTAAGACTGATGAACTGAGAGCCTCTCTTACAAATCAAGATTGTCCTTGATGATAGGGAGAGACTTTTCGGTCTAATGAGACTCTGAGATGTCAACTGTTAACAAATAAAAGAAAAAGGCATAAGACCTGTTTTCTGTTTCATGGACTAAAAGTCTGAGAGTTTAAGTCAATTTAGTCAGGACTTTGTTTCTGTTGCTTGTACAATTTTAAATAAGTTTAACCCATTAAACTGTTTTGTACATGTAACAACAGCAGTGGAAATCCGGGGCTTCTTGGACAGAACCAAGAGCAAGGAAAACCCACAAGCCAGGGCAGTCCTTGGAATCACTGCATTGTTAGTGGGTTTACTAACTGACAGCCTGGAGGCAATCTATTTTATTAAGAGATTGTAAAATAGTTTAAAAAACCAGCATGTGAAGATTTCAATCAGAAATAGATGGGCACTTTTTAAACTGCAATTGGCTTCTAAAGAATGGGCAAGATAAGAATTGATAGAGGTGAATAGCTATCAAAACGTGGGGTGAAAAAAAAAGAAGCAAATTGCCACCTACTTGAAGTGAATAGCTCTTGTAATGTAATGGGTTTTAAACTTTAAAATTGTTTTGTACTGTGACATCCATAATAGTGGAAGTCTGGATTGAGAGTGTTTATTGGTTTTTTCCAATGGAAGATTGCCTGTTTGGTATTTGAATAATAATCTCCATATAAAAATATGGTAATGTAATTATGCTAACTAGTATTTTCTATAATTCAAGACTCTGTTTATAATAATATATCATATTTTGCAGTCGGGTAGGAATCCATTTGTCCCCTCCACCTGGGCCCAGAGATAGGAAGAGAAACTTTAATATATAGTTCTCTGCAATCTGCTCCTCTCTGGAGTTAGTGTTTCCTCAAAGGTGATACGATGACTCTCACGAGAAATACCTTTATTTGCCACATGCTGCCAAGTGGAGATGAAGCTGATTCTTTGAAATTTTGCAGATAAACTTGCTTTGATCCAACTCACAGATGGAAACCTGCTAGTGTGAGGATATTAGCCAAACTCAAAGGCAAAGGAAGTGAGAGTATGTTTTAAATTAATTTGGAGGAAACAAATAGAAGAGGTCAGTTACACTTGTTATTACACAGTACGTTATTGAGAAATTTATACATAAAAAGTGAGTACAGCATCGGCTAGTATTATGATACCACCCACACAAGAAAGCACAAATTGCAAAGCTGTGGAGGGGTCTGCACTTGGTGGAGTCCTCTTTTAAGCTGGTGTTGTACTAAGATAATTTTGACAAGGCTGGTCCATTATTCTTACTTTCGTACTCAAAATATCAGCAGTGGTAGAGCCCCAGGGACCTTCTAGTTTAAGAGTTTGCCTTTGATTAGGAGGGCTAATACTGAGGACACTGATTAATGGAGTGATAGCAACCCATCGGGTGGTGTCTAGTGGCTTGTCCCAGGGTTCTGTATCAACCCTGTTCAGCTTTATTTATTTTTATTTTATTATGTTAGTCACCATACAGTACGTCATTAGTTTTTGATGTAGTGTCCCGTGATTCATTGTTTGCGTATAACACCCAGTGCTCCCTGCAATCCGTGCCTTCCTTAATACCCGTCCTGGGCTCACCCATCCCTCTACCCTTCTCCCCTCTGAAACCCTCAGTTTGTTTCCTGGAATCCATAGTCTCTCATGGTTCATCTCCTCTGATTCCTCCCCTTCATTTTTCCCTTCCTGCTCCTAATGGTTGACAGCTTTAATACCGAGGATGAGGGTCCAGAAAACTGCAGTTTTAGTACAAGTGGTAAATATATTGGGAGGTATGTTGCAATCCAAACTGGTCTTCATGGCTTGTACAATGGGCCAGACTTAATCTATAAAAATGTTGAAGGCTAAGTATAGATTTCTACATGTAGGTTTCTCAAAAGCTCACAACCAAGGAAGCACATCATGGAAAATGTGGCCAAAGAGCAGCATAGGACATTCCGAAGAGGCTTAAAAAGTATTGGGGTTCTATTAATAGTAATACCATGCCCAGAGGGAGGGAGGTGATTGCCCTTCACTGCACCTAACACCCTTCGAGTTTTATGTTAAATTTAAGGGTACCACCTTTTAGTAAAGAAGTTGATAAGTTGGAGCAAAATGCCCAGAATGGCGAATGAGGAATGACTGAAAGAAATAAGGCTGTTTATGTTTAAAAAGCAATCTGTTTTCAAGTACGTTTGGAGCAGTCAGATAAATGAGAAAATGAACTTAATTCTGGGCAACTCCAAAAAGCAGATTCAGCTCCTGTAACAGCCCAGATCTATAGACCACCTTCTCTTTCCTCTGATGACCCCAAGCTCTGTTTTTGTTTTCACTCTTCAGCTTTACTGGGGTACAGTTGACAAACAAATTGACCCCAAGTCTTCTGTATCTCTTCACATGGGTCCTCACAACATCACTAATAGAGGAAATAGCGAGAAGCTTCAATCCTTGCCCCTTCTACGGAGGGGTGAGCTGGGAAGGAGGGGAATGTAGGGAAAATCAGGGAAGCAGCACAGGCATGTCCTTATGGCAGCAGAAGTAAAATCCTTCCAGTCTTCATCCCCCTTTCCTCCACACTCTTTTCTCCTCTCCCATCCCCCCCAGAGCTTCCCCCTACAATTTTTGTCTTTGCATATGGGAGCCTTGAAAGTAAAGAAATGACCAGGAAAAGCACATTGATAAAAACCTCCTGCAGCATCCTGGTTGCCTTTCTATTTTTGCCTAGCCACAGTGACAGGTGATTTGAGGAGATGATAAATCCATGCATTTAAAGCCTTGATTGCCTGAATAAATAGGTTGGATAGCTTCAGTAATTGGATAATTAAAGCAAAATGGAGATGCCAGTGGGGCCAGAAGCTGAGAAAATCAGAATGGCTGGAGATTTCATTTTGAAAAAATCAAAACTGGAAACCATCACAGCAGAGCAGGTAAAACCAAAAGGTACATATTCACAAGGAACAAACAAACAAATAAATAAACAAAACAAAACATCGGGATGAAAGGGGAGAGGGGGCTTGATTTAAATGAACTGAGATGCAAATAGAAAGGAAAGGCACACTTGAACTTCTTTGCATGATTTCTCCTAAAGCATGCTGATCCCAATGTGTGTGTGTGTGGGGGGGGGGTTGGACCAGGGAGGAGACAACAGAAGTGTAGTGCTCTTCCAAATAAGTGCTTCTTGCTGCCAGACCCTCACCTCTCCTCACACACCTCACATACTCTGCTTTGCTCTTTTTATCTTTTAATTTCCCTCCCATTCTTACTGCCCTCTAAGCATGGTCCTTGAGAGCTGTGGATAAACTCCAAAATCTGTAAAAAGCCACCAAAGAGGGTACCCACTGAGACACAGCTGATACTACCAGACCCTAAGGAGGCATAAAAGGAGGGGACACCTCCATGTTTCTAGATGGTGGAAACCCACCTTCAGGAGATAGAGCCATTCATCCAGGACCCCCCTGCCAGACAAGAAAGTTGTCTTCTCCTTCTGCTGATAGCCAGATGGGCTCCTCCCAATGCTCCAGCTATGTCCACCATCTCTCACTACTGCAAGAGTCCCCACCTCATTCAAGCCCCTCATCAGGGAGCAGATCTGTCTGCTCCAGCCTCTACCCCTCACCCCATCTACTGTAACCCTCCAGCCACCCCCATCTCGCAGGGCCCCTGTCTCTCTTTTCCCTACACACAAAAACTTGCACTGGAGATTATTAAGTGTTTACATGCAGAAATGTTCACCACCACCCTCCCAACCTCACCAGCAACAATATGGGAGTAGCACTTGTGTGTTGAGCACTCACTCTGGCACATCAGCAGTGCCTTAACCCTCACAGTCACCTATTGCTTTCCATTTTATCGATAAGGAGATTGAGACCTGAAAAGGATCATTAACTTCTAAGCAGATAGTAATTCCCAGAAGGAAAATCCACACTCATACTGAGGACAAAACCCATACTCTTATTGTATATGATTCTCTTCTGTCTTCAGTCATACATCCAACAAAACATTTATTAGGCACTTACTGTATACGAGGGACTGTGCTAGGCACTGAAGCTACAGAAATGAATAGCAGCATGGTGCTCTCAAGCATATAGAGAAACAAAAGTAAAGACTACTAGTAAGTATAAAATGTGGTAAGTTCTTTGCTTATGCTAGATGCTCAGTGCATATTTAGTTAAATAAAATCACTTGAATTAAACCTTCAAAACCATTCCTATGAAAGTAGGCAGCAAATCAGCATTTCTCTGCATGACTGGCTCAGGCAGGTCAAGGAGAATATATGGTAATGGGGGGCAGGGGTCCCTTCTATTACTATTGAAATCACAAGCCTGGCTGGAAAAGCACAAAGAAATATTTTTAACCCTACAGCCAAGAGAATTCACCTCCTGTTACCTGTATCTATACATACAGACTAGATTGACAGGGCTCAGGTACAACTTTAAAGAAAGGCTCCATCCATGTGAGTACACACATGTATGTTCGTGCATGTGTGTGTACGAAAGAAAGATTTTGTAAAAGACTCTGATGGTTCAAGATGCTATGTAATAGCCAAAGCAACTGTTTAAAAGAAACCCATCTGCTGGAAGCTAAACAATACCAGTTCCACTCAAACAAGCTACGAATCACATCCCTCAGATTGGAAACCAAGAATAAAAATATGGTAATGATCTAGTAAAAAAGTTAAATTAAAGGTTCATGTCTGTCCTGTGATAGGAAAATAGACAGGAAGACCAGCTCCGTGCCTAGAAGGTAAGCCAGTGCCAACAAAGTTCCCTGGCTAAGAATCCAGCACAGAGCTATGACGGACAGCCACACAGTTCATTATTGACCGTACTAGGCACTGGGTGCTTTCTGTCCAATATCTCCTTTAATTTTCCCAGTGACCCTATGTAACCCCAGTGTTATCTGGGACCTCTGACATCTCAGGATTAGGGGAAAACATTGCAGAGATGGCATTGAAATGGCAAAGGTACATGGTTTGCTTGTCAGATTCCAACATGCGATTAACTTGGGTTAGAATAACGGATTTGGTGCTTAGCAATATTCAGTAAAGAAAGTACTGATCCTCACGCTCTCTGTATTTCCTGGGATATTTTCTTTTGGGTTTCCCTTTGAAAAAATGTCAATGAGCAGCTATTCCTGGAGCAGCTACAATGTGCTTGGCACCATGGTAGGTGCTGGGATGTGGAGATGAACACAGTCAACCTAGTTCTTGAAGTCTAGTGAAGAAGAGAGACCAAAGAAATCATTACATGTAATTTGCCACATCATTATGGACTGGTCTCTGCTCTGCGGTGCTAGGGAAAAACACAGACAAGAGTTGGGTCTGTGCTTGGTGCGGAGTTTTCAAGGAGACAGCCCCATGTCGACACTGGCAAGTGCTAGGGGAGGGAGAGGCACAGGAGTCACGGGGTGGAGGGCTCAAAGAGAAGAGCCCCCTCCAGGGAGAGAAGTGGTGCCAGCTTACACTTCCTACCTGGACAGTCTCCCCCAGGCTCTGCCCTGCACGGAGCAGTCCTTGGAGACTCTGTGCTTTGTGTTCATAGGCAAGACCCTTGCCTTACAAGGGAGCGATTCAGCTTCGGAAAAATGGTTTCAGTGCCCAGCGACTGGTGTAGCTGAATGTTTCCCTTCTCAATGAATTGCTTTGGCATTATTTAAGTCCAGTCATAATATTGTGGTTCACAGGAAGCTAAAGAGTGACCTTTGTAAGTTGATCAAATCATAAAACTAATGGAAATGGATCGCTGGGGCTTCCGAAGGGCCATGCATTTAGGCCTCCTCCAGGAAACTCAGCCCGAGCTCCTCTCCATGAAAATACAGCTTTAAAGAATTTTTTTCAAAGTCTTTCTTTTCCTTGTGTCAGCCATTAGTTCATGACAGCCTGTGCTAAGTCCAGAAGTATAGCTCTCTAGCTTTTGCTTCCACGTACATACATTAAATCCTACTTGGTTGCCCCTTAAAGATCCATCCCCCCCAGCCAGGTCCATCCATGACACCCACTTCAGGACCATAAATGCAGTTGGGTCGCCTGGGATTTCAGCAAAAACTCCAGACCTGGGTTTCCTTTCACTCCTCACCAGCAGAACTGTTCCAGCTTACTGGCAATGAAAAGAGTTCTCTGGGCACCAAACCACATGGTTACATCGGCAATTAAGTGGGAAGTGAACCTAGTAAGCCTAGTCAAGGGGAGATTAACTTACAAAAGGACAAGGTCTGAAGACCACAGCCTTAAAAGCCTTAAAAACACTTTCCCTATCTGGTAGGCAGAATTCTTTTTTTTTTTTTTAATTTTATGTATTTTTTGACAGAGAGAGACACAGCGAGAGAGGGAACATAAGCAGGGGGAGTGGGAGAGGGAGAAGCAGGCTTCCCACTGAGCATGATCCCTGGGATCATGACCGAAGCCAAAGGCAGCCACTTAAGGACTGAGTAAATTCTCTTAGTGTCTGGGGCTACTGCTTACTAGTTGTGCGACAAGTCTCCACTTTATCATCTATAAGTGGGAGGGTAATAGAAGCTACCTCAAAGATAAAGCCCGCAGATTGACCCAGGACACAGAGACATTGTGCAGTAAAGGATAACCATTTCTACCGTTGCTTTGAGTCCTAGATGCGAATCTTCCATGAAGTCAGAACGACGAACACTTTGAGTTCTTAGGTCTCAAGCTGCCGTTGCCCTGGGACTGAGGTGTTGGTTCCTGCTCTATCTGGAAGAGTAACTTCCTGTCTGTGGAATAGCAAGGCCGCCTTGTTGGTGCTGTACTGGTTTGATCTAGCATTGAAACACTTTCTTGTTTCTGGTGTCCTGCCTTGCCTGGCCTTGAGGCGAGTCCCTTGGTTTGTAACCGACTGCCCTGCTTCTGCCTGCTCCTGGACTGTCTCTTCTGATGGGCAACCGTGCCCTCTCCTCCTCCACTCTGGCTCTCTTTGTCTGCATCCTAGGCACCCCAGCGTTCTAACCTAACGGGTTGGAAAAATACCAGCATCCCCTTTTTAAAATACAGTTTTACATAATTTCTCAGCTTGGGAAATGCTGAGAAGAAGTCCCTCCTTGCAGAGATTCCAAGGATAAGTCTCCAAGTACCCTCCTGCTGAAGGGCACTGGATTCACATGATTTCGGAAATGGAATCAGATCCAAGCTGGCAGCCATTTCGCTGTCCTGGGGCTCCCCTTTTCTCCACCCAGTCAAAACCCTGAAACAGGAATGCCATAGCTGCTGAGGCAGGACCACCGGGGACCTTGGCTTCAGGACAGATGGTGGGAGAAGGCTTCTGAGGGTGGGAGCACTAGAGCTTAGTGCTGGATGGATGGTAAGATGAGGAGGCTCTGGAGGAAGCTGGTCTGTTTGGCTTTGGTGAAAGAGCCAAGTTCAACTTTCAGACGTGTGTGTGTTTGAAGGCTGAATGGACGGATACCAGGTGGCAGGAGGGTCCTTTGACCACAGAAATGAGGAATGAAGGAGCATTTTAGTTTTAAACTTGACTCTCCTCTCCACTCCTAGTGAATTTTGGAATTCACCCTCTCAGAAACAGCATGAAAGCATACAATGTATTTGGGGGCCTTAAATGTATTCCCAGGGCTAAAGAAAAATTAAAATAAGGTAAAATAAAATGAGAAGATTGAAGTAAGAAAATTGATTATTCTCATGCTAGTCCAGGGCTTTTGATTTGGAGTTCTGCTAATTGCTGAAAGAGGAGGATTGGGGGTGGATAGAGAATGCACCCCAGGGTTCTGAGTTAGTGATGAGGGTGTGGGCTGGTAGACCCTGGCCTCGGCTGAGAAAAAAGATCTATCACATCAGCTTAAAATGGAGAGAAAAATTCACCTTTTCTATTTCTTGCCAGCACAGACTCCGAATAAAAGCAACAAAGCATACAGAACTAAGTATAAATCCTGGCTCTGCTCCTTACCAGCTGTGTGATCTAAGGCAAGTTATTTAACCTCTCTGAGCCTCAGATTCCTTGTCTGCAAAATAAAGAAAATAGTGCACAAAGGCTTTTTATTCATTTGTTAGGGCTGCCATCGCAAAGTACCACAAAGTTAGCGTGGCTTCAAGAGATATTGATTATCTAGCAGTTCAGGAGGCTGGAAGTCTGAGATCTAGGGTTAGCAGCGTTGCTTCCTTCTGAGGCTATGAAGAAGAACTCTGTTCCATGCCTTTTTCTTTGTTTCCGATGACATGCTGGCAATCTGTGGCAGTAGATCTTTTGCATGTAGAAACATCACCCAAATCTCTGTGAAATCATCAGTGATTTACCTGCATGTAGGATTAGGGAAGGTGCTGAAGAACCCAAGCCCCTGTTCTGGGGTTTTCTGTGGTGTTAGCAATAGTCACGGTGATGGGCGCCTGGGTGGCTCAGTGGGTTGATGCCTCTGCTTTCGGCTCAGGTCATGATCTCGGCGTCCTGGGATCGAGGCCCGCATCGGGCTCCCTGCTCAGCGGGGAGCCTGCTTCCCCCCCTCTCTCTCTGCTTGCCTCTCTGCCTCCTTGTGATCTCTCTCCCTCTGTGAAATAAATAAATAAAATCTTTAAAAAAAAAAATAGTCACGGTGATAAGACACTTGAGAGCGCTGGGTTACGAACTGCCAGTTTGGGAACTGGTGCTGCCCCCTGCTCTCCCACAACCTTGCTGTGTGACCTTGGACAAGCTTCTTCCCCTCTTTGTGCTTCCATGGCTTCATTTGTAAAATGAGTGGCTGGAATGCCTTCTCTCTGTGGACACTGCTAGCCTGATTCTTTGATATTCTGATCCCCACTCAGGTCCAGCCCCAAAGTCAGTTAGAAAGAAATTCTGCCGAATTATGAGTGTCATGAGGGATAATGTTGTCCACAGCTTAGATTTCTTCCTGGCTGGACTGCTGCTGTGCTGAGGTTGTGCCTCTGGATCAGGAATTGGAAAGGAGAAAAAAAGAAGGAAAGATCATCTGCTTGTATCTAAAATGGAAAGAGAGCAAAATGGGAAGCACAGAGCAGTCTTGCTCCTGCCCATCTTTGAAGCACAGAAAGGCACTTTCCCTGAGTAGTGTGAGTGAATGTGATGAATGAGGCTATTTGATTAAGCAGGATGAAACTGGCGAGGCAGCGTTGTCTGTGTTTTAGTTTGCCTAATGGCTGTAATCAGAAATCACGCCGTCATCTTTTCAAAAGTGGAAGCCAGTGGCAAGGCTCACAGGTAGTTGTGCGTCTGCGGTTCTTTTGAAGACCCCACATCTCTCCTGGAGCCTCTGCGAGATTGGGACTGTGGAGGGGTCTCTCATGAAGTCCCCACCAACACCAAAGTAATTGCACCACTTTGTCAATTCAGTTAACAGCCCATTGGTTCAATTTCCTTTTGTAAATTTAGATTAGATAGCCAGTTACCTAGGATAGTCGCTGGCACCAAGTAATGTGCTTCAAAAGTATTTATTAAATTAATTAATCAGTGAGTGACAGGAACAATGAGGGAATGCATGAATAATGGATGGGAACCTTGTAGGTAGGGGGAAAAAACGTACAGATGAATTTTCGCTCTTTCTGTCAAATTGGCATCGTGTTTGATAGGACGTGAGAGGTATTTGTGATGTAAAATCCATCTGTTCATTGATTTCTTAGGGATTAAAACAGAGATTCCTACTTTTGAGCCCTGGGTCTTTCACTCACTTGCTGTGTAAACTTGGGGAAGTTGCTCAACTTGTCTGTGCTTTAGTTTTCTCATCTCTAAAATGAAAATAAGAGTAGTACCAACCTAGCTCCTGGGGATGGTGGGAAGACGGGAGATAGTAAGCGTGAGCAGTAATGACACTCTGTGGCCCACAGAGCTAAGATTAGACTAGAAGAGAATGAAGTCGGCCCTGTGTGTACCACAGAATGCACTAGGCAGCTGCCTCTTTGGCATGATGCAGAAAGGGCGATGAGGCCCTTCTCTCCCAAATACCATGCCACTAAGCCAGTAGTGTACCTAAAATTCCTACTTGTAGAATTCCCTTTGGGAAAAAGAAGAAAGAAAAAAAAAAAAAAAGAATTGCCTTTGAGCTAAAGAAATGCCCAAAGAGGTCCCATTCGTGATATGAATGACATGAGAAGATGAACACATTCAGTTATTAACCACTAGTTATTTCCCAGACATCAGTCTGCCTTCAAAAGACAGGGTCGTATGGGTACTCATTAATGCCTTGGCTGTGGAGTCACTCTGTTCAAATATGGGTACACATCTGGCTGTGTGACCTTAGACAGTTACTAAATGTCTCTGAATCTCCATGTACTCAACTATAACCAGCTAATGATATTTACTTCTTAGTGTTACTATGGGGATAATATGAGATAATGTACATGAATCTATTTGCATATATCACTCATACTCAGTTAAAGGGTGTGATTATTATTAACATGATTTTTCTCCCATTGAAAACATGTTCATAAAAACATTATTATGGATGGAATGTTTGTGTCCCGCACTCCCATACTTATATGCTGAAGCCCTAGTTCCCAATATGATGATATTAGGAGGAGGAGCCATTGGGAGGTAATTAGGTATAGATTGGGTCATGATGGTGGAGCCCCCAAAAAGGGACTAGTGTCATTATAAGAAAAGGAAAAGATTCAGAGCTTTCTCTCTGCCCTGTGAGGACATAGCAAGAAGGTGACTGTCTACAAGCCAGGAAGAGAACCCTTACCAAGAGCCCAACCATGCTGGTACCCTGCTCAGACTTTGATGTTCCAGAAATGTAGGAAATAAATGTCTGTAGTTCAAGTCACCAAGGTGTATGGTATTTTCTTACAGCAGTGCAAGCTGACTAAAACAAATAGGAAAGGCAATTCTCAAAGGTTTTCAATCATATTTGGAGCATAGCAACATCACTGAAATAAGTTTCAGCTCCCAAAATGACCACTTTGAAGGACACGCCTCATCCTCATGTCACTCCTCTCCCACCTGCCACAGATGAGTGACCGCTGACTGGCTTGCACTGCAGGAAAATGCTGCTGGAATACACAGAGGGTTATGGAAGGTCTCTTGAAAGAGATAGTCTCTGAATGGGGTTCAGAGAGATGAATAGGATGGGGTGTGACTGTGGCCACTTTCATGAGCTCCTGGTGTCCTGTGTCCCCCTCCTCTTCTCACCCTGCTCTCCATCCCTCACCCCTTTGTGCCAAAGGGAGCCTTCTCCTTCAGAAACCTCTGTTTCAATCATTTGTTCCCAGCACTTTATGGTCCCAATGCTAGGAGGCTGTTCTGTGCATCTTGCTCCCTGGCCATCATATCTGGGGTCAGATATCGCCTCTGGAGGATGCCCAGGCTCAAGGAAAGAGTACCAAGCAAGAGAAGGCAGGGGCGCATGAATTCAACTCTTTTGCTGGTTTTAGAGATCGTCTTTCTCTTTTGACTGGAATCTTGCCTTGCCTCTTTGCCCCAGGATGGAATCAGAGATACCAAAAGGTCTGGAGATCCAGATATTCCCTCTTTGCTTTATCAGGGGAAAGGTGGGAGTCCGAGAGGAGCAGAGAAAGAGACACACCGGACAACAAAACACAGCACCATACTTGGTTTGCCACTGAGAATAGGGTTAAAGAGAGATTTTCTTCTCATATCTTGTTGAGATCATTTTATGGCTCCGATCTCAAGGGAAATGAGCAGTTTGCACATTTACCGTTTCCTATCAGTCGACCATCTGTAGGCACCACCTTTCACAAAGAGCTTATACATTAACTGGTCACTTTATCATTGTAATATATTTGGAAAATCAAAAACCAGCTGTTATAAAGCTATAAACTGGAGACTTTATTACATATTGTTTATCATTACTTTAGTATTTGGAGATTCATAATGCACGGACTTTGAGATCTATCTGTATTGCCAAGGAGGCCAAAGTTTATTTCCCTAATAATATGCAAATGGAGCCTTTATACCAGATAATGAATAATCACTTTAGATTAAAGGCTGAATTTTCTTTTAGTGGTACTGGCAGTGCAGCCTTTTGCATGCAGTTAATAATTAATTTAAAGAATTACCACTTCAGTGAGCCCTGCTTACATTATTTATTAAGTGTAAAGTATTTATTAGTCAAGTAATAAATGAGGGACAACCCCCAGCACCTTCACAGTGTTGTAAAATAATCACAGACCATGTTTATCTGCAAAATAAGACTGAGTGTGGCTCAAGTGTGTTAATAAATTATTCGTGATCATTCCATGTACTGTTGGTGTCCCTCAACAATGGATGTGTGTCTGGCATGCCCACCTGCTTCCATCACTTGGCTCATTCTACAGAAAATGAGTGCCTTGGCTTTTTCTTATTGTTGATTTGTGTGTGTTGATTTGGAGGGAAAATAAAGGGGATTTCTTGGTTCAAGCGAACATCCCCCTTCCACCGTGATGGTGCAGCTCAGAATGGCTGCTCCTGAAGGGCTACTGAAAACATTACCGATAATTAAGATGATTATATAATTCTTGTCCAAACCAGGACAATTTAGGGAATAAAAGAGGATGTTATTAATAATATGTAAATTGAGAGGGTTCTAGGCAAACCAAATGAACCTCCAAAAATTAGAGTGGCCCTTATCCATCTAGCTGGGTTGATTTTACCAGGCTGTGAATATAAAAATCAACTTTTACCCCTAACTGGCACTCACCACATAAGGTTTTAGATAGAAATCTGGACCTCTGCCTTTTCTCATTTTCAGGCAACTTTGGGCTGCCCATCATCTCCCCCAGGAAACCTTTCTCAGTCCCTCCAACCAGAAATGACCACCCCTTCTGCTCCCCATCAGATTGCTTGCACCGCTATTGGTGCCTATCTCAATAGCTCACAGCATCTTTATTTATGTATTTATTTTTAACGACTCCATGAAGAGATTGCAAACTCTTTACAGAAGGAGACAAATTATACTTGCAGATTTTTAGCGCTTCCAACGTCCTTACGTTGGTGCCTTGCTAAAAGCAGGTACATGGTAAACATTTACTGAATAGATTTCCTAGTTGGGAAGCACAGTCCCTTGTCTTTCTAATCAGCAGTGAAGGTAAAATTTCAATCCAGGATCACTGACCAGAGTCTGCCACTGAGCAGATGAGTCTGGGGTGAACATAGCAGAGGAAGGTGTGACTGGCAGGCACCATTCCAAGGGCCATTCAAGTCTGCCTTCTGGGCAGTAGGATTACTCGCAAATCAGTGAACAAAGTCTCAAGACCCACTTCATTCAGACCAATGCCTCATTGGCCCTGGAGTATCATGGTCAGCCTTTGTTTTCTGAGTCCTTTCTCTGGAAAGTTCTCCATCCTATGCTCTCTGAAAAGGGCAGATAAAACCTACCAAAGTGTATATAGGGTAAGAGCCTTTCCTAAGGTAACCTGGACGATTGGTGCATCTCTGCAAATCTGACCTCTTCATTGTATGAATCCTACCTATCTCATGTTCCACCTCCTCTCCAAAGGCTTTTCCTGACCACCTCTCCGACCATTTAAAAGTCTTGTCCATACCTCTCATTTCAAACCCTTTGCATCTTTGGGTTGCCCTGCTTTGTACCCATATACCTCCAGCCATCCGGAAAAGGGTGATGTGCTCTCCCCTCCCTGTATTTCACAGTGCGCAGTAAGTGAAGAAAGGAGAACCAGACCTCACCTAGTTTTCCCCAGATGATTCCCCCTCCTGCCTGCCAGTCTCCCACTCTTCCCAGAATCCCACCTGAAAGCTCTTGTCACTTATCAAAAGATACTCTGTATTGAAAAGGAGAGGAAGTGATGTGGGGTCAAAGTTAAAGTGGCTGAGTGGCATTTGAGAAAGCAAACCCAAAGAACCAAACTTCATGTTTTAATAATAGCCAGGACTACTGGGCCCAAACTTGTGGGCTTATAAATTGATTTGTCTTTGGGCCCCTTTACAGAGCTGTTTCTAGGCGACCGACAGGTGGGCCGTATATCCTGTGCACTCCAGCCTCGTGCTGTGGCAGCCTGCTCCTGACCTCTTAATCAAGCCAAGTGCCGGGGCACAGAGAGGAGATACGCCATCACTTATGGAAACACCCAGCTGGCGTCAGGCCCACAAACCATCTGCCTGTCTCACTTTGGTCAGACTGACTGTCTGCTAATGCCCCCTTCTCCTATGAGCCATTTATATATTTCCCCAGCCTTTTTTTTTTTAAACTGGAAAACAAATAGCATTATTGGATATGCTCTGCTTGGCTACAGCTGTGAATCACAAAGTTTGAAATTAGTCGAAGATGGAGTCGACTGCATATTCTCTGCTTGGGTGAGGAGAGGTCCAAACTGCTGATCTAGACTCATTTGGTCTTTGATATTATATTTATCTATAAATTTGACATGGCCCTATTAGGAAACATATTTCTGTTGTTCATTTTCTCATTCTTTTTGTGTGGCCAAAGGGAAGGGGCCTTTGCTGAGTTGTAACCAAGGGTCAACATTTCTTCTTGGCCTTGTCAGGAGGTAATCAATGTAAAGACAATGGGACATGAGAACTGAACACAGCTGGTAGCAGCAGGGACGGGAGAGAGGTAATAGGGGTTTGACATAATTCCCCTTGGCTCTCTGCAACTTACCAGAGTCAGTAATAGATCACAAATACAGAGTAGCGAACAGAGCTAGATGAACCTGGGCTGGGATCCTTGCCCATCATCATTGGTCCCCTCAGCTAGGGTTGAATGAGTACCACTGGGCAGAAAACCACCATGGCTTCTGAACAGAAACACACAATTCCTATACCTACAAGGTAACGCTGACATCCAATTAATCATCCAATCAATAAATCAATGTTGACAATATCCTCCAAGCCTGTCTCGGTTTGAGTTCCCCAGGAGCAGACCCTGAGATAAGGATGTGAGTGTAAACTGTTTACCTGGGAATTGCAGGCAGCACTAGGAGACAAGAAGAGAAAGTAATATGGTGAAGAAAATGCAATGAATAAAGTATACATGATTTATTTAGCCCACTGCTGTGGGCTACTGGAGCCTAACTGTCAAGGAAACTCTAGGAAATGGTGCAAAGCACATGGTTCAGAACCACTTCAATGAGTGACGGAGTTGGGGTGTTTATACACCAGCTTCAGAGATCCACTAGTTTGAGGGCTATTGCTGGAGGGTGGTAACTCTTTGAAACTCTGGCCTGCCATATATACAAAGAACAAGCTTTCCACTGCTGAGGGTGAAGGAAAACGAGCCTTCAGGCACAGAGTGGCAGATACTGGCATTTGTATGTTAGCTGGAGTCCGCCAAAGGGTCCAAGGAGTAGGACAGGGCCCTGAAAGCACTTGTTACAAAGCCAATCCCTAAGTGAGGGAGCAAGAAACTGAACATACACTTTCTGTGACATTCATGCAATCAATTTGGAAGGATAAAACTACTAGAAAGCAATCCAAAAATAAAGCACTAAGTGACATAATAAAGACTGAGATAAATGGAAGTTCAGGAGAAGGAAAAATAACTATCTAACCATTGGGAAATTTCATGAAAAAACTTAAAATTAGGGGCACGTTTGTGGCACAGTCGGTTAGGCATCTAGCTCTTTGTTTCGTCTCAGGTCACAAGCTCCGGGTCGTGAGATCGAGCCCCACTTCAGGCTCCGCACTCAGAGCATATCTGCTTGAGATTCTCTCTCCCTCTCCCTCTGCCCTTCCCGCTCACACACTCTCTCTCTCACTGTCTCTCTCTGTCTGTCTCTCTAAAATAAATAAATCTTTTTAAAAAAGGCAAAAAAAAAAAAACGCTTACAATTAGATTAGGACTTGAAGAATGGATAGAATTTGGATTATAGAAAGGAGAGAAAGGAAAGATGGGTTAATATTATTTATTCCCAAAATTGGATACAAAAGCCAACTTGAAAAATAATCAAATTGAGTTCAGTGAACTCTTCCCTCCTATTCACATTTACATTATCATCTTAGAGATAGTTTACCTATATCCATGATTTCACTCCAAAAGACCATTTTAGTTTAAATGTCTTGCAATCTCAGTTTGGTAGTCAAAAGAGATTTGGGTCAGATGACTTCTACATTCCTTTCCTATCAGAGATTTTAAGAATAATGAGTCATCAGTAAACTATTCAAAGGACCAGTGATATTCTATTTTGAAAGATCATTTTGCTGGTTATGTGAATAGCTACCTTCTGGTTTGTCTGTTTGCCCATTCAGCAAGTCAAACCTCAGTTAAGCAGAACTTTTAGGATTTAGGGAGTGCTCATGTAAAGGGTGGAGACAGGTCTGTCACATTCTCCTTTGACAGAGGACTGGATACATGTGTAAGAGATGTCCTTGGCCGCTGGTTTGACCCTCCATGGGAAGCAAAACAGTGTTTGGGTTTAGCTGAGAGCTTGGACTCAGAGAAGACTGGGTTGAATCCCAGGTCTGCCATTTGCCAACTTCATGACTTTGGCAACTTGACTCCTGTAGGCATTAGTTTTCTCATCTCTAAATTGGAGGTAATAGCATCCACTGTCAGAATTGCTGTAGAGATTAAAGTGAAAATGGACAGTGCCTGTAAAGTATGTAGCCCAGTGTCTGAAAAATTAATAATCCAATATGCAATGATAATGAAAACAAGTGCATTAAAAAAAAAAGAAAGAAAACCAAGTGCATTGTTTGTAGCCATTAAATGGTACATGCCCTTCTGGTTTCAGGGCTTCTTACTGCTTCATTTTACATACTACATACTAAGTCCATTATATTAGTTCATACCATGTAGGAGTGAGATGGAAATGTGCTATTTCTGGCTGGGTACCTTGCACACTAGTCCATACATGCACTTTAAGCTCAGGACAAACAGAAAAGGAATCAACTATGTAGGTTAATATCATAGAAATAGGGCTTTTTAAAAAATTGGCATTAATTTTATGTATTAATTATTTTTCTTGTCGGTTTCGTTTTTTCTCTCCAACACTATGGATGACAAAAACACAGTGCTTCTTTGTGAATGTTGCTCCTAGGACAGCTACTCTGTGGTGTTGGCAGCAGGTCGCAAGGCAAGGCCATGAGGGGCCAAGAGTCCGGCAAGATTAAGGGCAAGGTCAGACATGTGAAAAATGGCCACAGGGCAAGGGGTAAGCTATGAAGCATAGCAAAGGTCTGAGACTGGTCTGAGGAATTCTTCCAGCAGCGTCAGAAAGCAGGTCTCAAGTGGAGGGTAGTGTCTTTCTCCTTGGTAGCGGTCCAGAGAGGCCCACTGCAGCCCTGGCATGGAAAGCAACCCAACCCTGGGTGACCATATACTGATGGCCCAACCCTGGATACTTTAGAGAGCAAGAAGAGGAATTATTAATCACTGCTGAGACAACCGATGCAACCAAGACTGTCCTGGGCAAACCAGGACCTATGGTCTCCCAGGCCTGGGGTCCTTTTCTTTCTCACTTGGAATTGAACCATCTACTCAGCCCCACTCTGGCCGGGAAGCCCAGCCCTCAAATTCTAAGATCCCACCAGCTGTCAAAAAGCTCCCTCTCCTTAATCCCCACCACTTAGGTAACCCATCCCCTACCCTGTCCCTCTTCCTTAGGGATGGATGAGATACCCCTGTGTGCCTCTAGAATGTCCATTGCTCTCCGGCATCCCCTTCTGCGGGCGGGGCTCCCCAGGTGAAGGGGGTGGGGCACTCATCCTCAGGCACAAAACTGAAGGAAGCGGCAAAAAACTCAGTAGTCAGGACGAATCATATTTCAGTGCAATGTGTTTTAAAAATCAAAGTTCATGCCAAAAAAATCCTTGATGAGAAAGAGATCAAAATTTCAAATAAAGACAGGATCAGTAGCAGCACTGTGCCAAGGCAGATTGGAGCCTGAAGCAAAAGGAAACAGTCGTACTGATCTTGCCTTTAGCTAAAGTCTTGATGTTTCCTTCATTATGGATTTTTGCATTAATTTTTACTTTTAAAAAATATTACATTAAAATGTTATTTGTCTTGGTGGTGGCGTTCTTTGGAGGCACATTCAATTTTGTGCCTCTCTTGCCTCACCCTACTCCTGGCCCTGAATTGTGTGTAAATAACAGTAGCTGCCACTCACCGAGCATTTGATGGGAATCTTGGGCTAAGTCCTCTGCTTGTTTAATCTGCACGTCATCCCCTCCAGGTAGGACTCCACTGCACACCTTCTGCCTTCACATTGTGCCCTACTGAAACCTGTCCTCTTGATCAATGAAAACTCCCAAGTCGAGTCACTCTTTCTTAGAAAATGAAAAAAGCTTAAAGCTGGAAAGACCCACTGAAACATCCTAACCCTTTGCTTTCTTTTTTCGGATGAAAATTTCAGTCTTACTAGTAGAGATATGTGACTGGACCAGGGTCACAAAACTGCTTGGGACTAGTGTCCATTTATTCATTAACTCAACTAACATTGATTGAGCATCTACTATGTCCCCTGATGTAGACACTGGGAATAGAGTAAGGAACGAAAGGGACGGTGTCCCTGCTCTCACGGAGCATATGTTCTAGTGTAGGAAGGCAGTTGGTAAACAAACACAGACACACATATACACATATCAGACAAGGATAGGAGCCACGAAAAACTGAGTCGGGTGAAGGGGAAAAGAATGGTGGAGTGAGATTGGAGTTTTATTTTGCATAAGATGGTCATGAAGGGATTTCTGGTGGGAGGTTTGAGCAAACATCTAAATGAAGAGAAGGGAAGAGGAAGCTATGTGGACAGAGTGGAGGTGGTGCGAGCTAGTTCTAGGGCAAGGTGCCTCCACTTCAACACTATGGACATTTGGGGTGGGATAGTCTGTATTGGGGAACTGGAGGGGGTGACCTATACATTGTAGGTTATTTAGGAGCACCCCTGGCCTCTACCTACTTGATACCATTAGCACATCCCTCTCATTTGTGGCACCCAGAAATGTCCCCAGACATTGCCAAGTGTCCTCTGAGGAGTAGAACTGTCCCCAGCTAGAATCAGAGTCTGTTTACCTAGTAGGAGGAAAGTGCAAAGGCCCTGAATAGGTCAGGCTCGTCCTGCAGCTCTGAGCTGTGCTCTCGGTCACATGGCAACCCTGCCAACCCTGAGCACCCACCACCTGCAGAGCCAGCCCCACCCCCGACATACCACTTATCTCTGATTCATTTCACCCCGCCTGGTGTTGGCTTCCTTTCATCCTCAAGAGCAAAAGCTCCCAGAGGGCAGGTGTCCAGCCTTCATTTCTTTATATCCTGTGGAGGCCTGGGCTCCATGTGGACTGGCTGCACGCAGGCACACTCCCTTCTGCTCCTGCACAGTGGAGACACTGGGAAGAGGGGGAGAGAGCTCAGGAGAACACGGCGCCCCTGTACCACAGCCCAGCCCACGCCCTCCTGTGAATTGCCCTCTCCGAGTACTTAAGGCTGTGCTGCTCTCACAAAAGTACAACATGTGACGCAAGTTCACCTTCCACTCAATTAACCTTGAGAGAGAAGGGTTGTTTTTTTTTTTTCCTTTTCTCCCCCCAAGAGAGTTTTTTTTTTTTTTTTTTTTTTGATGATGATGACCTTTTTGAAGCATCTTATTTTCTGGGCAAAAAGCCAAATGATACACTCTCTTCCCAGCTGCAGGGCTATTGTAGATTCTCAAATCTGAGGTAAAGACAGCCTTTGGAATAAATGCAAGATGGGCAGTGGGGTTGGGAGAATGTGAAGAAATGCTTTATTATTCCAGCCAAGATGTGCCTGGAGGGATAGAGTCTACAGGACCCATGAGACGCAGGGACCTGGAGACCTCGGGGCTGCCAGGCACTCCCCCCAATTAGGGAGCATGCATGAATATGAATTTTAAAAAATCAATTCCACTTTGGGTGAAACTTGAATATTAATAAGTTATAACAAAGCACATCTTGCACAGTATTTTGCAATATATGAAGGGAGTTTTTTTTTTTACCTATGTAATCTCTGACTCTCCGATTCAGTTACCAAATAAGATTGGATCTTATTTAAGATTGGATCAGTAGGGCAGAATAAATGTTATAGCACATTTTCAACCAATTTGTTGGACAGTGGTACCCAAAGGCTCCCCTAGCCCATTCCAGATGTTCAACATCCCTGATGGTAGGTTTAGAGAGGAACAGCACATGCCTCCTCTCCCCCCCACCCAGTGCAGCGCCTCCATAGCCAACTGTGTGTATGTGCAGAAGGGAAAATGAAAGAAAGCACCCCGACCAGCTCCACCTCCCCATGGGTCTTACCATTGGCAGCTCTGGTGGCAAAAGGAGATTCATGAAAGTGGCTGAGTTTGTTTCAGATCCAGTTTTGCCCCTTCTCTCCAAGGCCCAAAGGCAATTGGGAGACTTGTAGAGTCTTAGACAACTTATTTGAAAGCAACAGTGTAGAAAGAGTTGCTGGGTGGTGGCTTATTTTGTGAGGACCAGAAAGTTGTGACTGGAAGTCTGAAGGCTATGCTGGTGAAAACACAGAAGAACCACAAGGTCAAGAGTACAGTCGCAGGAGCAGACTGCCTGGCTTCCAGTTCTGGCTTTGACACTTGGCCTCTATCCTCGTGACCTTGCCCGGTCCCTTTACCTCCCTATGTCTCCATCTTCCCATCTGTAAAACGGAGATACTAGGAGGAGCTACTTCTTATGGGTAGAAGGAGAAGGGGTGTCCTGGATTCAGGTGCACTCCAACAGGGACCTGAGTATCAAGGATCAAAAGTGGCCAAGACGGTAAGCAGGAAGCTGGGGACAAGCACGTGCAGGCTCTCCCGGAGAATGGTGTTGAGAGGTGTGCCAAAGGGCAGATGCCACACTGGGGCTTTGCTCTAGGTGTGAGGGAGCCGGGGGTATCAGGCTACAGCATGAGGGGAGAGAGATGTAGAAGAGATACCTGTCCTAGGGGAGGCCCTCAGGCCAGAATCCAGGCAGCACAAAAGAGCTTTCTGGAACAGGTTTGCAGAAACAGGCACTAATGTAAAGGCATCTCTTAAGTCCCAGTTCCTATCATTAGTCTCCATTTGCTGTCACAGGATGAAGGACCAGTGATTTGTGTGCCATGAAAATGTTCTTCCCGGAACATTAGGAAAGGAGAATTGGCATCATTGCAAAACCCAGAGTGGTCCTGCAGCTTCTGGGCAGGGAACCCCCAGTCGGGGTGACACTCAGGAAAAGAAGCCTTTCCCTTCGGGCAACTCACACCCCCATATCTGCTCACCCCAGACCCCTTGCTGAAGAGTCTTTGCCTCCTGACAGTGTATTGAAACGATCAACTAGCCATGTGCTGATTCCGGTACCATCTCTGCTGGCTCATCGGCCGTCCCTACCTCGGTGAATCAGGCTGGAACTGGGCGAGAGCTTTGAATATTTCTAGTCCAGCTCCTCTCTTTGTAGAAGAGCAAACTAGGACCCAGAGAGATTTTTAATCTGCCCAAGAGCACATTTACCAGCCACGTGATGCTGTCTGAGCCCCCATGTCCTCGTGGGTTTGTGCAGCTGTGACAGCAGGGTAGAGGTAGAGACACGTCACTCGAAATCTGGATGATGAGCCTGGTGACCTTTCACAGCTGTGGCCGAGTTAGAAAACTCACAGAATGTTTGATGCAAGTGAGTGTACTGATGTACAGAAAGCTATACCTCAGGGTACAAATAACAGTTAAAAATAGGACAGTTATAATGAGGTGCTCTCTGTATAGCAGGGGAAGATTCCAGATGGGAGGACCATGTGTGGCCATTGGTTCTGAGCTAGGGTGAACTTTTTTTAATTTTTTCATTTAAATTCAATTTAATTAACATAGAGTATATTACTAGTTTCAGAGGTAGGATTTAGTGATTCATCGGTTGCATATAACACCCAGTGGTCAAGTGCCCTCCTTAATGCCCATCACGCAGTTACCCCATTCCCTCACCCCCCTCCAGCAACCCTCAGCTTGTTTCCTGTAATTAAGAGTCTCTCACCCTTTGTCTCCCTCTCTGTTTTCATCTTCCTGTACTGGGGTGGATGTGTGGAGATCCCTCAGTGTTTCAGTGTGGCACTTCTGCTGAACGAGTGAGTCCCTGAAGGTCATTGTCAGATCCAGACTCCCTCCAGCAATGAAGAGTGCCAACCAGCGCAGTTAGGAGACACTAACCTGCCATTCATCTGGCCGACATGCCCTGCGCCTTGCAACCGTCTATTCCCAGGCCTCACCCAGTGCCTGGTACACAGGCTGCCCAGAAAACAGTCAGGAATCGAGGGAATATATGTTCCTATCCAGTTTTGACATTTGGGGACTAGATTGGAAGCTGGAAGTGCTCATGCTATGACCTGTCTCACTTCAGTGGGTGGCTCTCATCATGGCTTTGAGGGAGGAGCCCCTCTTCCGAAGAACCTATATATGTGCAGTACAGGCCTATCCTGTCGAACCAAAAGATGAGAAAACTGAGCGTTCGATCTCCTCATATGTCCCATCCTTGTCCACCTTCTCCAGTCACTAGTTCATTCTATATTCTGGGCTCTTCCGATTTCCTTTAATACCCAAAACTGCTCTCAAAGACAGAGCCGTTGGGTTCTGAGGGATCGAGAGGCCATTTTCATGAAGCTATAATCTGTTACCTTCTCAAGCATATTCTCATCTGACAGGAGAGACGTGCCTTAAACACGTGCCTTAAGCCTGGCACGTCTCGGGCAGCCACAAAGTCAGGTAAAGGAGGAGGGAGAGGCTAAGACTCCTCCCTGACAGCCCTCCACAAATCATGCCCTGACTCCTCACCTGTTTTCCTTGCCACGGCTTCCATGCTCTACCCTCCTACCAAAGTCCTTCCACGTGTACACATTGGCGCTGCCCAGTTCACCTTGGGGGAGGGGGGGGCAGCCCAGAATTTGTGATTCACACTGTTCCCAAAAGTCCTCCGTGAGGGGAGAATTTTCTTTTGTGAAAATTCCAACCTATGATACAATAGCATTAGAGTCTAGGTTTAAAAAAAACTAAGGAAGCCCTAACAGAATCTTCTCAAACCAACAACAGAGACTATGCGCTAAATAAAGAAAATATCAGTAACATTTCACATATCTTAAATTAGTAATAATGGGTCCTAATGAGTTCTGTGCTATTAATTCCATTTACCATCCCTCCCTCCCTGGAAACTTTTCACATTCTTCCTTCCCTGCAGCTTTAATGAGATACTTGTAAATTCATTTTGCTTTGTTGCAGAAAATACTTACCCTAAGAAGCATTTGGAATGTGTGGGCCTGGTCCTTGGGTGTCTTTAAGATTTTATTGGCTCCTGCCTCCTGGGTCTCGCTGTGTGACTTGGAAGCTGGAGAGAGAAAAGGCTTTGGCTTGCCTTTATTTAACTTATTTGGATGCCAAATGGAGATTTCTCAAACCCTTTCTCAATACGTAGTGTCATAGGCCCGGGGCACCTGCCCCGATCCATCCCAACAGTTTTTACCTCTCACCTCGCTCACAAAGGCCAATCGACATTATTTTCCCCAGTTCATCCTCACTGTTCCCCCAAAACTTTATCTCTATTTTCTGTTTCCTCCTGCACTCTTTCCAAGTCCTTCTGTTTCTTATTATTCCCGACACTGACAACCTGCTGGTCCCAGTGGCCCTGGTTGCTGAGCAGACATGCAGAAGTAAATTGGAGTTTGCTAGTTTTTATTGCATTAGGGGAACTTGCATGGGGGACAGCATGACTGTGGTCACTTCTCAGAGAGGCTCCTTTGCATCAGGGACATTGGAGAATGTGAGGATGAATCTGAGTGACAGGGTCATCTCCAGGAGCCGTCTAGCTTGGGTGTGATAAAGCGATTTATTAATGAGATTGCATTTCTCTTTCTTCCCCCTCAGCTAGGAACATCGTCCTGAGCCATCCCTCAGTAGAACCAGACTAATCTCCTTTTTTTAAGGACCTACTCTAATTTAGTTTGGGCCCTAGGAATCTATCCCTCAAGTCTGCTCGGAAGCCTCACACTGATATTTGAGATCAAAGTGTCTAGAATAATTTTAGCTCTCTAAAGAGCTAGTTCTGAGGCAAAATCTATATTTATAGTTATAGCCAGCCACATGTTGAGGCAGAACCCAACTTTGCTTATGTGATACAGCATTAAGGGCAGCAAAAAGACCTTCAGATTCCACCTGAATCTTGCTTCTCTTCCAAGTGCCTTAAAATCACATCATTTGAGAGTAAGAATATATTTAAGTTAGGTAGCATTACTCACCTAAAGCATTTAAAAATTTTTTTGTTTAGATTGATTGATTTGGAGGAGGAGGGGCAGGGGAAGAGGGAGAGGGAAAGAGAAACTCAAGCAGACTCAGAGCTGAGTGTAGAGCCCATCCCAGGGCTCGATCTCACAACCCTGAGATTAGACCTGAGCCAGAACCAAGAGTGGGGCACTTAGCCAGCTGAGCCACCCAGGCGCCTCACCTTCAGCATTTTTTTAAAGACAGAAATACAAAAGGAACTGTAACCCATTCATTCTTCGTAATTTCTCTGAATTAATGCTAGATGATTTTCGTCACTGGGAAAGTCTGGGTGACACGGGACCCTGGGGTCATTGCAGGAGGGAATCCAAAGGGAACACCGGATGGGAGGGAGGTGGAGGTGGAGGAGAAAACAAAGAGAAACTTCACACTTTCCCCAGGTGCCAGGCTGAGAGAAACGCAGCCCTCTCAAAGCACCCGAAAACATCAGGCTATCATTTAGAAAGTGACAAACCCCAAGCAAAACAAATCAATGTTTCTGTTTTCATAAATCCGTAGGAAACAACATTTCTTTTTCCCTCTTCAGCAGTTTCAAACACAGGGCAAATATTTTCATACTACTCCATAAATCTGGAGTCTGTTGAACTATAGGGAATTCCCTCTTCAACTGTCCCCCGTAACAGCCTCGAAAGGGAAAATAAAACCTCAGTACCAAAGGCATAGACTTTTAGAGCCAGCTGACTGCTGGAACCGGGCCCTTGTTTCCAGAGTCTTCAGCCAGCCAGCGTCCTGCATGCCGAGCAGGCGAGGGCCCTTAGGCCGTCTAGCAGGGCCTGTAAATTCCCCGGTTTTAGGGCCCCCTCATGAAGCTGCCAGGCAGGAGGTATATATTGTCCATTAGAGCCTGAGGGTCTCGAGATACACGATTTGAAACAGAGCCGAGGAAGAGTATATAGACGGAGAGGCGGTTTTGCCTCAGTGACTCTTCCAGGTAATTGAAACGGATCCCTATAAGGACTGGGACCATTTTGAAGTTTTAATTATCTAATAGGAAAGCTGTTTAACTGGTGGTGTGTCCTTCCTTGTGAGCAGGATGGTGGAAAAGCTTTGGAAGCAGGCAGCTTGACACTTGAATCCCAGCCCTACACTTAAAATGTGAATAAATCCGAAGAGGTTTTGTGGGGTTTTTTGTTTGTTTTTCACATCTTCGGACTTGAATTTTCTCACCTGCAAAATGGGATAATGCCTAATTCAGAGATGTCTGTGAGATATAAGTGAGGCTCAGAGCAAACTGCTTGTCACCTACTAGGTACTCAATATACAGTCTCTGAATTACCGGTCACATCATTAGGATTATTCCTCCCCTTTTAAAACAAAATGTGCTGAATGTGCATTAACTTTTTGTTTCCCTCCAGGTGGATAATATTTGATAAATGTTCATTTTTAATTTTTTTGTTATGTTCAGTTAGGCACTCTATAGTACTTCATTAGTTTTTGATGTAGTGTTCAGTGATTCATTAGTTATGTATAACATGGAGGGCTTGTCACAGCATGTGCCCTCCTTAATTCCTATCACCCTTTTACCCCTCCCCCCACCCCCCTACCGTTGGAAACCCTGAGTATGTTTCCCAGGGTCCAGAGTCTCTCATGGTTCATCTCCCTCTCTGTTTTACGCCCTTCAGGTCTCCCTCCCTTCCCCTCTGGTCCTCCGTGCTATTGCTTATGTTCCACATATGAGTGAAACCATATGATAATTGTCTTTCTCCGACTGACTTACTTCACTTAACATAATCCCCTCCAGTCCCATCCACGTCAATGCAAATGGTGGGTATTCATCCTTTCTGATGGCGGAGTCATATTCCGTTGTGTATATGGACGACTTCTTCATCCATTAGTCTGTTGAAGGGCATCTTGGCTCCTTCCACAATTTGGCTATTGTGGACATTGCCACTGTGAACACTGGGGTCATTTTTATAATGTCCTGTGATCCAGAATGCCCCTTGGGAGCCCAGAAAGTAGACAGGCAGTTTCAGCCTCCCAAATAAGCAGGCCCATCTTCACTGCCTACATGGTGGCTCTGATGTCCCTTCTTTTCCAGGAGCCTTGGATCTGGATTCCCTGTAAATGGACGGACTAGGAGGCAGTGGAGCAGAGGGTGAGTGATAGGGACAGCCCTTGTGGCTAGAAAGCCTGAATTCAGCACTCCGCAGCCCTGTGAGCTTGGCCTCCCTGCGCCTCAGTTAGAGAAACAGCCAGCAAGGCTGGCCCGGCCTCCTGGGGGGCAGTGAGGATCGGGGGAGACAGTGTACGGGGAGCCTCGGACGCAGCGTCTGGGGCAGGGCAGATGCCCAGCATATGGCAGCTCTTATTATTAACTAATGTCAAGGGGGACAGCAAGGCCATTCAAGCTGCATCTTTACATTCAACCCAGTATTGAGCCATGATCTGGTCACAGCCAAGTGCCTAGGGTCTTCCAAGCCTTCTGTCATCCTCACCCCACTTCCACTTGGGGTTCTCCACATGTTGAGTGAGGCAGCATCCCAGTGCACAGCACACAGCACACAGCCTTCCGTGAGGCTGGTGGCGGTGAGCCATTAACCCTGGACGTGAGGGTCTCCAAGGGAGCAAGTGGAATGTGGCGGCGTGCACTCAGGGGGTCCGGGGTGCCCTGCCATAAAATGAACCCGTGACACATGGTGGCCCCCAGGGGAAAGAAGCGTTGAACACTAGTTAGCACTTTCGGACAGGCCTTTGCTTCAGTATTGACCAAAAGAGCCTCCATGCTTGGAACCAGCTGAAAAGGCCCAAATCAGCCCAAGGTGATTAGCCCTGCCCCCCCTTTCTCCGTATCTCTGATTTCCAGGATGCGTCGTGATCACTTGACCAGTTGCAAGGACAACTAAATAAGATACCAGAAGATATCTTGGGACTCTAACACCTAATAACTGAGTGACCTGTGTGGAATTACTTGTCTCCCTGGAGGACCCGTTTACTCCCTCATTCAAGGGAGTGGGGTGCAGAGCAAGATGGGTACTTTAGCAGGAGCCTGAAAACTGGAACCCCTATCTGATCTTTGCTACTTACTAACTGTCTGACTTCGAGGACCTTTCTCAGCCGCTCAGGTCTGTAGATTCCCCGGCTCCAAAATGAGAGTCTTGGCAGAAAGAGCAGCACAAGCCCCCGTCAGCTCTGAAATCCCATCATCCTCTGAAAAGAAGAGTGCCAGGTCTGAGCTGTGACTCAGTTTACAGAACCGCACAGCATCCTATAAATGTCAGGTCACCTCCTAGCCTGGTGGCACCAGGCACACCATCTTCCAGTGATGTCGTGTGGGTGAATTAGTTACAATATTTCAAACAAGGTAGATTCAAAAGCTACCCTTTAAAAAAATAAAGAAATGAAAAATCTGGATGCGTGGCAGTGTTAAATTGTGTGTGTTGGGGGGAGGTAGGGGCACAGTGTGCAATTTATAGTTTCTATTTTTTGCACTTCGTTCCTCGCCTCCGTGAAACACTAGCAAGTCTGGAGGGACATTTGCAAATCTGCCCAATGTCAGTGTCGCTCGTAAAGCAGTCCATCTTCTCTGGAGTGTGTGTGACCTTTGCAGGTTGTCACATCCTGGGCACGGCACCAAGCTGTCCTCCAAAGGGGGCTGGCGTGGGGGAGCAGGCCCTGAGCCGCAGGGTGGTGCAAGCGGCAGTTTCCGGGCCCTGTGCCAACCTCCAGATAATTGCCAGCAGCGGGAGAGAGGTGGTCGAGGTTGGCGAAGCCTGTCTCTGACAGATAGATGGTTCCCTTCTCACCACTGCAGCATCATGGCGGTGAGAAGGAGAGCAGGGGAGCCAAAATGCAGGTGGGGAGGCGGGGAGCAGGGGGAGGGCAGGAGGGAGGAAGGAAGAGTCTGCACGAGACAGAGACAGTGAAGGGAAGGGAAGAGCTGGAGAAATGACAGAAAAGCAGGAGAGGGCGATCACAGCGAGGTCAGCTCAAGAGAGAAAGATGCAGGTTTGTAGAAGGAGACAAACGGAGAAGAGCCGGAGCCACAGAGAGCAGTGCAGAAACAGAAGGAGGGGGAGAGGGAGAGGGAGCTCCGTCATAGTGCTCCACCCCACTGAAAGCCTCTGGAGCCATCCCAGTCTCCAGCCAGAGGAGAGGAAACTCCAGGACCCCAGAGGCAGGTGCCAAGCGCAAAGAAAGGAAAGCGCCCAGGCCCGCTCCGTGCCCTCACAGGGCCTCCTGGTCAGTAGCTCCGGGGGCAAAGGGTGTTCAGTGGAGGTAGCCAGTCTCCCTTCACACGTCACTTTTGTCCCATCTTTCCCACGCCCAGGCCTCGGAGTCCGTGACGGCAGGGCTGCTCCCTTGCCTCTCCTCCTCTGGACTAGGAGATGGGACGGTGGTGGGGAGGGGTGGGCTCAGACTGGGGAGAAACTGGCTGCTCCCAGGTCTACCCCAGGGGAGACCCCTGACCGGGGTAGACGTGTGGGAAGCCACCGTGCTAGGTGTGAAATGGAGGTGACTGTCGGGTTGTAAGTAACAGCGACCTTGCCTAGTGGAAATGGAAAGAAAAGTGTCATCCTGGCTTTCAGGGTACCTAAGACCTATCCGTAACAAACACCAACATTTACTGAGCCCCTCATTATGTGCCAGGCATTGGTCTAAGTACTTGGCATATGCTACGTACTTATCAGCCTGTAAAATCTATAGTTTTATTAAGCCCACTGTGCAGATAAGCCCCCTGATCCCACGGGCTCGTGCCAGTCAGGCCAGAATTTCCTGTTTTGCACTCATGTGCACAGATTTACTCCTGTATAATATTCACCGGACATCAGTTTGTGCTAGGACCTGGTTGGTAGGAAAGTGTGGTGGTACGTGGTGAAGGGGGCGGGCAGCAGGAAAAGATGATGGGCGGGGACAGGGACAGGAGTGTTGCCCCCGCAGAGCCTGGAGACGGCTGGGGGAGAGAACGCATGTGCATCATTAGCTCTTGTCATTGCAAGTGCAGAGGGCAGAGGCTGCAAGAGTGGGCTGTGAGCGTCCAGAAGAGCACAAGATTCTTTCTGAATGGGAGGCACGGGGCCAGCACACGGCAGGAGCTTCTTCTGAGCCAGGCCCTGAGGCACGAATTCAAAACATGAGATTTTTAAGTGCAGTGAAGAAGTGCCTTCCGGGTGGATGGAGTTGCCCAAGCAAAGGCACAGAGGCCACAGAGACAGAAGGCCGTCAGGGACTTTCAGGCCTCCTTCCCACTGGGAGGCCCTCTGGTCATGTGGGGGAGCAGCCAGAGATGAGGCTAGACAGGTGGGCTGAGGTTGGGCTCAGGGAGGGTTAAGTTCGGAGTGCAGTGGGCAGTGACCGAAGACGTCTGATCAGAAAACTAGAGGCGGCTCCGCACCCTGCACCGCCCTGTGAATGAGTGAACAGCCACATTCCATGCTTCTGTGACTTAACAAATACTCGTCATGTACCCACTGTGTGCCTGGCCCTGTCTAGACAGATGGGCATCCCAGAGGACAAAGCAGGCCTTTGTTGCCTGCCTCGTGGAGCTCTCGTTCTTGCAGGGACACATGCATTTTATGCCTTAGCTCCCAGTGATGGGACTGGGTTCATGTGGGCAGAACTCTCAGGGTTCAGATGCAGGCAGGAATCAACCCACGAGGAGGGCCCAAGGCTGCCATGTACGGGCACCTGGTCTTGGGCAGCCAAGGGTAATACAGGGCATTTGGAACCCTTGTTGAGAAAAGTCACAGACAGGAGGGGTCATACAACCAGGACTTTCTTGGTTGAAATTAACCGATTAAACTGGCTTCGGCCGTAAAAAGTGATTTACAGGCTCATGTCGCCAAACTTCTGAAAAGCCAGGGTTGGGAGCTGGCCTCATGAATAACGAGAACTGGGGATGTTAATGCCACCCATCCCTCAATCTCCATTTACGTTTCTCTGTGGGTGTTATGTCATTTCCTCAAATTGGCTGTTGTTGAGAATTTGGCTTCAGCCCTTACAGCTTCATATCCTGACAGTTCAATAGCCAGACGGGAAAGCTGGCTTCCTCTGCCCAGCTCCACTTTGCAAGCCCTAGGGAAGAGCTCTAGCAGGCCTGGCCTGGGTGACACGCCCACCCCTTGGGCCATTCTGATAGCCAAAGAGGTGAGGTTCCATGCTGTACCCAGGCCGGGTGACCTGTTCCCCTTCACAGCTGTTAGAGACAGAAGGGGAACAAAAATCATAGATATCCGCTCCTAGTATTGTGACAACTTAAAACCCACTTTACTTAATGGACAATTATGCTGAGGGGTGCCCCCAGCATCTCTCCAAAATGCATAATACAAGGTCACTCCTACTCAATTAGTCTGGGACATAAATAGTACTCTCCCCACTCCACCTCCACAAATTACAGTGATAGCACTGAACCATTTAGAGCAAGAGAAAACACAATATGAACGAGCTTTCCTGGAGGAAAGTAAAGTGAATCATTTTAAAGATGCAGTGTGGGGAGTGTGGGGAGAGTGGGTCATTGGAAACAAAACCAGGTACCAGCAAGTTCCAGGGCTCTCCAGAGCTGCATTACAGAGACTCCTGCCTGTGATGGCCGAGGATCAGGCCTGCCACGCGCTCTCCTGCCAGCCGCCACCCCCACCTCCCAGCAGGATTGGGAAACTTAGTCAGAAACAGTGCCTTCAGCTAGAGGCTCCTCATTAGCCGAGAAGGCCAGCCCTGCAGGAAATCCTGAGCTGAGGAACAAGAACAATTTGAAAGGATGCAGGAGGCATTAAGCCAGAATGGTTCTCCAGGGGGTGGCGGGGCTAAGTGGAAACTCAGGCAAAGAAAACCAAAGGGGGACCAAGTGGGGCCATCATTCAGGAAAGAAAAAGAATGCTTGCCGTCGGCAGGGGTGGGGGGTTGGCGCAGGATCTTCACTAGGAAGGAGAAATCAAAAGCCAAATAAAGACCCATTTTAGCAAAAATCTATGTTTTAAAAACACACATTCACACTTCCAGAGAGAAGTTCTAGAAACCTAGGCTAGAGACACAGCTTGCCTTGACGTAAAGGCTATTAGACTAGAAGCAGAAGCCAAGGGTCTGGTCTCGCTGGCACCAGTGATGCACTGACTTTATTTCCCCGTTTGTGAAGTGAGCTTACAATCTCTGCCTTGCCTATGACACACTATCACGTGTGAGTCCACCGAGATGATGGATAGGGAAGCATTTTTCAAAATATTAAACAAACTCTATTGTAATTAATTAGGCTAGGTGAACGATTAGAAAATGACAGTCAGAAATTGGGTCACCATAACCCTGAGAGAGAGGAGGCAGGGAAGGAGGCCTTTTAAGGCTCAGGACTCAGGTGAGCTGCCGTCCTGCTAAAGGACACAGATGAAAGCAACAGATTCTCTGTTTTAAAAAAGCACATGTGATTGCTGAGCACCTATTATATTCTCAATCCCTTGTAAGATGTCAAGAATAATATAGAAGCAGCACAAGATGCCTCTCCTGTGGCTTACTGTCAATCAAATAAGATGGACACATACAAATACATGAGTTATAATAGCATGAGTTACAATAAAAGCCAAGCTAGGGTGTTGATAATGAATGTTCGTAGAGCTCAGAGTAGAAATCTGTGGGCTGGTGGGCCAGGGAGGGGTACCCCTGCAGAATTTGCTCTTGAAGCAGAATTTGGGTAGGTAGCCAGAGAAAATGGGAGAGAGAACATGAGGACATAAGGAACATAAGGTGTAGGTCAGGAAGCCCCTGCTGGTGCATGCGTGCATGGCATGGTTAGAGGGCCTGTCAGTGTGAGGAGAACGGTGTAGAAGATGGGAATGCTGGAGAGTCATTCTAGAAGGGGCATCATGACCAACTGCAGAAAGCCTTGGCAACAGATGAAGGAACCCATCGGAGACACTGGAACAAAGGACCTGGCTTGACCGAGTGGTGCTTCAGGAAGACGGGTGCAGGGGCAGAATGTTGAATCAACAGAAGAGGGTGAGACTGGTGGCAAAATACTCAAAGAAGAGCTGCTCAGGAATGTGGGGGGCAACGGTCAGGTGGGTGCAGAGGGAATGAAGACTGACACAGGGAGCGAAGGCAGGACTTAGTACCTATCTGCATGCAGAGCATGAGGTTGTTATAAAGATATCATGATTGCCTTGATCGTAAAGAACTGTATTTGTTACCAGGAGGTGTAAGCATATCCTAACTGTGTCCTGTACCTGGCAGGATTGGGGGCAAAGAAGGCGTCCCAGAAAAGTGACATGTTCACGAGGTCTTAAAAGTTATGTCCACCTGCTGTCAGAGAGCATCCAAGGAGAGGAAACAGCATTGGCCAAGGCAAAGACAAGGAAGTGTGGGAAAGAGAAGCCCCATTGTGGGACGTCTCTGAACACATGAAGAGTGGCTGGAGAACACATGAGAAGGCTGGAGGAGAAGGAGGCAGAGGGCACATCACAGAGGAACTTTAGGACTTTAGGCAGCAGTACTGGGGAGCTTGGAGGGCTTTATAGCAAGGGAGAGACATTGTCAGGTTCTCTTATAGTTGTTTGTGCAAATATAGGGAGCTGAAAAATATAGATAACCACAAAATAAATTGTTATGTGACTCTGAAAGCATTCTCTGATTACCTTGAATGGAGGGAATTGTATTAGTCTCTTACTACTCACGTGTCTCTGCCTTTATTTTTATATGTACCACCTTTCAGCTTAATATATGTTACTGCTATAAAAAATGGGGGTGCATAAATCCTCCTAATATTTAGAGCATCATTGAGATTGCAATAAAGTTCCCATCTTTTTTTTTTTTT